>JAWWEU010000062.1:4237613-4299077 GCA_035583155.1 Acropternis orthonyx
GCGGCGGCGGCGGCGTGCGGGGCCGGGAGCGGGTGCGGGCGCGGGTGCGGGGCCGGGAGAGGGAGAGGGAGCGGGGCCGGGAGCGGGCGCGCAGCGCGCCGGGCCCCGGTGGCGGCGGCGGCGGCGGCGGCGGATGCGGTGGGGAGGGAGCGGGGGGGGAGGGAGCGGGGGGCGCGGGGGCGGCGGCGGCGCGCGCCGCTCGGGCACTTGCTGCATGCGCCGGGCGCGGGGCGGTGTGACAGCACCGGGCACGGCGGGGACCCCCCCCTCTCCTACCACCCACCACCCACCCCAACCCTGCGCCGCCCCCGAGTGTGGATGCAGCGGGGAGAGAAATCGGGGCGGGGGGAGGTGAACCCCCGGGATGCTGCAGCGCTGGGGGTCACGGGGAAGGAGGAGGGGATGCGTGATGCACACGCACACGCGGGGATGTGGTGGGCACACGCGCGCGCGGTGTTGTGCTCCTGTGGCGGTGCACGCGTGTGGTTGGCGTGTGCCCGCCGCACACGCGTGAGGTGGTTCGTGCGGGCACAGGTGTGGTTTGGGGCTGTGTATGCAGGGATTGGGGGGGTACACTGGGGAAGGGGGGTCCGTGCGTGCTCGGTGAGGCGTGGGAGTGCACGCGTGCACGTCGTGGGGCGGCTGTGGCGTGCACACGCACGTGGGTATCCTCCTGGGCCGTGTGGGGTGCGGGTGGTCCCCAAGGGCACCCACGTGCAGGCCTTGGCATTCAGGGCTGTGGGGTGCAGGAGGTGTGGGGTGCAGGGAGACTGAGAGATGGGGCTGTCACACCCCGTGGCTGCACAGATGTGACAACGAGTGCGTGTGACACGGAGCCTGTAGGACCCTCCCGGGAGCCACGGGGAAGTCTGGGGGGCTGCAGAGCTGTGGTTTCACATGTTAAGGGCACACAGAGATGGGATAAACGTGAGTGTCTTGATGGTCCGTGGGCGACTGAGCTGCCGGCACAGAGGCTCCACTGCAGCCCAGAGCCTGCCTGGGGCAGAGCTCACCAGGAGCACCGGGAGCTGTGGCTTGGAGGGTCGGGGTCACACCGCGCCCCAGCCGTGCAGGAGGAGCTCAGCAGGATGCGGCACGGCCTGGCTGCCTCGCTGCGGGAGCAGCACAGCTGGGAATGCAGCACGTTCCCGTTTGCTGCCTTCCACCTCTGCTGGACGCATCCTGCCCGGTGCTTTGGGTGCTGCACTCACCGCGGGGGTGCACGGATCTGTCCCTCTGTCCTTCCATCCGGGCTGAGCGTGGCAGAGGGAGGGGGCAGGAGGCACCACTGGGATCACTGCTCAGGACCCTGGGAATCTGTGGCTCAGCACCAGCCCTAATCCATCCCAGCCGTCTGAGACCTTTGTGCAGGTCAGCTCCTTCCCTCCCTGACATTCGCTTTTCCCAGTCCTCCCCCTGCAGCCTCTGGATGCCTGACCCAGCGTCCCCAGACAGACACTCATCCCCTCCGGGTCAAGGCTGGAAGAAAGCACACCAGCTTTTCAGGCTGGTCTTTATCCCAGGCTGAAAATCAGCATTAGCTCCGACAGAGCTGGAGGATATTCCCAAACCCGGCTCTGTAAACACAGCTCAGCACAGCTCTGCGGATGGACAATCCCAAACCCCTGGCTCTCTGGGTCACTCCCTGCTTCCCACGAGGTGTTTGCTCCCACAGCTGAGTAGCTCTGCATGGTTGAGGGAATTAGAGATTTCCAAAGGCACTGATTGCACCAGCTACCACTGCCCTGCAAGGAAGGCAGGATGCAATGTGGGATGGAACACGGGATGAAACGGAAGGTGCAATACAGGTTGTGATGTGGGAAGTGACACAGGATGCAGCACAGGTTCTGATGTGGGATGTGATACAGGATGCAGTGGGGAATGGGATGTGGGATACGAATGCCTGTGGGCCCTTCCCCGACTCAAGTGCCAGCTGTGGCACATCCTGGCTGACATCACTCTCCTGCAAGATCCCCCTGCCGCCAGGCCAGGATGTGCACCAAACATCCCCTGTGCCTGCTGCTGCTGCCTCTCCAGCCAGTGAGTCCTTCCCAGCCTCCATGTCACCTCCCTGCCAAGTCTCCTCTGTCCCAGGTGGGACCCTGCTCACAGTGAGGAGGAGCTGAGAGGCTCCGATGCTGGGGGGCCGAGCTGTGGGAGCTGGAGGCACCCACTGTTACCAGGACAACTGGGTGCTCTCTGTAGCTGCTTGTTGCTGCTGCATCCCTGCAAACCGCCCCCGGCACAGCGTCAGCTCCGTTCCCCACCGTACCCCCAGCCCAAAGGGAGGCAAGAGGCGCGCCCAGCGCCCCAGCCAGAGCTTGGGAAGGCGTTGGAGACCCTCCCAGCCAAAACAAAGCATCTCCCCAGCTGATCGGGATGAGATCCCAGAGCCCCCATCATCCTCCTCACCCCGGTGAGCTGCTCAGGGCTCTCCGCCTCGCCAGTGCCCACGGATTCAGGGCTTGGTGCAAGCAGAGCATCTCCCACGGTGTAATCAGAGCAGGGCCCGTGTGTGTGGAGGTGGTGACACCGCGGCTTTATTGCTGGATGGGAATTAGACCTGTCCATTAAGGCAATAATAACCTGCCAGGTTGACACAAGGTCCCCAGTGCCGCCACCACCGTTATGCAGGCTCTCCCACCGCGGTGAACCGGCATGCACTGCCCCAGGGGACGGGCACACCGGGACAGCCAGGGACCGGCCGAGCCCCCCCGCCAGCCGGGGGCTCCCCAGGCACCCGGCACTGCTGTGTTTCCAACAGAGAGCTCTTATTTCCCCTTCATTTGGCACAGAAATCAGGGACAGGGAGAATCGCCGAGGTGGCAGCTGCTCTGTGCCCAGCCCTGGGTGAGGATTCAGGGAAGAGCCGGGTCCAGCTCCTGGCCAGGGGGATGTGGGGATGCTCCACCAGCCCCCAAGCTCCTGTGGTTCCCGATGGGCCCCATCGCCAGGGACCATCTTCCCTGAGCAGGGCATGGAGCAGCATCTTTTCAGAAAGGTTTAGCAGGAGCACCTTGGCTCGAACCGCGGGAGACGGGAGCGGGTGCAGCCCCGGAGCAGCGGGTAACGGCAGCTGCTTGTCTGAACCGCTTCCCATAAACTTCTCCGTGAATTGCTCCAGTGGAGAAACAAAACCAGCGATACAGAGGAAAGTTTGGTTTGCAAGATAGTCCGCCCTGATGGGAAGAGGCAGCAAGTGCCGGCGGAGGAGCCTCCCCCAGTCACCGGGTGCCCATCACCCCGACGGAGGGACCGGCCCCACGCCGGCTGCCCGCGGCCAATGCTCCCTCCCAGGGACCTTCACATGGAGTTTTCTGCTACTGGTGGCAGGGAGAAAAGCCAAGGAAAAAGAGCAAGGGAAGCCCAAGTGATGAGAAGGAGGGGAAGGATATGAATAAGCCCTGGAATAAATTTCACTTTGGGCTTTGTTCCGGACTGAGGACGCTGCCGTGGCAGCTCAGCCAACAGCCCATCCCGAGCGACTCCCGGGCCTATGGATGCAGTCACTGTGCCCAGGGAGATGGATTTCAGCTCAGCATCTTTGTTTTAATGTTTCCAGGCTCTTTATGCACTGGAGGATGGGTCGGGGCTGATCCGTGTCCATCTGTGCCAATGCAGAGACGATGCCTTGGCAAGAGGCAGGGCAACATGAAGGATTCAAGGCACTGGGGAGAGTTTCTGGGAGAAATTGGAAGAATTTCTACCTGGTGAGGTACTGAGCTGCCTCCTGGACCTGCGGGACTGAGGGATGAGCACAGGATCACTTGGACAACTGCAGGATTTTTACCTCCAGGTCTCCATGCACCACAAAGCAGCCCTAATCCATCCCAGGGCTTCAGCAAGGATAAATCCCTCTGGATCCCAACATGCTGGGAGATCCATCCTGAGCCAAAGCAGCTTGGCAAGGATCAATCTCACCCCCAGCTCCTTTCCACCTCCATCCAGCAGAGCCATCTCACTGCCCAGACCGGCAGCAGTGGCCAGATCATGCCTGCACTTGAGCAGCCGCTCAAGAGCAAGAGGAACTTTGCATAAATATTCATCTCGATTAATATACATGAGGGCTGCAGAAAGCCCGGCTGCAGCAGAGGCAGAGGGATGTTATCTGCTGCTCAGTCTTGCAGGAGCTGAGTGTTCAACCCCAACACCTGATGGGTTTTCACAGCAGGAAAACCCAGAGGTTGGAGATTGGGAACCACTCGGCCACATCCCTTGTCAGCAAAGGGGTGGCATCTCCCCCAAGGGGGTGGCATCTCCCCAGGGGGCTGGAGCACCAGTGCCTCCCAGTAAGATGTGAGCTGGGATGCAGGACGCTGTGGGAGACAAGGGAAGCTGCCCTGCTTACCTTTTCCTGGGGTGCTGCGTGCTTTGCACCCCCTGTGGCAACCCTACAGAGGCACAGGGATCACAACCAGTCCCTGTCCAGGGAAATGTGCCCTCCCAGTCCCCATGGAAGTAGGGTTACAGGCTGCACCAGGCTGGGGGCTCTGGGATAGACCCAAACCCCGTGTAACTCAGGAAAGGATGCTCTGGGTCAGCCTTGAGCATCCCCAGTCCTGCACAGGGCCACGGCAGCGAGGAGGGCAGGACATGCCCAGCACCGGTGACAGCCCCACAGTCCTGGTGACAGTTGCCATTGAGGCCACCATGCCAGCGCTCCCCACCCTGGAACATGCAGGGAGATGTATCCAGGTGTTTCCAGCTTCCATGGGGGAAACTGAGGCAAAGGGGCATGCCCAGGGCTGCAGGGGAGGCAGTGGCAGAGGCAGCAGCTCGGTCCCAGCCCGGTGGGAGCTGTGGCAGCGATGCCAGAGCCGGCGGGGCCAGGTTACGCACAGCTCCTCCGGGATCCTGCCTTTGTCACTCCGCCAGCAACCCGGGGCATAAACAAGTGCCTGACATTTCCACACTGCCGCCAGGCCCTTGGATTAAAGCAGAACATAATTAGCAAATTAATCAGGAGACAATAGCCGGGGATCTAACGCTGTCATCAGCTCCGTGTGGAGCTGACCCCTGGCATGTTCGGGGCCAGGCAAGGCGGGGATGGCAGTGCTGTCCCCGTGTCCCCACCGGGCTGGTGGCCCTTGCCATGCCTCCCCCGCTGCCTTTGCCCAGCAGGGCAGAGGGTGACTGGCATTTCCTGCCCTATCAGCAGCTTGGGAATGAAACCTCCAAAGGGCAGCGCCTTCCCTGGCTCATCAGGACACGTAAAGACCATGAATCGTGGTGAATTTGCATTCAGCTTATTAGACGCCCTGCAAATACGGCGAACCTCGTTCAAACACATTTCAGTGATAAAATGATATTGACTCTGAGTAATTAAAAATCATTTCCATATTCAAATACGCCTGATTGAGAAGAAATAGCTTCCTTTTAATTGCCTGGAGGGGAGTATGGCAACTTTTGGAGCGTGCAGCCCCGTAAATGCATCTTCACTTGGCAGCGTGCGAAAGGCCTGTGGAGGAGGAGGAGGAGGAGGAGACGAGGAGGAGGAAGAGGAGGTGTAGAAAGAGGAGGAGGAGAAGGAGAAGGAGGTGGAGGAGGGCTGGCACAAAGGCAGCACGCAGGTGAGGGTGTGACCCTGCCACCTGTGAGAAGCTCTTCTGTCACACACTTGCCTGGTTCCCAAGGATCGACCCTGAAATTATACACTTCTTCCTCCCACTCATCCCAGGGAAATACGGCCCCCCAGCCCCCATGGCAGCAGGGTTAGAGGCTGCACTGGGCTGGGGGCTCGGGAATACACTGGGTAAGCTTTGAGCATCCCTGATCCTGCACAAGGCCACGGCAGGGACCTGCCAGCTCTGGTGGCAGCTCCACAACTGTGAGTGCCAGGGGAGCACCCAAAAGGAATGTTTCACCCCAAAACCCCCTCTCCGCACCCCTCACTGCAGCTGGCACAGGCCCTCAGACATCCTCAGCCACCTGAGTGCCACCACACTGTCACTGCCGTCAGTGTCTGTGTCCCCGGGTGGGACAGGGAGGCTCCCTGGGTGCAGAGCTATTCCAGCCACGTTTTGGAGCCCCTCCAGCTCTTCCCGCAGGATTTTGGGCTCCGCTTGGTTTCCTAGGGAAACCAGGCTGCAGCTCAGCTCAGCCTCCGCACACGTGGGTGTGCAGGGGGGTGTGGGTGTGCAGGGGGGTGTGGGTGTGCAGGGGGGTGTGGGTGCCCTGCACCCTCTGTCTCTTCTCCCAGCTCTCCATACAGAGTATGAAGCCTCCCAAATGCCCGAGACAGGAGCTGGAGCAGAGCACCCACTCCTGGGTGCTCCCTTAGCAGAGGTTCCTGGAGATGATGCAAGTCCCACATCCATGAGGATGGATGCTCCATGGTGCTTCAATTCGCTTGACTCCAGCTTTATATTCAATATTTTTCCCTGGCAAGCAGTGGGTGCCAGGGAGAACAGGATGGCTCCAGAGCTGGGAGGTCCTTGTGGGCATGACCCTCCTCTCACTGCAGTGATTCCATGCAGTGTGGCTATGGAGTAGCTGGATGGGGATTTGGGAATGTAACCTCGCGGGACGAAGCGGGACAGAAGGAATTGTTAACTCCTGAGAGCAGCAGCCAGCAGCCCTCAGGGCCCGGATGGGGATGCTCAGCACCCAGCAGGATCGTGTCTGGCCTCCCTGGAGCCCTGGGGGTGGCAGGAGAAGGGCTCAGCCCCGGCTGCCCCTGTGCCCCGGCAGCACGTACGGCCGTTTCCACACTCCATTGCCCTCTGAACACATGGGAAAGTGGATTCGCTTTGCTCCCATCGATCCGTCCCCTCTCACCCGGAGCCGTCTCTCGCTCCGTGGGGTCGGACCACGCTGGAGCAAAGCCCCGTGTCCCATGTCCCCAACAACAGGGGACATGCCAGAGCCCTCCAGGTGCATGTACCCAGTTCCAGGCATGGCCAGGAGAGCCCATTGTGCTCCTGCAGCTCCAGGAGCTGGGGTTCACAGAGGAATAGGGATAAAGGCAGAGAAAGAGGAGCACGGATCACTTGCAGGAGCTGCCGATTCCTTCCAACTCACTTCATCCCATGGGGTTACATCCCCAAATCCCCATCCAGCTGCTCCATAGCCCTACTCCTTGGAATCACTGCAGTGGGAGCAGGGTCATGCCCAGAAGGATCCCTCATACCTGGGGCCGTCCCGCTTGCCCTGACACCCGCTGCTTGCCAGGGAAAAATACTGAGCATAAAGCTGGAGTCAAGGAAATTAAAGCACCATAATTGAGGAAAAATTTTTCAGCATGTTGAAGACAGAAGAGGATCATTGTGTTTGCCTCCCACATCCCAGATGGATGCACGAGGGCTGCAGACAACGCCGGAGAGCGCGTGGAGAGGAGAGGAAGGGAGTGAGTGAGACCGGGACGTGTGTGAGCAGAAATTGAATTTTTATCAGTTTCTATGTAGATTGTGTTTATTCATCTGTCTCCTATCCATCTCCCCCTGCATCTCCCTATTTCTTTTACAAAATTACTTTCCTCCTTTGGCCTAATTTTGTTTGTACAGATAGCAGCTGCTTTCTTCCATTCCGGCACAAAAAATACCCCTGTAAATGAGGTGCTCTATATCCCCGGCACAACTTTTAGCAGCTCGCCGGAGCACATTAGCCTTTGGCTCCTGCAGGGACACATCTCCATGACAAAACCCTCCTGCTTCCTGCCTGCCTGTGTGGAAAAGGCTCCTGCCATCTCTGCCAAGGGGACCTGCAGGGCCACGTGGAGCCCTCGGGGTCGCAGAGAACGGCTGACATTTCCCCCCAAACCGATGCCCAAGTGCCACCCCGCTGCTGTGGGATGGTGGGTGGTACCCGGGGGTGCTGCTCGCCTGCTGGCTCCATAGGGAAGCTCTGCTAATGTGTGTTAAATGCCCTGCCGCTGGAGATGAATGGAGCTGGGAGCATCCAGAATACCAATACGGGCGTTTTCTTTCTCCCAAAAAAAGCTGTTCTTGGCCACACCCCTCACTCGGACTCTCCCCAGTGCCAGCGGCCGGGCTGGATTCTCCAGGAAGGCTGAGGAGAGATGCGCAGGTGAGCCTTGGGATGCTCCCAAAAACCAAGAGCTCTGCAGGGAGGCTGGTGGCCGGGTGAGACCCCACATCCCAAGGCATTACCTCATCCCAGTGTCCCTGGTACAGCCAAGAAGAGCATCTCTCTTCCACAGCCAACACCTCCACGCCCATCTCCGTAGCGTGGGTGACCCAAGGCCAAGCTGAGCAGGTTTTTTCCATGCCCAGATTCCCCCAAAACAGCCAGAGAAACCTTCCCGGTGAGCTCCCAGCCCGGCCAGTGACTCCTGGGCTTTGCTAAAGGGATGTTTCCCAGGGAGAGGCCCCGATGGCAGAGGGAGAGGAGCCCCCCCCAGCGCGGGGAACCGGCCTCTCTCAGCGCTGCCTTATCAAACCAAATTGCTTTGTGTTCCTTTGAATTAGGGAAACTCAACTGCGTCTCGTGATTGATTCTCCCCTAGGGTCCACCATTAAAAATGTATGGAATTACTCATGCAAAGTCCCACTTACACACGGGTCTTTTGTGGGGACATTAAAACACCAGCGTTTGTCAGTCACTTACCCACTGTTTGCAATTTGCTCCCATTTATTATCATGAACTAACCGACAACGAGTCTATTTTCGACTCCCCATGCGTCATGCTGAGCTCCCAGGCTCCCTGGTGGGGCTGTGCGGGCTCGGCACCACACGGCTCCAATCCCCCCCCAAGCCCGGTACCCACTGGAGGGACAGCCCCCACAGCCCCCCTCTGCCACGGGCAAAGCAGAGCCCAGGAGAGCATCGGGGATGCTCAGCATGCTCAGCATCGGGCCCCTCATCCCTTCTCAAGTCCCTTCCCACCTCAGACAGGAGCAAAGCCCACCTTGGGGGAGGCTGGGGAGCATCAGGATGTTCAGGATGGGAAGGGTTTTATCCTTGACCCGGGGCTGAGCTGTCCCCCAGCCCCATCCCAGTGTTCCCTTCATCCCTCCAAGCCAGGCTGGATGCCTGACTGACTGGGAAACAGGTGCTGCAGCCACCAACTCCTGGTCTCAGCTCCTGGAGCCGGGGAAGGAACAAACACATTGACACACATGACACAAGGAGGGAAAGAATGTGGAGAATTGAATACATTGTGTTGCCTGGGTTCCTCTGGCTGGGAGGAACGGGGCTTGAATCACATAACGTTTCCCCTCTGCTCTCAAAGCATTTCAACTTGTAATGCATTTCCCTCCCCGCCTGAGCACCTTGCAGAGTCAAAAAGACAAATTTCCCAAAGCTTCAAAAGCTGCTGAGAGCCACAGCTTCGTGCTTCAAAACCATCACTCATGTACCCAAACAGCCTCGGCTTTCAGCCGCTCCTGCCCTCGCTCGCCCTGCCCTCCCCTCCCATCCCAAATTACAAATCAGCGTTTGCCAGGCTCAGGGTGAGGGTGACAAGCACAGGCAGAGCCCACATGACACAGGGGGACACGGTGTGGTGCCACCACCTGCCCAAAAGACCCCCAAAGTGGAAAAGCAGAGTATTTAAAGCAGGGCAGGTTTGGCGGGGGGGGGGGGAGTCTGACTGCTGAGAAAGGACATGGAAAAGCTGGATCCGGCCTTGGGGGTGACAACGTGTGGCAGAGGGAGCCCAGCTCAGGCAGGGATGGTGCCCCGGTCCCCATGAGCAGCACCCAAAGCTCACCCTTAAAGCCCTCAGGGATGTCACCACCTGCCACCAGCTCCTGGCCAGGCTGGGTCCTGGCAGGAGACTGCGCCGGTCCGCGGGCACGACACGTTCCACAACATTGCCTGGTAATTGCATCTCCCAAAAAGCAATTACCACGCCACCAGCCCCGCGGCGTCCGAGGCGAGACGTTATTTATTTACCCAGCGAGGAGGTGGCAGCGCTGGAAGGTTCCTGGCAGCGGGACAGGACATTTAACCCCCCCATCAAGTGGTCGTGCTGTGCTGTGACAGTGACACCAGGTCCATGCCCGGGGGCCAGGACACCAAGCAGCCCTGCAGGTCACCTGTCCATGCCTGTTTCCCTTTCCTTACAGTGATCCCAGCAAATGTCACTTCCCTGGATGCAGAGACACACAGAGGGCCATCCAGCCCTGATGCCAACCCATGGCACCGTGGCAGAGCCTCTAAGGGTTGGGGAGCACAGTGGGGTCTCTCCTCCCCACACAACCCCAAACAGGAAGGTTTAACCCCAAACAGGGGCATTTAACCCTAAACAGAGGAATTTAACCCCAGATGCTGTTCCCCAAAGAGGGGCACGGCCGAGGTCCTGCCCCATCTCTCCAGCTGGAGACATGGAGGAGTTTTCCTCCACATGACAAAGCATCGTCTGGGGTTTGAGACGACAAAGGGGAGAAAAAAACAAAAAGCAACCAACAAAAATCATCAAAACAAAGCAAAACCCAACATTTCCCTCCAGGAATGGAACAAGCGGCGATGTCGAAGTGAGAGATGTCACTTGGCTCCGGCGGCTCCAGCAGACTTTGTTCATTTTGACTCTTGCAATCAGGGAAAATCAAAACATTTTACAGCCACTAAAATCCCCATGTGGGAACCATCAGCTTTGCCAAGCCCCAGCTTCCCTGCACGGAGCTGGGCAGGAGGTATGGACAGGCTCTAAATTGGTTTAGAAAGGGATGGGCAGGAAGAGAGACCTTCCCCCCTCCGTCAGTCACACCTTCCCACGGTGCAGGACACATGGGATGGGAAACCAGCGGGTTGAGGTGTGCTGGGGATACATGGAGGGGGTCTTGGGGACACCTCCTGCCCCTCACCCACTGCAAAGGCAGTGACAGGTCCCATCCCACACCTGGAACAGGAGTGAAACACATACCCATATTTCCATCCAGGAGACAGGGGAAAAAGGGCTTTTTCCTTCCAAATGATGGGCCAGGTTTGAAAACTCCCCAGTGAGACAGAGGATGGAGATGACACGTTGACTCATTCAAGCGTGGCTGGCAGTGCTGGCAGCTCACCCGGGCAGAAAGCCGGGGGGCAAGGGGGCACACCAGCCTCCCCAGTGACCCCACAGCATCCCACACCAGCCCCATTCCCTTCCCTCCATCCCAGCTTCCCCTGTTCCCCAGGAGAACCACGTCCGAATACCAACCTCCCGGAGGGACCAACCCGGGGCCCCATCCCCACGGAGATCCCCTCGCCCTCCCTGGTCCCCAGCACAGGGAGGGGACCACCCCGGGCACCCCGAGGTCAGGATGGCACTGCCAGCCCCAGAGCTGGCTCCGAGCTCCGTGGCGAAGCAGCGCACGCAATTAGTAAATTAATTATCGAGCGGTAACGGAGATTTCATAGCTCGGAGCTGTCACATCAACAGTGTTTTGTCAACCGAGATGACGACTGGTAGAATTATTACTGCGGTGCTGGGGCTGAAAAAAGAGGAGAGAGAGACTTGCAGGGAGAGGGGAGGATAAAAATATAAAGGGAAGAGATAGGAAAGAACAAGATAAGTGGGGTTTGTTGCTAATGGTAGCTGGCACAGGGACAGAATCACAACTATTATAAGACAACACACTACACTACTAGTGGCTCTGAATGATCCTCTTAATTAACAGCGAGCACAAAAGAAGCCTCTGCCCACCTCCAAACCCAGCGGCGCTGCGGGAGAAGCATCCACAGCTCTGTGGGGACACCCGCAGATCCAGCCCGTGGCCAGCAGTGGCACAAAAAGAGGTGGAGATGCTTGGAGTGCAGGGAATGCCCGGAGCCGAGGGCAGCCGCTGGCACAGACCTGATGGGGACACGAGCAAGAGCATGCACAGCTCCTGTGCCCTCCTGCCACCCCATCCGTGCCCGGACAGGAGAGGGACACGGCGTGGCATGGCCTGGGACTGGCAGCCATGGCAACTCTCCTGGATCCAGTGACCGCAGAGCCAAAGTGCCGGGACACAATTTGCCTTCCCCACCCGCCCCGTTTCCCCTTCATCTCCCAGGGCCAGATTTAAGCTGCGTATCCAGTGATATATAAAAATAACACCCCGCCCTCCCACTTGGGAAATTGATTCCTTCGCTTCCCACCCGGCTCCGGCTTTAAATATCCCCATTTACATGCAGATTGTGCTGCCTCCCTGCACCGCCTGGTGCGGAGCCGGAGCCGGTGGGTGGGTGCGTGGCCGTGCTGGGACCTCATCCTGCTGCTCCACGCCATCCTGAGGCAGGAACAGAGGGTCCGGAGCAAACACCTCCGAGCTCCCAGTGATGCCTCAGTGCTCCTTCCCAAGCTGGACACCCTGGCACACTGAGGATGGCATTGCCACGGAATGCCACCCTGCCCGCGTTTTGCCAGATTTTGGAGATTGAGCAGAGCCGCAGGTCTCATCCCGAATCCAACCGCCTCAATCCAGCATTCCTGAGCATTCCAGCCCCGCAGGTGCTGCACCCCGGGAGGGACCCGTCTGCTCCCCCATCCCCAGCACGAGGAGCAGCAGATGCCAGGGAGGGGGGGGATGAGGAGACGTGGGCAGCACGGCTGCGCCCTAGTTTTCCAGGGCAAAATCTGGAGGGGGGAAGCAGAGCTGTTGTGTGAGCAAATACAGCATCTGCGCCGACTGGCAGAGCTCACACCCACGGCCCCGAGCCCTCCCAGCCTTCCCAGCACGAGCCACAGGGAGAAACCAGAAGGAGAATGGGGGGAAAGGGGTGGGATGGGAGCCTGTGGCTGTTGAGAGGGATTTAGGGGTCTCCCAGGTCAGTGCAGGGAAGGGACACCCGGAACGGAGCAGGGGTTGGTGTTGGCACCGACAGCAAACACGTCTTGTAACTTCTGATGGGAGGGAGGAAAAGGCTGGGTTTGAAGAAGCCGCCGCAGGGCTCCCAGAGGGATCCTTGCCAGCTTCTCAAAGTGCTTAATTCCTTCCCCTCGGCAGCCGAGGGAGCAGCCGAGATTCATGGCAGCGCTCCCGAAATATCCCCCCTCGCCGCATGAGGAGGAATCGGCGGAGCTGTGAAGCTCTTCCTACACGAGAAGTCCAACCCTGCGCCGCAGGGCTGAGCCTGGTTCTCCCCAGCCTCCCCCCGGGAAGATGCTGACTGCAAAATATCCCTTGGAATGTCATGTGTGTCCCCCCCCTCGGAGTGGCCAAAGGGAGCTTGTGGTGGTACTTGGCAATTTTGGGTGGAAAACCGGTATTCAGAGGAGCTTGTGGGAACAGGGTCATTGGTGCCAAAGGGAGTTCACAAATGCAGGCAGCCCAGCTTCTCGCCCCCAGGCACAGCTCTGTGTCTCAGCATTCCCTGATCCAAAATCGCCTCCTCGGGCTGAGGTTGGCAGAAAATCATCGTTCCTGCTGAAATGAAGGAGGCAACAGGGCGAGCACAAACAGCATTTACATATCCTTAATTCTATTTTAGCACCTCTTTGGCTATTTTTGTCGCAGCAGAAACACAACGGGAGCGCAAGGCCAGAGAAAGGGCAAGGAACGGGCTCGGAATGTGGGACAGAGGCAGAAAAAATAAATCCTAAACAGACTCAGGAATGGCTGAGACTTTTCCTGCTCATCACAGCCAGCACTCTGAGCCTCTGGCTGTGCCCACGTGCTCCTGTTTTGTGCCTCAACCCCAGGAGCTGGACAGGACAACAGGACATGAAAGCCACCACTCACCCCTGTGCTGCGTGTGGAACGAGCTGGGGTGTGAGGAGGGGACAGTCCCCACCGTCCCGGGTGGGAGAAACACTCTCCCTCACTGGCTGGCTGGGAAAAGCAGCAGGACTCTCAGATCCAAGTGCAGGGGGGGGGCATTCCAGGGTGAGGGCAGCCCCCCACAGCCAGAGGGGACCGGCCAGGGCTGCTGCATCAGCAGCATCCTTGCCTGTTGCCAGGACAACGGGATGTGATGGAGCCACCTCCATCAGGACAGGCACAGGGATGTTGGGGTGCAGGGGATACAACCACCCAGCAGGTTTGGGGTGCTGGGGAAGCCACCCCCAAGCTGGGGTCCGTATGAGCCCCTCAGAGAACTCCCCCCAAGAGCCACCTGCACTGTGCCAAATGCCCCCCAGGGGACACAGAGAGGGACGTGGCCCCATGGCCACAGGGCACTGTGGGGACACAGGGAAAGCAGCACGGAACCCATTGGGACAACCCCAAATCCCTGTGGAAGACAGGCCCAGCTGCCCCATCCTTATGTCTCTGCCCCTCCAAGGACATGGGGCAGGGGCCAGGGGCAGGCAGGGGGGTGTCCCTTGTGCCCCACAGATCCCACCATTCCGGCAGAGGGGATGGGAATGCCCAGAGGCTCCGGAGGAGGGATAAAGGTGCAGCTTAGTTTCTTTGCTTTTGGTACCATGGCAACCTTTCCCACTTGGCTTAATTACAGAGCTGGCTGTGCCTCCGCAGGGGGGTTGGGGGTCTGCTTGTTCCCTGCTCCCCAGAGCTCGAGGACGGGAGGCAACAGAGACCCACACGCTCCTGTGGGAGCCAGAGTCCTTGCCCAGCCCCAAAGGAACATCCTCATGGAACAACCATGCTGGGTAGACAAAATCCACCTGGATGCCCAGGCAAAGCCAGCAGAGCCTGTTCCTATGCCAGGAAAGACGTTTTCCTCCTCCTTGTGGGACAGCCACCAGGGACCAGTGGCCTCATCACCCCTTCCCCGGCTCCCTCCTGCCCTCGCTGCTCCTCAAACCCCACCGCAGGCACTGGGGTGGCCCAGCCCATCCCTCCATCCATCCCTCCATCCCAGCTGGGATGCAAAGCAAGGCCAGACCAAGGGGATGAGGATTTCCCCGGCGCACACACACATACACACAGAAGGATTGCACACAACCTCCCCAGAACACCCCAGGCTGCACCTGGAACCATCCTTGGCTCTGCATTTCCACTGAGAAAAAGGGCTTTGGGTCAGCTTCAGGAAAAGTCCATCCCACCAGGCAGCTGCTCAGCAAAAGGAATTACCAGAGGGACAAAGCCTGGTGAATCCCAGCACCAAGACAGGCAAATGCTCGAGCATCAAGTTAAAATGAGCAGCGACGAGACTTCTCCATCCCCAAGGGCATCCCGCGGGAAGTTCCCTCAGCAGGGCAGGGCTCTGGCTGTGAAGCTCTTTGTTACCAATTACAAACAATTATCCTCCCATGACAGCTGACCCTGGACCTGTGTCCGGGTGCCAGCTGGCCAGATGGAGCCTGGCCACGGCCGGATGGTGGGGATTTAATCACCTTATTGATCCGACAGAAACCCGACACGCTGTGCCCGCCGTGCCCGAGTCTGTGGGGAACATCACACAGAGCCTGCTCCCTCTCCAGGGGGAGATTTGGGAGCCCACAGGGATACCCAGGACTGGAGAGGCGGCGGTGGTGGGAGGGAGAGCATCCCAGGAGGAATGCAATTTAATGCAATTAAAAAGAGCGGAAAAGGAGGTGTAAAGGAGCCCTCTGAAGCAGGGGAGAGCGTGAGAAAAAAAAGAAAGGAAAATATAAAAACCCATCCCAAGCCAGCAGCAGTGCTGGGCTTCAAAGGTCACCTCTGGGCATGAATTTTAATTTCACACAGGAGTTTTGTTCATTTGTTAATTATTTTCAGATGAAAAGGGAGATATTCCTGCAGAGGGCTAGGAAAGGGCTACGGCAACATTTGAATTTCAAAGGCGAGCTGTTTGCAAGGAAAACACAAGGGGAGAGAGGGGAGGGAGAACTTCAGGAGGAGAGAGGGGCTGGTGGGGGGTCCCCCACTGCCATGGCCTTGCTGGGGACATGCCGAGGGCATGGGGGCTCCACAAGAAACCCTGGTGTTGCATCCCGCCCCCTCTCCAGGGAACATCGGGGAAGTACAATTGTGGATGGGGCATCATGTGCTTCTGCTCCCCTCCCAAGGAACTGGGACATCAGGGGTGAGTCCTGACCCCAGCATGTGGTACAGGGTGGGGTGGATGGGGCTGGGAGCCTCAGGGATGTTCCCTAAACCAGCTCCAAAGAGAGGATTACTGCTGCCCCTCCCTGGGTTCTGCAAAGGGTCCAACCCCAGGAGGAGACAGGAGAAGAGCACTTGGAAAGATGGAGCCGGGCAGGAGAGGGCACGGAGCACGGAATAAAGCAGAGTGCTTTCCTCCTCGTTTTAGTTTTTAGGGCAGCTGTTTGCTTTTTATGGAGCCGGAGGCCCCGGGGAGGAGCTGAGTGAGCTGCACATAAAGCACAGCCGGGCGAGTTAAAGCCCCTGAGGGCCATCCGGAGCATTCGTGTGGTGTGTGTGGGGCTGGGAATGCAGTGGGAATGCCGGCATTCCGGCACACCCAGCATCCCAAAACACCGCTCCTTCTGGGATGAAGCACCACCTCGAGCATCCCCGGGGATGGAAGGGGCTCACAGGCTCCCAGGACCCCCCAGCTTCCTGGACAAACCCCTCCTGGACCACCTGCAATTTCAGTTTCCCGGCACCAGAGCCATGAAATCCCAGAAAAACAGCCCCCAGAAAGGGTCCTGTTCATGGGGGGAGCAGCCTCAGCCCCACAGGGCACAAACAGTGGCACCACCAGCTACTGTTTTGAAAGAGTTCTTTTCCCATGGATGAAAGGAATTTTTTTCGCCTCTCCAGATAAACGCGTTTATCCTAAAACAAGGGGTGGGAGGGAGGCATCCCATGGGCCAGAACGACCCTGCTCCCTGGGAAAACCCTCCAAGAGACCCACAAATCTGCTCCACTGCCCTGTGCCTCAGTGTCCCCATCCGGCTAGGAGAGCCCAGTGCTCCAGAGGCACCCAGTGCAGGAGGAGCTGGGAATGATCCTTTCTCAGGAAGAGGGAGATTAGACCAAGGATTCATCATGATTTCTTGACTACTCTTGATCTCCTGCTGAAGCTACAAGGGGGGATTTTGCTCCCAGCTCCTCTGCCCTGCCAAAGCCAGGGAAAAGTCCAATTTCCACAGTTCTGAGCCTGTTCTGATCTCCTAAAACCAAGCGCTTTTCTGCCTAATGCGGAATTAAAGCACGGCAGCCGTGCTGGGGGAGACGGTGGGTGCAGGGCTGGAGGCACAGCAGCCCCTCTGCACCACCATCCTGCTCCCAGGGCAGGGATCCCACAGCCCCACACACACTCATTCTCCCGGCACCATCCCTCCCATCGGGATATAAAGGCAGCAAAGGGACCTGATTATCCCAACTCGCTCCCACCCTCTCTCCCACAGCCCTTGCAGACACCAAAACCTGAGGGAGCAGCACAGGACACCCCAATACCACCCTCAGCCCTCGTTATCCCTGCTGGATGGGGCTATTAATCCCCTCCTGGGGAATTCCCTCGGTGTAAATCACTCGTGTCACCGTTCCCGTGGGCTCTCACTAAGGAGGCAGCAATAAAAATCAAGGGGCAGGTTATTAATGAAGTGAAGCAGCTCAGCGAGGCTGTGCTCCCCTCCCAGCAGCACAGGGAGTCAGTCTGGGTGAATAAATCCAGCACGGTTTGGATATTGCTGCCTGAACCTGCGGCACCAGAGCTGGCAGTGCCACAGGTCCGAGAGGGAGCCACCATCCCAGCACCATTCCCAGCTCCCAGCACCTGCTCCTGCCACAGCTCTGGAGCTTCGGAGCTCTCTCCATGTGCTGAAACACTCGGTATTTTATGTGTCTACAAGAAAATACCAAGTGGAGTTTGCAAAGATTAGGCACATTTAAATGCAAATTGTGTTATTTCTGTCTTGAAAAGTGTCATTAATACATTTTCTGCAATTTGGAGAAATCAGCAGCAATTATTTTTTTCGAAACGAACCATTAGCCAACTTTCATTTGAAGGGGGGGGAAAAAATACCAAGAAAATCATTATATGACTGACACGTTTCCTCCCAGGTCTTAGAGCTGCCTTCTCATCCCAGGAATAATTACTAAGGAAAGGAGCTAAAAAGTACTTCCAGGAGGCGGATGTGTACAAAGCCAAGTGTCTTTTCTTTCCCTGTTTACCAAGGATTGAACCAACACACGTGCGCTCAGATCAACACAATCCACCAGGGGGGTCAGGGCTGCGTGTTCCTTCACAGGATGGTTTGGAAGGGACACTAAAGATCATCTTGTTCCACCCCCTGCCACGGGCAGGGACACATTCCACTAGCCCAGGTTGCTCCAAATCCCATCCAACCCAGGCTTGGATGCTCCCAGGGATGGAAATTCCAGAATTTTTACTGGAGGTCCAAATACTGAGGGTCCAAAAACCGTCACCAGCATTTTGTGATGCTCGTGACCACGTGTTGACAGCAACGGAGGGGTTTGGGAGGCACGTGAAGCACCATAACCGAGGAGAGGGCTGGGCAGGGGCTCTCACCCGGCTCCCCCATGGCACAGGTACCCAGGTAATGCCCATCTGTGAAATCCAGAGGCCCCGGCTGGAATTCAGCAGCTGGTGTGATCTCCCAGCTGCTTTGCTGCTAAATGAAAGGGAAAAGAGGGAAAAAAAAAAGACAAGACTATTCGTGGAAGAGATTAAAAGAGAAAGGGACAAAAAAAGGCACCTGCTCTCGTGGGATTCCTCAGGGTAAGAGTGAAGAGCGAATTTCCATAATGCTCTAAGTGCTCATTAACTGATGTCAAGTGACAGCCCCCGCCTCCGGAGCACGGCAGGGGTGCTGCCCACCGCTCCTTCCCGCCTGCTCGGGGGAGCCCCACCACTGGGACACCTTCCAAGATGCCCAGGGCAGGATTTGGGACAAGCCAGAAGTGCCAAGCTGCCAGCCCCACTCAGGGATGGTCCCTCCCAGCACTGTGTCTGATTTCCCCAGCCTCCATCCCTGCTCAGCCAGCAGTGCCCCATGGCAAACAGCACCATGTCCTCCTCCAAAAGGGGTGGAGAGTCACAAGGTCGAAGCCACTGAGCCATGACTGAACACTGGAGACATCCCTGTTGGCATCACCAGGTCCCTGAGCTCTTGCAATGCCACATTTCTGCTGGATAATTAAGGAAAATGCTCCCTCTTCCTTGCTGGGCACCCCGGAGCTGATCCAGCAGCCCCCCCCCCACCATCAGCACCCAGGGCTGGCAGGACCTGGGGCTGACCTGAGCCTGTCCCCAAGTCACACTGGCCCCCATCCATCAATATCCATCA
The DNA here is from genome assembly GCA_035583155.1 of Acropternis orthonyx. Lineage (NCBI taxonomy): Eukaryota > Metazoa > Chordata > Aves > Passeriformes > Rhinocryptidae > Acropternis > Acropternis orthonyx. The sequence continues at coordinate 4,256,640 of JAWWEU010000062.1, forward strand.
ATATCCATCAATATCCATCAATATCCAAGAAAAACCCACACGCCCTGCACAGCCCCACGGGCTCTGTCCTGCTCTGCCTGGAGAGATTTCAGAGTGGCAGAAGGGGGATCACAGTGGGGTCCAACACCCTTTTAGCTACAGGAGCCCCCAGAACGCAGCCCTATCAATTCCCAGCCGCTGCTGGATCCTCCACTCTTGCATCTCTCCCAGGGCCACCTCCCAGCCTTGCTGCTGAGCCTTTCCCATAAATCCCTGTCTCCTCACCCAGAGCCCTTGCTGCCATCCCCTCCGTCGGGTGACGGATGGCCACGGGAGCGGGGCGAGCAAAGGTGGGAGACAAACCCCCCCAGCCAGGAGCTGTGTGGATGGAACCGTGAGCCAGCTCCACGCTCCTCTCGCTGGGATAAGCCTTGGCCACGCTGACGGCTCCTCAGGGGTGATGGATGGGCCCTGCCATCCCTCCTGGCCCTTTCCTATTGACTTTCTTTTTTTTAATACACATCATAACCCCAGCGCAGCAGCTGCCCGGCCCACACATCACCTGCGGGCAGGACGGGCATTGCAAACGCCTGGATCAGCACAGCCAATGGATGAGGACTATAAACCATTCCCAGGATAAATGTCCCCTTGGCACAGGAGCATCGGGCAGGGGTTGGACATCAGCCCCACCGCCCAAAAACCCTCCTGGACACCCTGAAATGCACCCAGGGCTTTGCAGCCAGCTGGGCTCAGGGGGGTGAGAGCATCCCTCAAGTGCAAGGACACAGGTCGTGCCCTCAGCAGGGCTTCCTCTGCTCCAGCAAATCGATCCAAGTTCCCGGAAAGCATCTCTGCCTCTCACTTTGCTCTTCGACACCTTCCTCCATCTGAGCACAACCAAGTTGCTCCTCACCCACCTCACCCTCCCATGCCCAGGCTGTGAGGCTTCCTGGGGGTGCCCGGGGATGTCCCTGCCCTCCCGCAGCCGTGGTGAGCTGCGGGTGATGCCAATCCCGCGCTCTCCAAAGGAAGCAGCTCCCTGCTCCGAGCGAGGCGCGGCGTGCAGCTCTTTAAGGGCCATAAATTACGTCTGGGTTACCTGCAGAATGCTTAATCAAACCAGTGTATTTCACCCGACGGCTTGACTGATCTCCTCTCTGCTTTTAGTAGCTTTTTTCATGTCCTCTTTTGCTCCGATATGGATCCAATATCTCCCGCAGCGTCCGAGGCCGTAAAGATAAAAAATGGGGTAATTGTGGCAGAAGTTTATTGGTGGGAAAATACATGCTCACAAAGCAGCCCTGACAACTATTTTTTGGGCAGATGTGCTGCTGGGATAGGCCCTCCTGCGGGAATCCATCCATCCTCCAGCTGTACCCGCTCCTGTCAGTGCTCCCATCGCCCCTGGAGACACCGAGTTTGGCATGCTGTGAGATCTCCCATGGGTGATCCATGGCCAGGGGGGTTCAGAGCAGGCAGCTGTGCCCACACCCACCAAAATGCTGCCCCAAAGAGGCAGCTGGCAAAGAAGTTGAGTTGGCAAAACTTCAGATAAAGGGGAAGAGCCTCTCCATTCCCACTATCCAGGGTGAAACGTGGGGAGGAGAAAGGAATAGAGAATGATTTTGAGGAAAGGAGCAGTTTGGGCTGCCCTCTCTGCCACTGACAGATGTCCCCGGTCCTGTCCCACGGGGAGCATCCCAGGGAAAACTCCATCAGCTGGGATTGCCCCCATCCAACTTCGGCAGATTTTCCTTTCCCACGGCTCACCACAGACACCAACGCTACATCTCAGGGCCTGGGAGGCACCGGTGCGTGCAGGAGCCGTCACAGCCCTTCTCCTCGCTGCCAGCCTCCCTCTGCTCACCCCCCACCCCGATCCTCGCAAGCCCGTGGCTCTCGGCCAGCGGCACCCACGGCCGCTGACGCTTCGTGCATCCGCGGGGAAGTTGCCGTCTCGGCTCCGGAGCCCGGCTCGTTTATTGCCACGCCGCTGCCTGAGTCAGAAATAGCCCGGCACGGCACGGGGGAGGCGCGGGAGGGACGGGCAGCCTGATTTATAAACACGGCAGGTCTGCGCTGCCCGAGCCGCTGGTGGGAGACGGGGAGAAAAGCCCCGGCTGCGCCTCGGGGAGCCGCGCCCCGTCTCGCGCAGCGCTCCCGAGGATATTCGGGATAACAGCTCCATAAATTACGAGCTGAGAGGCAGCGACGTGGAGCTGAGAGGTGCAAAGTGATCCGCTCAGGCTCCTTCCCTGCTCCTACTCCCAGTCAGTGGGGCCACAGCGTGATTTCCCCCGGGATTTGCATGGATTTCCCCCAGGACCAAACCCCTCTGGTCTCTCCCAGAATCCAACAGAGGACCCTCTCCTTCCCCTGCTCATTCCAACACCATCCCGATGCTTTTCCTCGAGTACTCCTTGGACTTCCCGTCCCAGAGGACTGTCACTTCATCCCCCCATGGTGATCCCATCTCCAGCACGGGGTGTCCCATGAGTCCCACACCCACACGACACGGAGCAGCTCCATGGGTAAGGTACACTGCTAATTAAACCACAACTGACTACAGCTCCATTACAATTAAAAGACAATTACCAGCACAAGCTGGCGTGTGGGAGCAATGAGCACGATTTGGCAGGGAGACAAGCTCCGTGTCCCTTCCCGACGGGATGGCTTCTCCTGATATGGATTTGGAGATCAGCAGCTCCTTGGGCTGGGAAACTCCAGCTGCACTCCCGGCACTCCGGCACCAAAACAGCACTGAAGCTGCTCCACCACTCCATACCCCATGTCCCTTCCTCCCCCTTCCCTTCCCAGGGGAAAGTTTGCCCCCTTCAAAATTTAACCAAATCCCACCCAGTGCCTTCCTGCCCCTTCTCCCATTATACACAGCATCGGTTTACTTTTCCCCTTTTAATTTCCAAACACCTAATGACTGTGTTATTAAGCCTGTAATATCCCATTAAATTGTGCATATCCTTCTGCTGGATCCCATCCTGCCAGGAGGCAAAGCTCCAGGCAGGAGAGACAGGGCCAGCCGGGCACTGTGGCATCATCCCAGGATGGCAGGACCAGGGAATGATCCCAGGGAGAAGGTGGTGGGATTGTGTAGGTGAGAGGGGCTGAACAGGAAGAGACCCTTTCCTTCAGCTGCTTTCCTGGGAAACCCCCTTTTCCACCGACAAGGGATGGATTTGAGCCTGGGGATGGAGAGGGACATGAATTGACATCGAGGATGGCTCCGGACACGGCTCCAAGAGGGAATCAGCCACATAGTCGAGCCCAGGGCAGGATGGAGGGACCCAACAGAGGCAAAACCAGGCTGTGCCTTGATCTGGCACCTCCTCGTGGTTGCCAGGAGCGCGATGCCACCATTCCCATTACGAGCCTGGCAAAACCCTCCCAGTGCTCCACACCGAGACAACCGCAGCTGCTGAAGCTCCCGGATTCAAGATTCCTTCTTTTCCTGAACAGAGATCCCACGAGCTCCTCCGGCGGCCAAAATTATCAACAATTTATCAAAACCCACACCACGCCAGCCCTTTTCCCCGGCGCGCTCCTCCCCCGCCGCCCCCGGCTCTCCGGCGGGTTACGGCGGCGCCACCGGATCGGGCGGGGGAATCGCTTTGCTCTGCCGGATCTTTATGCAAGAGCTTCACGCTAATTCGGTTTGATCCTCGCTCGCCGGGGTCCCGGTGGAGCGGCAGAGGATGGCTGCGGGAGACAGGCTGGGATGGTGCCGGGAGGGGAGCAGGGATGCTCCCGGAGAGCGATGCGAGCTGACAGGCGGCTCCCACGGGATGCGGGAGCCCGCGCCGGGAGATGCTCGGGCGGGAAGGAGAGAACTAGGCTTAAAGGCTGGTAATTAAAGCCCTCCTGTCAGGGTATTAATACCTACATGCAACCAGCGACTGCATTAGCGGGGATCCCACTGGGGCTGTTCTGCTGGTTTATTTGATGGGTTTAATTAATTTATTGCTCCACACGCAACCAGCTGCTTTTTCCCGACCGGTGGCAAACACGGCCGTGGCTCCCTCAAGGATGGCTCTAGAGACACCCTGGGGTGGCACAGCCAGGCTCAGTGACCCCAAGCTGTCCCCCAACCTACAGCCTGGCCTCCTGGCACGCACCACTCACCTCCTCACTCCCCCAGCTCTGTCATGACACCAGTGCCAGGGTCATCTCAGTGTCCCCCAGTCCACAGATCTGCTCCCCTTTGACTACCCAGGCGTGCTTTGGGCTGCACCCAGAAGACAAGGCACCCACCGGGGCTGAGCTGCACCTTGGCTCTGGCAGCCAGGGCTCACCGCTGTCCCCGCTGTCCCCACTGTGCCTGCTGTCCCTGCCACTGCAGCCGTCCCACTCCCCAGCCCAAGAATGCCAGGAGGAGGCTGCAAAACAGAGCCGAGTGATTGATGGGGCTGAGCAAAGCCAAAGGTCCTGGCCTCATCACTTCTCTGAGGCAAGGAGCATCCTGGAGCATATTTATGGCTCCTGTCCTTTACACATCCAGAGCCATCACCTCCAGGCACACACAGCCTGTGGAGGACAATAAATCACTGCTTCCAATGTGTCAGTGGGGGATGCTGGTGGTGGGCACTGGGTCTGGCCATCTCCAGGTCCCCATGAAGAGCCCCATCTATGCCTCTGGACACGACAACCCACCTCACTCCCTCACAAATCACACACCCCAGGGGTGCAGACAGTGCACAATGCCCACAACACACGCGCACACCCCAACACACGCACTCGGGTCTCCCTTACTTCATCCTCACTCCCAGGGAAGCTGGGAGCAGCCGTGGTGGCCCCCTCTCCCTCTGCTCTCCCGCGGGCTCCCTGAGGAGCAGCAGGCAGATGTTTGCTCTGTGACAATCTGCATCCTGCTGGATTCGATAATAATATCAATTATCCCAAGCTTTCATCCACGGAGCTCTGTGTTCTCTGGAAATAGAGATGGATGAAGCTGCTTTACTCCAGTCTGAGAGGCTGGAGGTTCTGGGGACACCGAGCCTGGTGACAGATGGGGAGGTCACAGGGAATTAGTGGTGAAAGAGGCAGGGAGAGTGCAGGGCTGGATTCCCTCTGGGAAGTGGGAAAATGCTGCAAAATTCTTTTCCCACCTCAGCTGGAGGGGAAGCCCTGAATTCTGCATCAGTAGATGGGGAAGAGCAGCACTGGCCAGGGACAGACCAGCTCCAGGCATGGGATACTCAGCAATCGGATGCTGGCACTTTCCTGGCAGGGCATTGCCCCCACATGAGCCCACCCGGCTGGAGATCCCTGCTCAGCCACCCCCTGCACCCCAACCCACCCCCCAGCACGGCTCCCTGGGGCACCCCTCTCCCTTGGGGCTGGGGCCGGAGTCCTCCCTGGCTGCAGTGAGGGGTGAGGTGGGATGTGGGTGGTGAGCACTCCAAACCTCCCCTGGAAGCCCAGCCCTGGCCCTGGGAAGGCGCTGCCCCTGCTTCCCGGGCTGCCCGACAAGGGGGGATCCTTTTCTTCACTCATGTTATTATTTTGGCAGCGCTGGAGTCAAGTAGCTCAATTAAGCAATAACTGCCTCTGTACAGCTGCCCACACAGCCTGCGGTAAATAATTAAATGCTGAAATAATACAGCAGATGGGAAGCAGCATGGAGAGAGATCCGAGAGGAATCCTCCCTCCTGCCCGGCTCATCCCCGTCCCTGCCCGGCACCGCAGGACACCAAGCCGCGAAAACACGGGGAAACACCTGGAGGGGAAAATCCCCCCAAGCCCCGACTCCTGCCATGTGTGCCCCTTCCCGAGGCAGCAGCAGAGCCGAGTGGGAATGGCAGCACATGGAAAAGCATCATGGAAAATTTTAACCAAGCCCTGGTATTGATCTAGACGCGAGGCACATACCCAAGCCAGCCCACTTCTCCACTCGCACATCATCTGCATTTATCTGCTCCAGCCGAGTACAGGAGCATCACTGAGAGGCCTAATTACAAGACAGTGATAGATAAATATTAATTCAAACCCTCAGGAACGAAAATTCAGCTTTGCTGTGTGGAGGGTTTGGCACGGGAGTCCCGCCTGAGCACGGTCCAGCCACCAGAGCCACGGAGCTGCTTTTGCTGTCCCAGCAGCCATTCCTGGCACGGAGCTGGCAGCACCCATGTGCCACATGTGCCAGGTGCCCTGGGTGCTCCCAGGATGATCCACTGTGAGGGCAGCAGAGGCTGCAAGAGCCTTTCCAAAGGGCTTGGCTGCTGACGCAACCCCGGCACTGCCCAGCTCCCACCATTTCCCTCCTGGGAAGCAGAAGGAGCCCCACGAGCCACTTAATGAGCCTTGAAGGCAGCTCCTGCCATCCTGATGGGCCAGCAATGTTTATACAAGGAGCTGGTTGTGGGTCAGTGGCCACAGGTTGTTGTTTCATTAAGATCCTGGAGAGCAGCAGCTCCCACCAGGCAGCCGGAGCATCCTCTCCATATTCACATTTCCATCACATCCTCCTCAGACAGCACCACTCCACTCCTCCATCTGCTTAAATGCCACCTCCAAATGGGATTGGCTCGAAACAGCTTCTCCCCTTGTCATTTGTTTCCCATTCTCCTCCTAAGGATTTGCATGCTTGATTCTTGGAGTTTGCAAAGGCTTTGGATTTTGTGGGACGTGGGAGCGAGGCAAAACATGTTTGCCTGGGGCCATGGCAGGGGGTGGTCCCAAAACCTGCATTCCTTCATGCAAACAGCAGCTATTTGGGCCCATAACACGCTGGACAAGGCTGAGGCATCCAATCCCAGGTGTCACCCACTTGGGGACAGCCCTGGGGACGCTCCTTTCCCAGGCTCACAGCTGGGAGCAGCTTTGCCGCTGCTTATTTTCTGAGTGTGAATTGCATCTCGGCTGACAACAGGGCTCTTCTGCCACATCCACCTGCCCGGCACCTGGCAAATCACATCAGGAACGTGGTCCCAGGAGACGTCTTCCAGATCTTCACTATCAGCTCCCAGCCAGTTCCCAAACACAGCCCTGAGCGGCTCTTGGGGATTAAGCCCACACTCAGCCCAATCCTGTGGAGCAAAATGCAATCCTGGGATGAACCGGGATGAACTGGGATGAACTGGGCGGCTCTGGGTGTCTCCCCATGCGTGGCTGGAGATGCACACACATGCACAATGGACTCCTTGGTGCACGCACATTCCATGGCCCCGCTTCCCGCTCCGATGGCTTGCGGGGCTCCGGCTCTTGGCCAAAGCTCCTGTCACCTCCTCTGGGGACCCCCAGGCCCGTTCCCCCCTCCCCTGGATGCCCAGGAGGGTGCCAGGGGCGGGGGAGCAGCGCAGCTGCTGCTGGCAGGGGCTGTGACAGGGTGTTGCAGCCCCTTCCCCCCGCCTCGGCACTCTGTCAGAGCGCGTTTTTCCCCAGGAGCTGCTGAATAATTTGCATCCGCCAAGACGCAGCTTCTGGGCCGTGTTTGTCAAAGTCAATCCGCAGCTCGCTGCCTCCGGAGATTCCAACATGATAGTGGCATCCAGGCTCGGTGACAAGCACAGGGACTGCTCCGGAGCTGCCCACGGACCCACACGCCGGCCCCGGGCAGCGTCAGAGCCGGGACGGTGCCGGGACTTTCCACCCATCCCGGTGCACCCCCAGTTTCACTCCGCCTCAGGGATGCAAATTGTTGGGAGGCAGAAAGGAAAGAGCCATCAACATGTGGATGCCACAAAGTCAAGGTGTCCACGTCCACTCTGGGTGAGGGTTTAATCCCAACAGGGATTAAACACAAATGCAAGAGCATCACCCCCAGCTCCAGCATCAGCCCACGGTGCTTGTGATGAGCTGGTGGGGCCCAGCCCCCCCTCGCCCTCCCTCCCCTGCACCGTGGGGAGGGGACAGCGGATGCTCCTGGATGTTCCCTCCGTGACAGCTGTCGATCCTGCGATAGACTTGTGTTCCCTGGGAGCCTGGCTTTGTTCCCTGCACAAAAGGGAGCTGCCAGGGAGCAGGTGACAGCACAGGCAGAGGGATCAGGGCTGTCTGCAAGGTGGGAGGAGGATGGGGCTTGTCACAGCGCTGCCAGGAACACGGGCACTGGGCTGAGCTGGAAGGGAGAGGGAAAGGAGGAAGAGCCAGAGGTCTTGAGAAGGGGTTCATCCCCCACCAGGGTCATCACAGATCCTTGCTGATCTCCCCGATCCCAAAAATGCACCAAAACTCCCTTTGTGGGGTGCATCTGCCTGTGTTCCCCCAGGTCCCTGGCCTGTAGAGATGAGGGGAGAGGGACCCCTGTGACAATGAGGACATTGTGGGGACGGTGACAGAGATGCCAAAGCCCAGGTGAGGTGGAGCAGGAGCATCTCCATCTCTCCCAGGACTCTGCAGGCTCTGCAGCACAGCCAGACCCGCCAGGGCACCCTGGGCACCCTGAGGCAGAGGCAGAGGGCTGCTCTGGGCTCCAGGGCAGACAGACACACACCAGGCCTGCTCTGCCCTCCCTCTGCCTCATCCAGCACCACTGACAGCCTTTGCAACCCCAGCTCAGCACGCTGGGATTCCCACCCTCCTCTCCCTCACCTCCCTGCCAGCCCTGCTAAATCCCAGCAAGCATCTCCCGGGATTTGCGGTGAGCCGGCTGGATCCAGGCACTCCATCAATGTCCTCCGGCAAGGCCTTCCCTTCACTTCAAAACTTCCCAATCCAAGGGGAGTGGGGGTTGTTCTCACTTTTATGTGCTATCTATAGTCCCCTCTATACCTCTATATATAGATTCTATATCTCCCAGCTAATCTCTTTGCAATCATAAAACCATTAAATTAATTAACCAAGGGAAAGAGAGGAAAGGCTGGATGCCCCCCGAAGAACAGATGATCGTTTTACATTTATTTATACCCGAATTAAAGGCAGGTCAGCCCCCGTGCTGCCACTCCCCAGGACACTCCCACAAGCCCACCGGGACGGCCTGGGCCAGCACCAGCATCACAGCCCCTGATTCTCCTGATTTCACAGGTTGGGAATGAAGCAGGAAAAGAGCTGGAGGTGGTGGAATCTGCAATTCCCCGCTGGCTCCAGCACATGGGATGGGGTGGGGGTGGGTGCTGAGCCCCACACCATCCCCCGCCCTCCCCACACAGTCCCGGTGCCGCTGCTCCCGCCTCGGAGACGTGTGAGAAATCCAGGCTTGGGATTGGGGAAGGTGTGAAGCGGTGACAATCCCGCAGCGCCTGCCGGCAGCCCGTGGTGAGGGAGCTGCAGCAGCCAGAGCTCCGGCCGAGCCCCTGCTTTGGAGGGAGAAGCTCAACACGGGCTGATTCCTGCGTGTTTGCAACCAAATTCGACCCCAGCTCTTCTGCTTGAGCTGGAGAAAGGTTGTTGCCCGGAGCTGGGCACACCTGGAGCTTCTCCAGTGGGTTTGGGCCAAAACACCAGGGTCAAACACAGTGAGAGAATGACAAGGTGGAGATGAGCAGCCAGGGGATGGGCAAAGCTTCCCTCTCACCCCCCTGGGCTGATGGATCGGCTGTCTGCCTGCAATCCCCAGCTGTCACTCAGCCTCTAATCCGCAGGCCTGATGCATTCTCCTCGCTGACAACGAGCTGACACGGTTTTCATTGCACTTAATCAGCTCTTTAAATTTAATGCCCCAATCGGCAGCATCTGCGTTGGCCACTCCACAGCGGCCGGTCCCGCAGAGGTGGAGGGAGGCTGGCAGGAGGGAGGAAATCCCTCCGCTGGAATTTCAAGGATGAAGCTGTTTTCAGCATCCAGAAGGCCCAGCAAAGGTCTCCCATCCAAAGCCCAGCTCAGCTCCCAGCACCTCCCAGCCATTTCGCAGGTCTCCTCTCCCTCCCGTGGTGCCCACGTGGAGCAGCCCAGAAATCACCTGGGCAAGGGAGCCTTGAGGGGATCAGGGGAGTGGAGCATTTGGAATGGCCACTCTGGCACCTTCTGGCAGCCAAAGCCAAGTGTGGTGGGAATACGGGGACAGTGGGCTTCTCTCCACCCAAAACACATGGGAAACAGTGGGAATGAAGAGCCTGGAGAGGTTTTTGGGGCTGAGTTGCAGCACAGGCCACATTAGCTCTTCCCAGGTGAGCTCAGCTGCCGAAAGCATGTGCTGATGGAAGCAGCAGGGATGGGGATGAGCACAGGGATGCAGGCTGGTCCTGAGGATGGAGCAGCTTCCCAGAGGTGTGGGAGCTGCTGGAACACAGCCAAGAGCTCCCACCACGGCTGGCCAAGGGCAGTGTGTCCACATGGGGTGAACAGGACTGATGCCAAAAGGGTGCGAGACGCCCAGCAAAGAAGCAATGCCCCACAGCACCTCCTGGTCACCCAAATGCCATGGAATTCCCTCTTCCCCAGCTCCCTCCCAGGTGCCAATCCTGCCCAACTCTAGGCTGGCAGCTCCCTCATGCCACTAACTCCGCTTGCCATGCTGCAGAGATCCAGAGAATTAGGGGACAAGAGAGCTTTTTTTCTCCCTTCACCTTTCTTTGTACTTTTATGCTAATGACGATAATGGGAATGAAACATCTCCCGTGGAGCAGAACAAAGGCCTCTGTTGAGAGGAGATCAGTGAGCCCGGGCTGGCAGCACTGCCAGCACCATGGCAGCGGGATAAAGAGCCCTGGAGCAGGAGCAGGGGACTGTAGGGTGTGGAGAGCACCTTGCACCCCCCAGGGGCCGGGGGTCTTCTGCCACGAGCCCCTCAGCCATGGCACAAATCCTTCGGCGGGACTCTCCAGAGCACTTGTCCGGGGCTAGAGCATCCCTGCACACACGGCTGGGCAGCAGCCCCCCATCTGCTCGGGGCAGGGCAGCCCCCCTAAGCCCCCCTCCGCCTGCCCGAGCCGGCACAGCCCCCACTCCAGCTCTCACATGCCGCAGTCCGTGCCGTGCCGGGCGAGAACGGCTGCGGGAGGGCATCCTGGGATGCTCCAGCCTGCCCTACATTCCTCCTAAATATAGCCAGCCAGGTGCTGCCACTTCACCCGGCTCCGGAGAGCCTGCCACGGTCCAGCCCTGGGATGCCGGGATGCCGAGCCCACCATGGCCAGCACCGCCGTCCCCATCCCGCACCCCCGCGTCACCTCTGCCATCCTGCCCGGGAGACTGGCTGGGCGGGACCAAGGGGCTGGTGGCACCCAGGGGGCACAGAGAGACACCCAGATGGGCCTTCTCCCTGCATTTGCCCCCTCCATGGGGAGCCAAACTAAAAATAGACGGGAACAGCTTCCCGCTTCCCGGCGTTGGCGGAGAGTGCCGGCATCGTGCCGCTGGCAGCCGCGGCAGCAGAGGAGGAGGGAAGGCAGAGCAGAGCTCACCACACACGCTCAGTCCCTCCTTCTGCTTCCCAAACTGCCAGGGAATACGGAGGCTGTGCCGGGGATGAGCCGGGGAGGTGGGGAGGGGATGGGAGAAGGGTCATCCCTGCTTGGCACATCCCCAGGTGCCTCCTGTCCCCAACAGCTGGTGAAGGGACGAGATGATGGGGCTTCTTCCTGCCTGCAGGACACCATTTGTTGCTGAGGGCCCAGTTGCTCCTTTCCAGCTGCTTTGCTCAGCGCTCTGCAGCTCCAGGCCCAATGATGCCAGTGGAAATCCCTCTGCACTGCAGGGCCCGTGTCTGTGCTGGCCACCCGCTCCCTTAACAGGCAGTTCCCATCCTGGATTTTCAGCTCATCCTCTCCATTAGCACCCAAGTCCCAGAGAACACCCTGTCCCCTCTGGGTGCTCCTGGTCTGCTCACCAGAGCCACTGTGAGCAGCTGTGGGCAAGCACAGAGCTCAGGAACCTGCTGCTCCCCCCTGCCCCCCAGCTCCCTGAGGGACCACAGCTCCCACTCTCCAGGTTGCCTTGTGCCCATGTTTCTGCTCAGGGACTTGACTCTCTCATCCCAGTTTCCCAGGGACTCCAAAAATCCTGGATCTCCACCAGCTGCAGCTCTTCCTGACCCCTTACCCAGCACGGCCAGGGGCTGCCTCTATTCCTTCCCAGGATCACAGAACAGCCAGAAAGGGCCTGGAATTCTGAGGGGGATCCTCTGGTGAATCTCCCAGGGCAGCACTCGAGCCCCTGCAGATGCTGCAGCCCGTCCCCAGCCTGCCCTGGCTGCCAACACCCCCGCCGAGGGGCTCGCGGTGGGTGTGGGGCCCCCACGCGTGAATTAAGGGGCGGCCGTGCACGGATCGCTTGGGTGGCCATGCACGGCGTAATTGGGCGCTTGTGCGTGAGCTGAAGGGCTGCTCATGCATAAAGTGTCCGGGTGCTCCCGCACAAGCCCCTCCTGCGCCCGTGCCCGGGGGCGGGCGGCTCGGTGCCCGATGGATGGAGACGGGGGATGGAGGAAGCGGCGCTGATGTCACCCTCATCACCCGCGTCAGACCTTCCTCCCTTCTCCCGCTGCCCTTTTGGTCTCCTCATTCTCACCTCTCCATCACCCCGAGGCCTGGGAATGGAGCGGCTCGGGCACCGGCTGGTGCTGTCCTTGCTCTTATTGTCCCCAGGCTGTTCCCAGATCCTACTCAGGAGTGAATGTCCCCCTGGCCAGTGTCCAAAAACCTCTTCCCAGAGCAAGGATCACGCATGGCCTCGCTCCTCCCTGCACAGCATCACCCACCCGAGAGTAGGACAGCCCCGTGGGGCCACCCTGCATCCCGTCAGGACCCTCCCTGCCTCCTACCCCTCTCCTCTTATTTTCCTCCAGTGCTGTTTTCCCCTTTCCTCCTGGTCCTGCCAGGGGTTCACACTGCAGGGCCCTGATCCCACTAAGGGACTCCAGCTGCCTCTGCCTAATAAAGGATGCTCTTTTAAAAGCTCCCAAAAGCTTTGGCTCTGGCAGAAAGCTGATGTTCACCTTGGAAAAGCCATTTGCTGAAGGCCAGAGCCGCGATCTCTGCTCGAGTCAAAAGCTGCTCCAGTAATGGATGTGCAGACAAAAGCGCCGACTTGGCAGCAGAGGGTTGGCAGGGCCCCCTCGCCCCCCTCCTTCTGCAGCAGCCACGGTGCCCCTGGCACCACCAGGGCACCAGCACCCCTCCCTGGCCAGGTACACACTGTACTCTTCCTCCTGCTCATCCTCCTCTTCCTCACTGCACAGCAGCCACTGCTGCTCCGAAACACACAAACATCACATCACATCCCCCACCACACCCTCCCTCTCATCCCCATCCCATTCCCCATCACATCCCCCATCCCATCCCCCATCACATCCCCCCATTATATCCCCTCCATTGTATCCCTCCATCACATCCCCATCCCACTCCCTATCATATCTCCCCATCACATCCACCATTTCATCCCCTATTTCATCCCCCCATCACAGCCCCCCCATTCCCTGAATTCCAGGCATTTTCCCCAACCACATGTCAGCTGCAGGCCATGAAATTTTGGGGTTCCCTGTTTCCACCCCAACCCCACAGCCACTGTCATCCTGGCATGCCGGAGCATCCCCTGGGATTTTCTCATCCCATTAAATCCCATTAAGGGCCAGTCTTCACTCCAGCCCAGTGTGGGTCCCAACACCCAGGCAGGAGTCAGAGTAAACACTTCCCACCTTCCTTGCCTGGAATGACTTGGCATTTTGAGCACGACAAACACAGAGGCCTTTTAAAAATAGGAAGTAATTCATAAACACAAATATTTCAGAGCACAATTGCCTTTTCCCCCCCCAAAACTGTCCAACCTCATAAATATGCATTTTCCCATTTTCACTTTGTACAAATCTCTTATTGTTTTTGCCGGCCCCGGGAGGCCCCGGTTGGCATTGGAAGTGCGTAATTTATCATTAAAATGTAATTTATAACATATAGAGTGGAGCATAATAAAGTCTGGATGAGGTGATGGATGGTCTGGAAGCCTGTGCTTAAAGGGAATCGTGTTTACATCCTTGTAGGTCTGCACGGAAAGGGGAACGGGATGGTTTCAAAACAATTACCTGCATGTTCTGAATTGCTGTGTGGTCCCTCCTGCTCCTCTGCCCTCCCAGTCCCAGTGCTCCCAGGAGAGCCTCTGGCAGAGCTGCTTCCCAGAGCCGGGCAAAGGCTTGAGGCTGGAATTTCTGGGATTTATAGGACATTTATAGGCACCCTTGGAGAAGGGAGAGCACCCAGAGAAGGGAGAGTAGCCAAGGAAAGCTGAGCACCCAGGAAAGGTGAGAAGCCAGGGAAGAGAGAATATATAGGGAAGAGAGAACACACAGGAAAGGGAGAGCATCCAAGGAAGGGAGAGCATCCTAGGAAGGGAGAGTAGCCAGGAAAAGGTGAAGAGCCAAGGAAGGATGAGCACTCGTGGAAAAAAAAGCATCCAGAGAAGGGAGATCATCCAGAGAAGGTGAGCACCCAGGAAAGCGTGAGCACCCAGGAAAAGGAAAGTGGCCAGGACAAGGTGAGCATCCAGAAAAGGGAGGGCACCCAGGGAAGGGAGGGAATCCAGGAAAGAGAGAGTAGCCAAGTAAGATGAGCATCCAGGGAAGGATGAACTTCCAGCGAAGGGAAAGCACCCAAGAAAGGTGAGCACCCAGCCCCTCTTTGGCACTGGGGTGGTTTGCACAGCACAGGCAACAACATCAACTGGATTTGAGCTCCCAGAGAAGGCTCTGCCCTGCTCCGAGTTATTTCAATGCAGGCAGGGATGGACCAGCCAAAAAACTTCCATTTCCCAGCGAGCAGGGTGGAGAATACGTGTATTTACAGGCAGGAGGGAGCGCTGCCACCCCGAGCTGCCACCCTGTGACAGCACCAGCCCGTGGTGCCAGCGGGGCAGGGGCACTTCCCTCCCGGGGACTTCGGTGTGGTGGCTGGTGCAGAGCTCACCAGAGCAGAGACAGCCGGGGACGGTCCCCACAGTGATTTATTTGCGGCACAGAAACCAAGAAAATTGTCTTTTATAAAAGTCACCAGCCACTGGCCCTTCTCCTGCTGGAGCGCCTGGGTCCCTCTGCCTCCTCTTGCCGAAGCGTTAAATAAACACCAGGGATGGGGGAGCAGGATGTGCTGGGCCAGGCTGTGTTTCCACCTCCCAGTGGCCATTTAGGCATTTCAAGGCTGCAAGTGCAAGAAATTTGGGGATGCCCAGGAATTCTGGAGGGAAACATTCACTGACCAGGCTCCCCAGGGCAGTGGTCAGGGCCCCAAGGCTGCCACAGCTCAAGGAGTGTTTGGACAACACTCTCATGGAACTCTTAGGAGTGTCTGTGCAGGACTTTGATGGTCCTTGTGGGTCCTTTCCAGCTCAGGATATTCTGCAAAAAGACTCGCTGCAGGTGTGTACAGGCAGGGGCATCCCACAGGCTTTGCCTCTGGAAGCGATTCCAGGCACCACGGAGCTCTCCATCCAAGGGGGATAGATCCTCCAGGGCCCAGCTGATCCCGCAGAGATTCTGGCTTCATTCCTGAGCTGCCGAGAGCCGAATCCGGCCCATTGTTTTCAATCTGTCTGCTTTCAAATTGCTCCTAAATAACACAGTTTATCTTTGGCTGATTGAGTCTAAGAATTTTGCAATTACAGACAAACAAGGACATTCAGCATCCCATGTTATTTGCATTTTTAAGGACCAGGGATTTTTTTTTTTTTCCATGGGATTTTGTGTAATGATGTTTCAGGCTGGGGCTGACGAGCGATTTCAAACCTCGTCCATGTGGATCTGACCACATGTGTGGCTCCTCTCTCCTGGTCCCCAAAACCCCTACAGTGTGTGCTCCCCACCAAGCCCCATCCCAGGAGTCCTCACACAGCTGGGGAAGTAAATTTACAATCCCACACAGTGCTCTTTTTGGCTATTTCCCGCCCTCTCCCCAGCTGCAGGGCAGCTCTGGGAAGGCAGACTGCACCCATGGGGCATCAGAGCGACCCTGGAGCATCTTTGGGGCCGGCACTGGATCATCCCACAGCGAAACTGGTCCCAACCTGCCTCTCAGAGGGACCACATGCACTCAGCGAGGGGTCAGTGGCCACGCTCCTGCTTTTATTCCCTTTTTTCCACAACCTGCCGCCCGGCTGCTCCATTAGGTAGGGGCTGCCTCCTCCAGGCCCCTTTTTCTGCTCTAATTACCTCTCCCCTCGGCGCATCCCCCTCCACAGCCCTCATTGATCACCTTGTCAAAACTTTCCCCCGCTCGCCGGGTGGGGGGAGCGGGGCGGCGGCGGCGAGGAAGAGGAGCGGCAGAGGTGTAATTACTGCCTCCCGACGCTGCCAGGGGTCCCAGAGCTGTATAAATGATTAATTACAGCCCGGCTGCGTGCGCCGAGCAGCCGCTGCTAATGCACTAAGTGCTCTCCCCTGCAAAATACCTGCTCGGGGCCCCGAGGGAGAGAAGCAACCGCGGGGCAAAACGGGGCACGTGAAACTCTGTGATGGCCCAGTTTTAGGCTTGCAGGTGGTTGGGGAGGCTCCCGTCCCACCCGGATGCCACGGGAAGCACAAGGAGTGCACCCAAGCAGTGCCCAGTCTGGCTGTGACACTTTTTCCCCCATCCCCAGCCACCCTCTCTTGGCCTCTTTTAGTCAATCCTTTGAAACGCTGGCTTGGAAAAATAAGGTGGACCCCTGGATTTTTGCAGCAGGGGTGAGACAGGGCTCGTCCAGCGCTGTCTTTGATACTGTCACTGACGGGGTGGCCGTGCCTCAGCAGGTCCCAGTGGCACAGTGGCTCCCAGCACGGATGCAGGACCACGCAAGGAAGGGATGCTCCAGATATCCCAACCCTCACGGGTGCCAGGAAGGGCCTGGTCACAGCCCCCCTCTCACCCTGGGTCCTGCCCCAGGGCTGTCAGACCCTCCAGTGCAGTGCCCGCGAGTTCCCAAAGCCTCCCAGCCCGCTCAAAGCCACAGCTCATCTGTCATGTTCTTTATTTTATTTCCATTTTAATAGGTTGTTTATGGTGCTAAGTGCAATTAATTCCTGATTGGGAAACAGCGGCCATGAGAAAGGGACAGCACGAGACGAGGGGCTCAGTGTCACTCCCCTCCTCCTGCCACCACCCTCCAAGCCCCAGGAGCACTGGAGTTTTATCCCCTCACAGCATCACTCCCTCCCTCAAAGCCCCGAAGAGAAGCTGCTTCAGCATTTCCAAACCCTCCTGCTAATTCCAGCTCTCAGTAACGAACCGCTCATGGAAGTTCACAATCCTGTGGATTCACGTTGTTATGGAAGAAGGACCTAATTAAAAAGGGAAATGGGTATGACATCGTAAAATTGTTCAATTAAGTTTATCTCATTACAGTTAATATTAGAGGGGAACTTTGGGCTTTTTATATTTTACTCAAAGTTTGGAGCTGGCAGTTAAAGAGCAGCGGCGTTCGATCCTTGCGAAAGGACGAGGGAAGGGGATGGGGAAGGGAGGATTGGGGGTGGGGGGGGCTGGGAAATGGGATTTAATTAAACATGCACCTATTAACGGTGGCTAATGTGACATTACAGAGCAGGCTGTGCAGCGTGTGGCTCCCACAGCGGGTGGGAACGGCGGCTGTGGCACATCCCGGGGCGGGTGGGCACAGAGCCCGGGCCCACTCGTGCCACCCATGCCCCACACCTGGCAGCTGGAGAAGGAGCTGCTCCCGCTCCCACCCCGGCAGCGAGGAAACAAAGCCGCTGAGATGTTTGGATCCAATTAGGCATAATTTATTTCATGCTCATCAGCGCTTCCCCCCGCCGGGGGGACTCGAGATGTGCCGATCTCCGCTGGGAGATCCCGGCAGCAGGAACTTTTCCCCTCCCCACCCTCCCCCAGCGGCTCTCCATCATGATCCACACCCACGGGATTCAGGAATCTCTCAGCAGCTTCTCACGTTCAGGTTTTACTGGGGTGAACCCTCATAAATTCACGCCCCATCAGCAGAGGTGCTTTTTGGCATTTAGGTTTTATATCCTGCGCTTTCCAGGGAATAAAACTGAGGTGGGTTTTTTTTTTTCCTTCCACGCCTCAGATAATGAGAATTGTCCCTCTCCATCTCTGTCTCCTGGAATGAGAGGAGGGGATGGAGAGGGGAAGCCTTGTCTGGAGTTGCTGGGGATAAATTTGTCCAGGGGATAAATAAAAAAATAACCCACTGGGGCAGCATTTGGATGCCTTTTCCTCCTTCTCCCCTTATGAGCTGCACATCCAAGGAGGGGAAACAGATGTTGTTTTCCTCATGGAGGCTCTAATTTATGGCTGTACCCACACTTGAAGGGAAAACAAGCAGGAGAAGGTCAGGAAGAGGAAGAGGAGGAAGGAATCCTCCAAGGAGTCATTTGCATTCGCTCCCAGGGAGTGGAGCAGCCGCATGAAATTGGGGTGAAACCCCACCACGTCCCAGCCCCCAGCACAGGGCTGGTCCCGGGGGTCTGACTGAGCCCCCAGCACAGTGTCCAGCCCCAAATCCTGCCCATCATCCATGGAAAAGCCAGCGGGGGACACGGGAAGTCATGGGATGAGCACGGCTGGCTCCACCCCACACCCACAAGGACACGGGGATTTTGGGCCACGTTTGATCCATCGCCTGTGGAAGAGATTCCTTTGATGCAGGAGATGCTCCACAGCACGTTAACGCATAAAATAGTATTAACGAAGGAAGAGAATAATCCCCTCTGTCTGTGCTGCTCGGGGCTCTACAGGGCTCCCCAAAATCCCCTCCCCACCCCCGGAGGCTCTGGCCATCAGGAGACCCCCTTTGTCCCCGATCTCCTGGAGAACACCCCCAGCCAAAGGCTTCCCAAAGGATGGGATATCCTGCACCCTGTCCCCTTGGCCAGGCTCAGGGGCTGGGAGGGACACCGAGGTGCTGAGCACAAAGCACGACACCAACCAGAGACCCCCCAAAGACCCCTCCCGTGCCCCCTCCCCAACCACAGTGAGCGTTGAAGGGGCGACCACCTCCTCCTTTCATCTTTCCCTCGGCTGAACTTCCACTCCTTATAATCAGGCCTGATATTAATGATGCATAAAATTACCCCTGATTAAAAGAACCTTTTCCAGCGGCGGCAGCGGGCGGGGGGGAGATCACGAGGGTGAGGAGTGGGGTGAGCCCCCACCCCGGGCACCCACGGGGGGAGCAGAGCCTGCTCTGTTCTGCTGGGGGTTATTTAGGGACTGATGGCTCCACTCACCGAATCCTCACATCTTCCTTCCTTCCTTAATTAAGGGATCAGTGAGAGCTTCCCAAAGCCTGGGGACATCAGGGATCACACACCACCCGGCCCCAGTTCTGACATGAGCCCAGAGCTGTTTGCATCCCCTCTGCCCCCCATCTCCGAGGGGACAGGAGGGTATCACCACCAGTCCCAGTCCCTTGAGGGAAACCAGCCTTTTAACAAAAACCAGGGCTTTTGGTGTGTTTTTCGAAGTTTTAAGTAAGTAAATGGTGCAGCTAATGAATGTGAAATGGCAGCAAAAAGGAAAACATGCTGGATCAAAGCCCCTGTGATCTGGATGTCAGCACAGAGCAGTAATTGCTGCTACAAGAACGGTGCAGGGGCTGACAGCGCCAGGAAAACAAGCCTGGTGCTTCCACATGGGAACTGGTGGGATGCAGAGCATTGGGGGTGGGTCACATCCCAGGCTCTGCTCCCCCAAAACCCACTGTGAGCCCTGAGCTGGCACCAGAAGGGCAACCCTGGCACCCCGGGTCGGCTGGAGCACCCACACCCTGAGCAGGGAAAATGCTTGGAGACAGTGGGTTATGCTAGATCTTGGCACAGGGAATGCTGGATCCTGGCACAGGGGATGGATGCTGGACCCTGGCACAGGTGATTCCAGATCCTTGGAGCAGGGGGAGGCTGAGAAGTGACCAAGATCGTGGCTTTGCTCTTCATCCCCCCGCCAGCATCCCCGTGCCCAGTGCCTCTGCCCTCAGCAGAAACATCAGTAAGATGCTTGGAGGGACGACGGGAATAAAAACGCTTCCAATAGGGGCTCTCCAGGCTCCAAAAAGGAGGAAAGGGGCTTTTCCACCCCCTCCTCTCACAGCTCTGCGTGGGGAGCACATGGTTGTAACACGGCTTTGCAAAACAGCCCGGGGGCGAGGAGAGGGAAGCAAGGATGTGGGGATGTGAGGATGCAGGGATGCGGGAATGCGGGGATGTGAGGATGCAGGGAAGCGAGGGAAGGACGGCACCGCGCGGGGAAAGCGGCAGAAAGCCCTTATTGCTCCTGAACTACTGCCGGTTTCTTTGTGCTGCTTTTTAAGAAGCTCTTGCTGCAGCCCCCGGGCCTCGGCGGATGGAGGGAGATTATCTCTGCCCGAGCTGAGCGATGCGAGGGGATTAGCGACTCCAGGGAGGGAAAGTGTGGCTCCACATTCCCGGGAAGGGCTTGGCCTTTGGGGATGGAGGGATGACATTCTGGCAGAGGTTGATGTTGGGGCTGCCAGGCACGTCCATGCCCTCTGGGCAATGGCTCCAGAGTCCCCTGGGCAGGTCGTGGGTCACCAGGGAAAGCAGATACTGGGGAAAAGGGGCTCTTTGCAAGCCGGTCCCACACTCCTGCAATGCCACAAGGACACAGAAGCACCAGGGCTGTTCCCCCAAGCCCTTCTTGGTGCCCTCTGCACCCCACCAGGTCCCTCTCCAGCCTCCCCTCCATGGGGGTGTTTTCTATTCCCGTTTCTCTCTGATGTCACGGAGGTTTTCGGAGGGCAGACACCACACACCTCGGTGCTGAGATCATCCCCCAAACCCCTCAGGATGCTCCCACAAGCACCAGCCTTCAGCCCTGTCCTGCCCCCCCGTTCCCGCTGCAAATCCCCGGAGCTGCTGCCAAGGAACCATCCAGCTTTGCAGCTCCATTCCCTTCATATTTACAGCACATGGATCCTGTCCCTCCATCGTGCTGCTGGTGGGTGACGCCCACGGAGGAGCGTGGCAATGCCCGGGCCACGAAGACACGGTGCAATCCACAGACCCGCCCCCAGACCGACCCCAAATCTCCTGTTTTCTCTACCAAAACTCACACACACACACACAAAAAAACCCCTTCCCAGGGCTGCCAGCCCGGCACAGGGATGGGAAGAGGGATGGATGGAGCTCAGGAGCATCCATATGGCTTAACAACACGTGTGTCCCCCCAACCCCTCCTCTCTCAAGGGCTTCTCTGCCTGTCGAAGGACTTAGTCTAATCCAGGGAGAAAAATGAAAGCCCCGGCCCCGCAGGACGGAATGTGCTGTCTGGGGTAGAACTAATAGTTATTATCTACATTAAGCACCACGGCTGTCAGGGAGGAATTAATTTCCAAGCAGTAAGAGATGAAAGTTCCCCATTTTTCAGGGAAATCTGCGCCGCGCGAGGTGGCTCAAGAAAAATAACTTAAACGTGATTAAAAATGATCCCCATTTTATTAAAAATAATTCTAATTTATCTCTCCCTCCGGCTTCCTGTTTCGCTGGCATAAATCCTGGTTACAGGAGGAGAGACTGCTGGAATTCCCGATGGCTGGGGCGCCCGGAGCTGGGATATCCCAAAACCAGCTCTGCATGTGCGTGGGGATACCCCGCAGTCCGGAGATCCAGCTCCATGCCAAGCCCCTGATTCTCCTTTCCAGCATCAGAAATCAAAAGCCAACCCCACTCCCAGCCCTCCCAGACCACCCTCCCCACGGGCAGCAGAGCCACGATGGTGAAATCCAAGGAGAACAGGGGGAAACATTGAATATTCGGCTCTGGGAGCCAACAGAGGGTCCCCGACACGCCGTGGGCTGCTGGGAAAGCCGGGCTCCAGCTCAGCTGTGTGGTCAGTCAATTTGTCTCGCTGCAAAACGAGGATCCTGCCTCGCTATCTCGCCAAGATGTTGCAAAAAATCAATTAGCTGCTAATGACATTACAGCGTTTTGGAGATATAAAGCTTTACAGGGGCTGTAAGTGGCGGTGAGACACAGCAATTGCGACTGCAGCAGTGAAATATGGGAGATTGCTCCCATTTTATTAGCCACCAATGTTACTCATCTCATTAAGTTTATTAATAAGCTGATCCCCCACCCCCAACCTGGCAGGGTCTGTGATGGAGACACCGGTGGGCTGGGGGGAAGTTGGAGCAAACAGGGTTTTATTTTAACCAGCTCCCGCCAAGATACTGGTTTTTCTTCTCTGAAATCAAGGGGGTTTAAGTAATCTGTCAGAGCCAAAAAAAAAAAAAAAAAACAAGGCTCCAAAATGGAAATTTTTTTTTGCTTTCCAAAAATATAACTAATGGAAGAAGTCGGGGCTTGGAAGCGACCGTTTGGCTTTGAGCTTTCAGGGCTGGATTTTATTCTCCTTTCATTGCTATGCCAGCAGCAAGTCTCCGTCCTGCCGGTGCCCTTCTAATAATATTCTATTGTAAGAGTTAAAACATTTTACTTTCTGTTTAAAGCCTGCAAGGAATGCTTCTGCTGCTGCATATTCAGAGATATCAGCTCTCCCTTTTGGACTGTGATATAACCAATTTAAAAGGAAAAAAAAAAAAAACAATAAAACCCCCCACAATTCAAAATAACTCCTGGAAAATCAAACCCCTGCTCAGCCTGGTGTCCCCAGCATCTCTCCCATCTCCTCTCCCAGCCTGGATTTAGCACAGGTTTACAAACCACCCCCCCAGCAAACATCCCCCTGTTTGATGGGGGTGGGTTGGAGCGTGGGTTTGATCCCCTGGGAGCGCTTCCCAAAGCCACCGCAGATCCCTTAAAAGCTCAAAGTTGTTCCCAAAATGAGGGAGATGCCCTTCCCAGCGCTGTGCCTCAGTTTCCCTGATGGTGCAGTCAGGCTGGTGCCACCCCATGGCTGGGAGCTGGAGTGGCCCAGACCCCAAAATGGGGCGAGACACGGGGAAATTGGGCCACGGTGCAAACACCAGACCGGGCTCCCCCTCCTCCTTCTTCTCCTCCTCCTCCTGCCCCTGTTTTAAAATTAATGCAGCAAAATAACCCTCTTTCCATTCTCCCAGCTTCATGTATTTTTTTTCCCCAGGCACAGAAAACCCAGGGATTGGGTTTTCCAAACCAGCTCCTGTCACACCCCAGGGCAGCAGCCCCAACCCTGCTGGGAGCACCTTCCTGATCCCACCGCTCCAGCAACAGCCACGAGCCAACCTGGCGCTGCAAAACCAGCCTCAGCTGCCCGTTTTTCCAGGGAAAACATCCCAAAAAAGCAGGAGGGGCACGGGAGCAGCAGCCCCACAGCGGTCAGTGCGACGCACGTTTCGAGCCGCCCACAGGAAAGGTCATTTCTGCAACGGCTTCAGCGCTTATTGACCGGGCTCTGAAACAGCAAAATAATTTAATAGCTTAATATATCGGATCGATACAGGCAGGGAGGGAGCGGTGGGGGCGAGCTGGAGCTGCCGGTGTCACCCCTAGGAGGGCTGGGGGGCACCTCAGGGGGTCGGGATGGGGAAGCCAGGGGGAAGGGTGGGCTGGGAAGGGGCAGGATTTATCCCAAGCCCTGCAAATCTTTGCTGGGGAGCTGGAAAAGCATTCCAAAAACTCCTGGCAGGGTGGGAAAGGCAGCGAGACCTCACCTGCACTGGGGTCCCCAGGGAGCTGCTGAAGTAGGTCCAGAGGAGGCACCAAGATGATCCCAAGAGGGCTGGAGCAGCTCTGCTGGGAGGAAAGGCTGGAGGAATTGGGATTGCTCAGCCTGGAGAAGAGAAGATTGGGGTGACCTAATTGTGGCCTTCCCGTGCCTGAAGGAGCCAACAAGAAAGATGGAGAGACACTATTTACAAGGATCTGGAGCACCAAGACAAAGGGAATGGCTTCCCACTGCCAGAGGGGAGGGACAGATGGGATATTGGGAATAAATTCATCCCCGTGAGGGTGGGCAGGCCCTGGCACAGGTTGCCCAGAGAAGCTGTGGCTGCCCCATCGCTGGGAGTGTCCAAGGCCAGGCTGGACGGGGCTTGGAGCAACCTGGGCTGGTGGAAGTTGTCCCTGCTTCAAATGGGAAGATCTTTAAATCCCTCCCGTCCCGAATCGTCCCACGATCCTGTGGTGTGGCACCTCCACAGGCACAGCTCTGCCAAGCCCAGCGACACAGCGGCACGGCTCATGCGCTCCCATGTGCACGTGCCTGCGCTCAGCCCCCTCCTAATTGTTTCCCTTCATCTTTTTATGGTTGTTAATTGCTCCCTCCTCCGTTTACTGCGTTACTCCAAGTGCCGTGCTCTTAATTCCCCTCTCTTGCTGCAGGTGCCGGCTCTATTATTAACTTTTAATATGGAGCGTTAGGGATCCGTGAGTTTGTTTTCCTTGTTACTGATGGATATTTAATTGGCGAGTGGCTGCCAGGGTGGCGGGGCCATTCCGCAGGAATCCGATGCAAATAGGGTTTTACATTCCTCTGCTCCCTCAGCCGCTGCCAAATACTTTAAATAAATAAACACGATTGCGTCAATATATCCTGGCGTGAGGCTCGCAGGTGCGGGCGGCTCTTCCACAGGCCGGCTCCGAACCACGGCGGGACGAGCCCAAAGGCAGGTCTGGAAAAGCTGGGAAGGGGTTTTGTCGGGAGCATCCGGCATCCCAGAGAACGTCAGCCGCGGGAAACAACGGGCTTAATAACGCTTTGCATTAATGTCCCGCAATGCAGACACTAATCAAGAGGCAGCATCTCCCACCTCCCACCCCAGCCGGGATTTAACCCTCCAATAGCCACGCGCAGCCGTGTCCGACCTCCGTGGATGGGGATCTCTCCCTCTGCGCTCCGAGCCAGGTGCTGGGCTCCGAACCAGCCCCAATCCCAGCTCCCAGCTCCAAATGCCGGTGCCTGAGGGTTGGTGCCAACCTCCTGCGCTCCACAGCCATCAGTCTGGTGCTGCCAAGGCTCAGCAGGACCCCCCGGCCCCGTGCCAGGCACATCCTGCCCGCAGCGATGCCCAGGGCTGGGAGACTGACAGCTGTCACTCAGCCTGGCTCTGTCCGCATCTCCCCAGCAGATGAATATTCATTGATGATTTCCAAGGTACTGTGGGACCTTTCTGTGGGTTCTGTTCCATTACCTATTCATGAAACACCAGGCAAAATGCTAATGCCAACAGGTTTGGCTGGGGAAGCAGCTCCTCCAGCACTGGCACTGGCGACCCTCACCCTCCTGTGCCATGGCAGGTGCAGACAGTGCCAGGAGAGGCATGAAAACATGGACATCTCCTTCATCTTCCCTCGTCTGCGGGTGCTGGGATCACCCAGGGGTGGCAGGAGCGAGCCATGGACATCGGGGTCTCCCCCCGAGGTGTGACCTCGGGCAGTCACTGCCACCATGCTGCATGTCCATAGTCCTCAGTCGCCCGGGCACATCCCTGACACATCCCAGAGCACCAGCTGGCCCTGCCCCTGGAATGTGCTGCCGTGCATGGGGAAACTGAGGCACGGAGCGGGGCAGGGCCAGCCTGGCACCGTGGGAGTGCAGGGCACAGGCAGGGCACAGGGCTGGCTGGCTGGCCCCGACACCTCTCATATGCACTGCACGTCCTCTCAACCACAGCTCGCGGCCCGGCGATGCCATTACCGAGAGTGGCTGAGCTAATTAAATCCCTGTTAATGATACAGTCATTACCGAGGGCCATAAAAGCTGACTCCCAGTGCCCTGGCCCTGTGCCACATTCCAGCACGGAGCTTCCCGCGGGGCTGGGTGGGACAGGGTCCCACGAGTGCTGGTGTGCCCTGTGATCACATCTGCCACCAGCCCGGGCTCCAACAGAGCGCCCAAAACCACCGTCCCAGCTCCATCGGTGCCACCGGAGCCGCTGGGCATCAGGGGGTGCCCACACACCCCCCAGCACCTCAGCAAATAGGGGAGAGTTGCATTTGAGATCCGAAAATGCTGCTTCTCTTCTGGGGTCCCCCTGCCTTTGGGAAGCCCGAGCAGAGGGTCTGGGGAGGTGGAAAAGGGTCGCCTGAGGCTGCTGGACCCATGTGGGGGCCCACCTCGTGCAGGATTTCCTGGGAAAGAGGTGGAAGGTGGGGAATATTTAAGCCGTGTCTGCAGCATCTCCTGGGGATGGGGAGCCCCAGGGACCCCCATCCCGGCCATCCCAGGCAGAAGGGAGCCGAGCCTGGGGGGCACAAAGGAAAAGGAAGAGGAGGAGGAGCAGGAGGAAGAGGAGAAGGCAGCCTGGCTCTTTCCCACGCTCACTCCGCCCCGCCGGCAGCGCTCGCACGTCCCAGCTCACCTTCCTGGCATGTTTGATCCTGGCGAAGCCTTGGACCGATGCGGCTCCCTCCTCCCACCTCCCTCCCGGCTTTTCTTAGTTTAAACACATGGACGCATGAAAAATAAATGTTGCTCAGGAAAGACGGCGGCAGAGGGCTGGGAAGCAATTAGCATCCAAAGAGGCATAATTAGTGCTCAGAATGCAAGCGGCAGAGAAGAAATAAAGTAGCATTCGGATGCAATCAGGGTCGTGCCTGAATTACAAACCGTTAACTGAATTGCTAATTAAGCACAGTGTGTGAATCACGTCTTATTAAGGGCTCAGCGAAGGCTCTGCCAACCGGGACCACGGTGAGAGGGAGGGGCCTTGGTGGAATCGAGGGGTCATGCGACATCCTTGGTGGCACGGTGCCATCCTTGGCGGCACGGTGCAATCCCTGGTGACACGCCATGACCCGTGGTGGCACGGCGTGATCCTCAGTGGCATGGTGCCATCCTCGGTGGCATGGTGTGATCTTTGGTGGCACAGTGTGATCCCCAGTGGCACAGTGTGACCCTCGGTGACACGGTGTGACCCTCGGTGACACGGTGCCACCCTCGGTGACACGGTGCCACCCTCGGCGCTGCTGTTCACCCAAGAGGGCAGATGCCACGTGCAGAGCACCAGGTTTTGGGGACAGTCCCCAGCGGGATGGCAGCAGCCTGTGCCCGTGGCAGGGCCATGGCACGCAGGGCAAGGGCTGCCCGCCTGGTAGTTAATTAGTGGCAATTAGCAGAACTCACCTCATTTTAGCAGTCTGGGCAAATATTTGCTCAGGGAGTGCTGGCTCTGCAGCTCCCTGCAGACCGGGCTGGCTCCTGTGGGGACGGAGCTGGAGTGGGACAGGGCAGGGGCCACGTCTGGCCCTCGGTGCCCCCCAGGGTGCCCTGTGGCCCTGCAAGATGCCCTGGCTGCCACCTTCACATCCCGCCTTAGTCTGTGTGGGAAGGCAGGTCCCAAGTGGGGCCACTTGCCCTGAGGATGCCCCCAGAGCATCTCCACACCCTGCATCCCACTGCCCTCATCCCTGCATTCCCACATCCCCACATCCCTGCAGCTACATCCCTGTGCCCCACATCCGTGCAACCTGCATCCCAATCCCTTCATTCCACATCCCCCCCTCCCTGCACCCTCACCCCCACCCCTCTCCCCAACTTTCCACCCAGCAGCTGCTCTGCACCCGCAGCCCCACACGGAGCAGGGAGCTCACAGACAGCCCTATCCATGAGGGGGAGAGAGGATTAATTATTCCTATTTTATCAAATTCAGACACGTCGCTCAGAAGGTCTAACAAGCTCCAGCTTTGCCCAGGGGGGCAGCTACCCTTGCTGCCTTCTCCTTTGCTTTCCAACCCTTTTTTCCCCAGGATTGTTTTTTATCTTCACCTTCTCCTTCCCCTTCTGTTTTCCCCAGCGTTCCCACATCTCCACGCGCCCGTGCCCTTGCCCTTGCCGGGGCCCCCCAAAATCCCTCGGGGGCGGGTGCTGGGCACAACCGCAGCCCTGCTCCAGCCACGGGGGCTCCCCACGGGCCGGGATCCCCCAGCCTTTCCCTGGAAAGTGAGGAGCAGCCCCGGAAGCTCCGGGTCTCCAGGCTGGCGAGCCGATGAAAGGCAGCGGGAAAGGTCCTGGGAGCACCGCGGCGATCAAAGGCAGCCTCATCTATTTTAATAAGAGAGCGCCGAGCGCTGCAGCGGGTTCGGAGTGAGGAAGGGGCTTTCCAGAGATCAAAGCCCTGCATGAGCACTGGAGGAGCTGGGGAGCTTGGGGGGAGGAGAGGAAGGGAGCAAAAGGGTTGGGAAAGAAAGGTGGAGAGGCCGGAGATGTGGGGCTCTGAGTGCTCCATTTGGAGCTTCCCCGCCGCCTGGGCAGAGCAGAGCATCGGGGGGATGCAGCAAAGGGCAGTGGGAGCCCCCCTGCCCTCGGCCAGCACAGCAGGCAAGAAATGTCCCTGTCACCACAGCCCCACGGCCCCATCCTGTCACTCCCAAATCCGTGCAGCCAAGCAGAGGTGGAGGGGGACAGAGGGCTCAGGCTGGGCAGGAGGGGCAGCTGGCAGGGACATGGGCACGCTGGAAGGAGGCAAAGAGCCACCAGGATGCTCCCAGGAAGGGACAACCAAAGGGTGTCCCCAGGGGCAGGCGGAGGACAGGGCTCATCAGCACATCCCCAAGGTCCTGCCAGCCCCAACACCAAAGCCTGGCTCATGTGGGACACCAAAGTCAGGAGCACGGCCCTGGGTCTGATCCCCAGGCTGGGATCTCACCACCAGCAGGAAAAGAAACAGCAGGAGCAAGAGTGAATGTGCAGCTGGAGCTCCTGGGGAGAATCCACGGAAAAATGAAGATGTGCAGCACCAGAGCGCTCATCAGCCCCTCCACGGACCCTTCGGAGATGAA
Source organism: Acropternis orthonyx (assembly GCA_035583155.1). Taxonomy (NCBI): domain Eukaryota; kingdom Metazoa; phylum Chordata; class Aves; order Passeriformes; family Rhinocryptidae; genus Acropternis; species Acropternis orthonyx. Next base: position 4,285,123 of record JAWWEU010000062.1, read on the forward strand.
AGCCCTTTTTCTTTTATGAAGGATTTATCAAGTTTAGTTTAAAACTCACCAAGGAAGATTCCCTATTTGGATAAGCCTCTGGCTTGTGCTGGATTAACATCCCAAACTGGGAACTTGTGGGTGCTTGGGAACATATTAATAAGGAACAGCAAACAGCAATAAGGCACGGAGCTGCACGGAGAAAGGGTGTCCATGGAGCCTCCTCCTCTCCAGGCTCAGCACCCCCAGCTCTCCCAGCCTGTCTCCAGAGGAGAGGTGCTCCAGGAGCATCTCCATGACCTTCTGTGGACTCACTCCAGCAGCTCCACGTCCTCCTTATGCTGGGGGGGGTCCCAGCACTGCAGAGCTGGGGGGGAGAATCCCCTTCCTGACCTGCTGGTGATGCCGCCCCGGATCCGACGCTCCACGAACGGAGCAGTGACACGTCCCCACACGTGGGGACACCAGCCATGCCCCACATCCCTGCAATCTCTTCCCAGAAGCAGCAGGAAGGTGCTGCCACCCCGGGAGGGAAGCAGCAGGACCCTCCCAGGGCTGGCTGTGACCATCACCCCCTGTGGTGCCTCCTCTTCCTCGCTGACGGCTCAATTATCAGCATTCCGCTCCCGCTGCCCGCGGATCTTGTAATCAAGGGCTGCCTGTGTATCCTGGAAAAATTAATCATAATTGCTGAAAGCAAGACACATCACACTTGTAACTTCGGGCTGTTAATTAGGATTGTGTAATTGGATACAGCACTCCCTGTAAATCCAATTACCTGGGATTAGAGCTGCGGCACCAGGAGTGGGATGCAGCCAAGGTGGCCACACCAGGATCCTTCTTGCCCCTGAAACTTTATCCCCAGCCCTTTCTCCCACCGTGACAAGGGAAGCTGGGAAGGTTTCTGGCTCCTTATTGCAGCCACGCATTCCCAAATTCCCCCCAAAATCCTTCTCCCCATCCCGGGAGCCCCGTCAGCATCCAGCATGGATGGCAGAGCAGCCTCACACCCGCTCACCCAGATCCATAAAGATTAAATTATATAGAAAAGGAAAAGATTTAACTACACCGAACAATCATCCCTTTTAATATCCACAGATAAAAATTGTAATTGTTTCCAAGGAGAACGAGGTAATTCCGGCTCCGCTTTATGGAGTTTTGGGCTATAAAGTCCCCGTGTGAAATCTCCCGGAGGCTGGCGCAAAGGCCGGGCTCCGAGGGGGTTATTTGGATTATTTTATTTAAAGGCAGCTGAAAAATATGGTACAATTACCCTTTAATTCAAGGTGTCCCCAGGGCTTTCTCTGCTCCCAGCTCTCGGCGTGCCTGAGCATCGTGCAAAGCTCAGAGAAAGCAGGGACGGGGCAGACACGGCTGCCTGTCACCTGTGCAGGCGTGTGCACAGGACATGTATGTATGTATGTATGTACAGCTGCATGCAGAGGGCATGTATGTATGTATGTACAGCTGCATGCAGAGGGCATGTATGTATGTACAGGTGCATGCACCGGGCATGTATGTACAGCTGCATGGACAGGGCATGTATGTATGTACAGCTGCATGCACAGGATATGTATGTATGTACAGCTGTATGGACAGGACATGTATGTATGCATGTACAGGTGCATGCACAGGACATGTATGTATGTATGTACAGGTGCATGGACAGGGCATGTATGTATGTATGTATGTACAGCTGTGTGGACAGGACATTTATGTATGTATGTACAGGTGCATGCACAGGACATGTATGTATGTATGTACCGCTGCATGGACAGGACATGTATGTATGGATGTACAGGTGCGGGCACAGCGCATGTATGTATGTTTAGGTGTGTATACACGCTGTGCATGCCTGTACAGCTCATACATGTACAGGTGTGTACGCACGGGGTGCGTGCCCATCCCTGCCCATCCCGTGCCTGCAGCCAGGCTGTGATTAACGCCCTGGCACTTCCCAGGGGGTGATGGATTTGTGTCCCTGGGAAGACAAGCTCACTTCTCGCCCGCCCCCGAGCCCTGCGAGCTTTCCCAACAACATCTCCGGTGTCAGGCTGGAAGTGCCAGCCCTAATCCTGACTGACAGCGGCCCTTTAACACCCGCACTCCTCCATCCCTCCCTCTGCCGGCAAAGGGGCTCCATCCTCCCGCAGCCCCAGCCCTGCCTCGTTCAGCGCCCATCACACCGGGATGTCTGAGTGAATCCCATTCCCAGGGGAGCTCTTTGACCATTCCCAGAGGTCACAAATGCCACCGCCATCCCCCACGGGTGACAGGGATGGTGACAGCCATGCACATCCCACAGCATGGCGTGTTTGCTTTCCCGGGACGGACAGGACTTTCCCGGCTGCTCTCCAGGGGAACGACTCCCCTGCTCAGCCCTCGCCGCCCGCGCGTATTTGATGTCCGTGTCTTTGTCCTTGGGCTTCCTCGCGTGTCCCTGGAGGATAAAAGACCATCAAACAGGAGGAAGACGCTGTGCCAAGTTCTTTCCTGGCTGCCACAGGCAGGCACGGAGTGTCAGGAGCATGACAGAGGGGACGGGCTGGCTGGGAAAACCCCAAATCCCAACCTGGTTATCCCCATCCTGGCCATCCCATCCCTGTCCCTGCTGCCAGAGCTGGGAATGCTGCTGCCTGCAGGGTGGCAAAGAGCAAAAATCGGGGAAAAAAGGGGGAGGGCAGGAAAGGAGTGTGTTGGAGGTGCTGGTGGCACCCCCACTGTCACCCGGCAGCCAGAGCCACTTGGCCCTTTGCTTCATTGGTCCCCCTTGCCAGGAGGGTCCCTGAGGGTGCAACAGACTCATCCTTGTTGCTTCAGGCTGCAAATTCCATCTGGGCACCTGGACACAAGGGACAGGCCACTGCACAGGGGCAGATGTGGCACACACGTGGCATCCCATCCTGCTGTGCCCACGTCTCTCCCTGGGCAGGAGAAGATGGATCAGACCCCCAAGGAGGAGCAGGTGGAACCTCATCCCACCCATTCTGCTTCACTCTCTCAGCTGAACTATTCACCTGCCACAATCCCCCTTGGCACCCCTTTGGAAACACAAACCCTGGCACATCTGGGGGTGCCCACCCCGTGCCCCACAGCTGGCACAGCACCCAAACCCCACTGCACTGCGGGGTGCTGGCTCTGCACCCCGGGCAGGCACAGCCCGCGCCGCGCAGCGGGCACCGCCGTGCCAAGCCTGCTGCTGCCCTCTGCCGCAGTGAAGCTGCTGCCAGGGAAATCCTCCTCCTCCCGGGGAAATCCTCTTCCCAGGGAAATCCTCCTCCCCGGACGGAGCTGCCCACAAGGGGCAGCTCTGCCAGCAGCCCACGGCCCCAGCCTGCCCGTCACGGCCCCGCTGCCGTGAGAGCCCTGGGCTGGCTCTGCTCCCCAGGACAGGGATGCTCTGCACTCCAGGGTCAGGGATGCTTAGAATCCCAGGACAAGGATGCTCTGCACTCCAGGGTCAGGGATGCTTTGAATCCCAGGACAAGGATGCTCCAGACCCCAGCCACATCCATGCTGCAGGGAGAAGAGCTCAGCACCCCCAGCCACTCATCCCACATTCCCTCTGCTCCCAACCCCATGCTGGGACCCACTGTGCCCTCGCAGAGCAGCCAGCCCTATTAACATAATTAATTATACCAGGGGCTTGCAGATTATCTAATTATAAGCGAGCCTAGATTTGATTTTCCTTTTAATTAATTTGTATTATTTACATGCAGCAGCAGCTGCCCAGGCATAGTCAGGGAAAATGTCTCCTCGCTGCTCGGCGAAGAGCAGATCCCAAAGGAAAGGGGTGGCAGGAGGTGACACCTTGGAGACAGCCCCCTGCAGCCCAGGGCATGGCAGGGGCACAAGGTGGGGTGCCACCAGCTTTGGGAAGGGGGGCACAGAGCTGCTTTGGGCATCAACTAAAGCTGCTGACTCGTCCTGCGGCGGGACGTGGAGCTGCCACCCAGGAACAGCTCTCACCACAAGGTGCCACCGTCCTGCAGGGATGTGGCGTGCCCTGGGGTCCCCAAAGGGAGGTGTGGGTGCTGTGGGCACCCCAAAGGGAGGTGTGGGTGCTGTGGGCACCCCAAAGGGAGGTGTGGGTGCTGTGGGGGCCCCAAAGGGTCCCGGCTGCCGGACCTCACTAGAGGGCAGCAAAATGCTGCCGTTCCCAGGGCTGGTGGCACGGGACCACCGGCCCCAAGTGCTGGTGGCCACGTTCCCCTTGGGGACCCCCAGGACTTGGAGGCAGCTCTCCCCAGCCCTCCTGGAACTGCAAACCTCTGGCTTTGCCTCTCCACCAGCCACGGGAGATGCTCAGGAGCTCAGAGGAAGCCCCCAAACCCAGCACCTTGGCTTGGTGGGGTGGCACTAAAAGGTGACACCGTCCCCTCAGCCAGAGAGCACTGCTGGCGAAACAGTGGCTGGGGACCCTGGGGAGCAGAGCCAGCTTGGATGGAGACCTGCCAAACCCTCCCTCGGGCTGCAAGTTTCTCTCCAAACTCCTGTTTTATGCTCAAAAAGCAGGACCTGGAGCTGAACAAGGGAGCTGCCTGTGCCGTGCTCCCCTCGGCTCCAGGGAAACCTCAGCTGGGGCCAGGGAGGCTCTGGGTGCCAGGACCCCAGTGCTCAGCCACGGGGTGACCCCAAAGAGGTGAGAGGTGAGGCAGCCCAGGATGAACACACCAAGGAAAGCAGTGCTGGATGCCCAGGAGAGCATTCCCAGTGCCTGCTGGACTGGGAGGGACCCCTGTGCCATCTGGATCCTGCCCAAGGCAATGAGATTAATCCAGAGGCACAGAACTGCCCCAGTGCCTTCAAAGGCAGCTGGGCACCCACAGGGAGGACACAGAGCTTGGACACTGCTCGAGTGGGATCCCCCCCTCACCTCTCTGCTCCCCAGCTTGGAACTCGAGGGTTATGCCAGCAAAGTTCCAAGGCAATTCCAGGAAATGCCTTGTCTGGACCCAAACTCACCTCGTTTGCAGGAGCAGTAAAAGCTGCCAGATGAATTGAGCTGCAGGGAGCAATGAGAGGCAGCAGGAAAGTCTCTCTGCAGGGTGGGATGGGGTTTGCTGGTGGGTGCCAGTGCAGGGAAAATGTGGGATGGGGCACGTGGTGACTGTCCCAGCAGGAGGGATTCATGGATCCTCCACCCCAGCCCTGCAAACCCAGAGAAGGCTGTGGCTGCCCCATCCCTGGAAGTGTTCAAGGCCAGGCTGGACAAGGTTTGGGGCAACCTGGGATAGTGGAAGGTCTCCCTGCCCGTGGGAAATGAGTTTTAAGGTCCTTTCCAACCCAAACCATTTTGGGATTCTCTGAAACCCCACAAGGACAGGGCACAGTGCCCAGCACTGGGAATATCCTTTTTTTTTTTTTATTACCCACAGGAAGATTTTAACGCAAAGCAGTTCCAGGTGGGAGAAGGGCCAGGAAAGTGCTTTGTGCTCAGAGTTAAAACCTTTGGGGCTGTGTCACATTGCACCAGTCAGCAAATCCACCTCGGTCCGGTGCCTCTGCACTAAACCCATCATCGAAGAAACCTCTATTCAAAGCCCAAAACCTCACCCTGAGCCCAAGCCAGGTGGAATTAAAATTTAAACCCCTTCCTCTCAGCAGTCTGCTCTTTTCCAGTGGGTCCAGAAGGTGCCTTTGGAGCAAGGCTGGACTCACCTGGTTGATGCAGAGGATTTCCCTGCCCTCCTGGGGAAACACTCAGCAGTTATTCTTCGGCTGCTGCGAAAAGCTGAGTGAGCAGAAAACATCCTGCCCCCTTCCATCAGTACCTGGGCACCGCCTGGGATGGGCTCCAAGCCCTCCATGGCATTCCTGAGGTTGTGCAAACACCCAGCCCCAGGGCTGAGCCTGGAAAAGGCTGGATGGCCAAGGGCCAGCCTGGATAACCAGGAGGAGGGGAGAACTCAGGACAGCGCCTCTCCAGGCTCCCACAGCCACCAAAAACCCCATCCAGGCATTAACAACATCACATTCCTGGAGCACTGGCCTCCTCTTCTGTTCCCATCACTTCTCCAAGGATCTCCTCAGCACGGAAGGGAAGAGCCTTTGAAGGAACACCTTTGGCTGCCCCGCGCTCCCCCAATAATCCCCACGGCCTCAGGGAGACTCCAGCCCCTTCCCTGCATCTACAGGGCAAAGCCTGCTTAGAAATCCTCTTAAAACCAGCTTTCAAAGCCAAAGGAGTAAAAATACACAAGATTATCATTATTATTTATTTGATAACCTTCAGCTTTACTCAAGGCCTATGTTTGCAACACGACACCAAGACTGTTATTGCTATTAATCTCTGTTATTTACTTCTAACCTTTAAAAAGTGGCCTTCCTGCAGGCTGGGGCACATGTTTCACATTTCCCAGACCAGAAACAAACACTGGGAAGCGAAATGCTCTTAACAAGCTGCCAGGAGACCTTTTGCAGCCCCTCTAAGACAAGGGAAAAACCTCACACATACGAAACCCCCTCCTTCAGTTGTGCAGGGCTTCGGTCTGTCTGTTCCCACTGCTGATTCCAGCTGAGATTCCCAGTGAAGGGCCCCAATTTCAGCTCCCAGGGAGGGGGATGTGGCACAGACACAGCAGCTTTGCCTCATCCTCCAAGAGGAGGCAGCTGGAGGCTCCAGGTGAGTTGAGGGTACACACGGAGAGAGCTGATTTCCCAGAGGAAACACAGCGAGGGGGTTTGGGGTGTTCCAGAACAGCTTGTTCCCAAGCTGCTCCCTGTGGCAGCACAGCAGCCACATCCCAAACAGGGGCTTCACTTCCCTGCACATCCAAGGAACAGGCAGCAGGAAGGAGGCTTTGCCTGGTAACTGCATCTAGCTCATGGAAACAGCAGCACATTCCCCACAGTTCTCACCCACGAGCCACGTCACCTTCTCCTCACCATCCCTGCCAGAGCTTGTGCCCTTAATTCAACTTTTTTGCACAGGGAAAACGCTGATGGACAGACTCCAGGCCTTCCCCAGAGGATGCCTCCTCTTCCTCTGAGCCCTTTTCATCTTACAGGAAACCAGCCCAAACAGCCTCAGCCCCTTCCAGTAACAAGAGGGGGGATGCAGGAGCATCCTCAGAGCAGGAGCACAAGGTCAGGGCACTCTCACCTCGCATGTTTGAGCCTCAGCATCCACTTAAAAATTATTCCTTGCCTTCCCCAAGCCTCTCTCCTGCTCATATCGATGTGGACAACAGAGGAAAAGCATGTTCTGCCTGAAATCAGCCTCAAAACACGACGTGCAGACAACCCCCTCAACACCTCAGCGCCGCCGCCGCCGCCTCATTAGAGGCACAAAATGACCTCGTGTTGCACAAGGTGGTTATCTCCTACCTGCTCTTGCTGAAAACAGAGGAAGATTCAGCCCATCACCTGGCAAAGCACTCTGTGTGTGCCGTTATTGCAGCTCCTGCTTCCTTAACCATCCCATTCCTCACCCTCAGCCCCAGCAGAACGTGCCTAACGAAGGGGCCGACCCGCAATTAACTCGAGTCTGTCTTTAAAGCCAGCACAGCCCTCCCAGGGTGACGCCAGCTGGGGGGAAAAGGCACGTGAAGAAAAGGAGGAATCAAAGGGAAACCAGCACTCTGCTAAATTCTGAGCTTGCTGAAGTCCTGCTCCACACGGCAGGAAAGCCCTGGCCGTGTGGCAGCGTTTGGAGGCAGCTGCAGCCTGTGGCAAACACAAGGCTGGCTTTTACCTGCTGTGGATACACATCCTTTCATACCTTTCCAGGTCGGCATATCCACAATTCCTGAGCGGGGCTGCACGTGGCAGCGGAGCCGTGCCCCCCACAGCTGGGCACCTGAGCTGTGCCAGCGGGCAGCACCGCTTATCCAACACGCAGAAGAGGGTGGATGCTGTGGGGAGGGACAGCCCAGCAGTGGGACAGCCATGGAGAAGGGAATGCTCATCACCTCGCTCCACAGGCTGGAAAATTCCCCCCCTGTATCACTTAATCTGCCTGAGTAGCAGCACTGGTTTATCTCTTTAGGATTAAGGACTAATCTATTTATAGTGAGCCCGGGCACTGCACTCCAGGCCAGGGCTGCTGCTCATCTGCTCCCTGGAGAATTACAGAGCTGTGGCTGGAAATAAAATGAAGGTCACCTGCCCAGGGCCAGGTGCAAGGGCCACTGTGGGAGCAGAGCCAGGAATTCGGGAGTGTTTCCCCACTGTCACACAGCCCAGAGAAATGACACAGCTCCCCTGTATCCCCCCCAGGGTGACACAGCCACTCTCGCTGAGGGAGGGCTGGGGGGTGGCAGCTCCTTGTCCCCTTGCCCAGGGCTCACAGGGAGCCACCAAGCCAGGGAACTCCTTTCCATCACATAGGACTGAGGAGCCAGGCTCCAAATCAGTATTTTATACTCATTTTCCTTGTAAAAAACAAGATAAGGGCAGGGTGGGCTGCACTGAGGCCACTCCACTCACAGCATCATCGCTGTCAGCAATAGGGAGAGGCAGAGCTCACTCAGAGCCTGGGCTGATTTAAGAGTAATATTAAAGAATTAGCATTAAAATCCACAATCATCACACGACCTTCACTCACATCAACAAAACAGCCCAAAAATTCCCCCCACAAAAATCAAAACGACGTCATCACAGCCCAGAATGAGAGCGGACAATCCACACAGAATCCACCCCGTGTCCAAAGCCACCCACAACCACAACAAAAGTTCCCCACAACTCCTGAGTGCTGGGCAGCAGAGAAACCCCCTTTGTGATCCCCAAGCTGCTTTGGAGCTGTGGGAGCAGGAGGAAAAGCCCTGGGTTGGCCCCGCAGCCCGCTGGGCGTGCAGCGATGCCCAGAGAGCCCGACAGCCCCTCCCGGGACACAGCAGCCCTGCTAACGAGGCCCTGCTAATTTGGAGGGCTGGCACAGCTCTGGGCACGGGGCTTTGTGGGACAGTCACCCTGCTGGGAGATCAGACGGGGTCACACCACAGGCTCTGCTCCGTCTCGGATCACAAAGCCCAGGTGTGACCTGAAAGTGCTGCCCAGGGAGGTTCCAGCAGCTCCAAAGAGGGCTGGGAAGGAACAGGGGATTGTTACAGAGCCACCAGATCCCTCTTCCCCTGCCCTGTGGCTGATCCACAACCTGGCAGGAGGAGAAGGGCTGAGAGCAGTGCTCTCCCAAGGTCCATCCCCATCCCAAATCCATCACAGCACCCCCTCTCCCAGCAGGAGGATGGAGGTGAGGAGCACCCCTGCTCTGGGGGGATCCCCCTGCCAGGCTGTCCTTCCCCGGAGCATCCGCCCTCTGCATTTGGTTTCTGCAGCCTCATTAAGATACATGAGGCTCTGAACTGCCAGGATTCACCCCTCCCATGGAGACCTCCTTATTCCCTGAGCGTGGTCATTAAAGGGAACTGAGGATGCTGACACTTTGCCAAGGAAAACAGAGGGAAGGGCAGTTCTCGCCTCTCGGAGCGATTGCCTCGCACGGCTCGTGCCCAAACACTTGCTGCCTGATTAATAAACATTTCATGCTCTGGAAGTTAATATTTCATCCAGAAGGATCACAGGCTGGATTGCCCGAGCAGCCAGATTCCCAGGCACGGGGGGAGCCCTACCAGGATAACAAACCCGGGCCACCCGGGCTCTCTGAGCCACCTTTCCCATCCCATCCCTCCTGCTCCAAGCCCACCCCACTGACCCCCTGGAAAAGGGATCCTCCTGCACAGGGAGGGGTCACAGCCACGGTGTGTTTGTCACTGGGACACACGAGGTGACAGTGCCAGGTGCCCTGGAGCAGAGCCAGGAGCACTCTGTCCCCAGGGTGTCACTTCCACCACTGCTGGGCTGAGGGGGGAATCCCACTGGGAAATTGCATCCAGAGGCCACCACTGACCTGTGTCCTGTGCCACCTGCCCTGCCCCACTGCCTGTGCAGGGGTTTGGATCTCCTTTACAGAGGGATGGATCCCTAAGGCCAGAACAAGCCAGGGTTTTACACCCAAATCCCTATTAAACCAAGGTTCTTTTCGCCAAGGTCGGTGCCCTGGAAAGTTCCCCTTTCAAGGTGACTCCTCAAGCTGTTGAGATCCAACATCTGCAGGATTTTCCCTTGCAATAATCCTGCTGGGATTTACCCAATCTCCCAGTGACTCATCTGCCTCCCTGTATCCCCTGGCCTAATTTCCATAACCCTCCTCAGCCTCTCAGCCCGGTGTCTCCCTGCACGTCCCCATGTTCCATCAGACCATTCCAGCTGTGTTACTGTTTCCCCAGACCAGGAAACACTCCCTCCCTTTCCAGCAATACCTCCAAAATACCTCTCCAGGTTATAAACAGGGACATCCATTCCCTGGCCAGGAATCTGGCTGGCCCTGCTGGAATTTCCTGGGAGCTGTGCCAGGGTTTCCCCAGCTGCTGGACCATGAGACCTTCTGTCCCTCTGCTTACGTGGGATCAGGATGGTCCTCCAGGGGCAGAATTCCCAGCATAGACTCATGGAATAGTTTGGGTTGGAAAGGACCTTAAAGCTCATCCAGCTCCACCCCCTGCCACGGGCAGGGGCACCTTCCACTATCCCAGGTTGCTCCAAGCCCTGTCCAACCTGGCCTGGAGCACTTCCAGGGATTGAGAGTCCACAAATTCTCTGGGCAACCTGAAAAGAATCCCAAAAATCCCTTCTCCATTATTTCATTCTCCCTGTTGGGGAGTGACAGCCATGTGTGCCACTGCAAGGGACAAAGTACCCAAAATGCTTCAAAACCAGCAAATCCCTCCCAGGGAAACTCATCCAGTGCCTCCCAGCTCCACATCTCAGGTGAGTTTGGGATTCTCCTGCCAGGGGCATCCAGTCCTGCCTCAGGCACCTTCTGCTCCAGCACAGCCTGCCCGTGATGAAGTTCCCTCCAAGGCAGGAGCTGAACCTGAGCAGGGACCCAGCTCTGACCCCAATTCCCCCGTAAAGCCCTCACAAAGCTCTAACACTTGTTCACTCAACACGAGCCAAACTCCCAGAAGAAGCTCCTGAGGCCAAGAAATCAGCAACACCCCGAGAAGAAACATATGTTTCTATGCATAACAGGGAATCAGCTTACAAGAGTTAACTGCACACAGGGAAAGTAAGGGGGGCGAAAGGAAAATATCCTCATCTGTCCTGTTTTGGACAAATCTTTTCCAGGGATTGGGCTGAAATATTAATTTAGGGTCTGGCTCGCGAAGGACCACTTCTGGAGTTCTTGGAGATTAGACACGTGATGGACAAAACTCTTCCCATCCTGTCCCAGGCATCTTTTAAAGACATAAAACATAACACCAAGGCTTAAAAATGAAGGGTTCACGTTTCCAACCATCACCTCACCCCGAGCATGGGAAAAGGCAGGTCCTGGGCTGGCTGAAATGAATCTTTGTTTATCCCAGGCAGCATCTTCCCCATGTCCTCACTTCAACAGTGCCTTTCCAGCCTCATTCTTTCACTGGCAGAAACAGGTCACCATCTGCTCTGCCTCCTGACTCTGGCTAAGTGACAGCTCCTGCCTCTGCAGGAGATCCAGCCACCCCACAGACGCTCTCCCCAAAGCCAGGGAGTACAAAGGTTCCCTCTCCAAGGCAGTGACCAACAAGGGCACGGGGACAGGGTGAAGGCTGTCACACAAGGCCTGCAGGCTATGAAATAATGACCAGGGAGCAGCTGCCACATTCGCCAGCGTGCCCCCAGGAGACCTGCAATTTCCACCTGCAAGGAAGGAGTTTTACCTGCTTCCACTCCCAGCGTTTATTTTCCATCCCAAAGTCCCCACAGGGCTGCAGACACAGACAAGGGCAGGCACAGACAAGACCTCCAGCTCCCCCAGCTCTGCAATTCCTGGAGCCTCTGGAGCAGAAACCAGGAGGTTTTAACAAGGAAAAAGGCTGCAAAAACGAGAGCCAAGGAAAAGCTGCCTTCCCTCTCAGGGAGCCTCCGGGCCTGGCTCTGTCCCTGCCGTGCCCAGGGCAGGGCAGGCAGCTCCAGGCTGGCACCTTTCCATCTCCTGCTGCTTCCTGACAGCCATTCCTGGGGAAAAAAGCTGTTCCTAAACGCTTTCCCTGCTGTACAAGGCAAGTCTGCCCCTCACTGAGTGACTGGTTCATTGGGTCACAGTCCCACCAGTGGCACTGCCCTGCCAGCCAAGAGACTGTCGGTGTCTCATTCACAGGAGGCAACGGAATCCACGTCCCAGCCAAGCTCCCAATCCCCTCGGCTACCTGGTCTTGGATGACTGCTCTTCTTCACGGCATGTGATTTTAGAGTGCTGGGTTTGACCTCAAAGCTCCTCCTGGGAGCAGAAAAAGACATGTGACAAGCAAAACCCCTCAAATACCAGCGACACACACGGGTTGCACATCATGGGGTGGATGAAGGAGGGGACCTTCCTCTTCCCTGGATGGAAAGGGAGGTGGGATGAACACCTCAGTGTGCTCACAGGTGCCCTTCAGCTGGAGCCCCTCGGAGACAGCAGCCCCCAGACCCACAAGGGCTGTCCCAAGGCAGGGGCAGGGCACGGGGGTCTGTCCCCTCCTGTCGGGGTGGGACAGTCACAGCCACACACACACACACACACACACACACACACACACACACACACACACACCGTGGCCAGAGCTCCAGATTTCCCTCTCCCCGACCTCATCCAGCTGCACTTGCGCTGCTTGAATCCCAAATCCCCTACTCCCCAGCCCTCCACCCCCTCCCTGCATGCCCTGAAGGCAGCAGTTCTCCTCGCGGTGACACTTCACATCCATCCCTGCATCCCGGCATGTCCCGCCGGTTGCCGTGGCAACGGCCCGTTTGGAGGAAGGGAGGCTTATTATCACTTTCTCTATTGAATAAAACCTCGGATGAAATTTTGTTTTCTCCCTCCCGATGTAAAATGTCACGGATTTGTTTTCTGACCCTGCCGAAGCTCCTTCCGTGTTCACAGATTATCCAGGGCAACTTTCAAAGCGCGTTTTTGTGCCAGTGGAGAGGGGATTATGAGCGGACACCTCATCCTGAATCCCCAGGAACAACTCACCCGAGCCCTGGGCTCAACCACAGAGAGCAGCATCCTGCAACAAAGCTCACCTGGACGTTTCCCAACCCTCCAGAAACATGTTAACTGTTGTTAATTAAACAGCAATCAGCTGTTTCCAAGCAAAAAAACTCCCCCTGCAGACCAGGGACCCCCGAGATCAACCCCACGAAGTGCAGAGTGCTTTGTGCTGAGCAATTCCACGGGCTCCAGCGGGGCCAGGGAAGCTGCAGAGCTCCAAGACATCCATGAATGAGGCCCTGAGGCTGAATACCAGAAACGGAGAGCAGCAGGTTTATGAGTCAGTCGGAGGAATGTGAGAAAACTGGGTAGGAAACGCTAAACAAATGGCAGATTTCTTTTTTCCCAAGCTCTGGAGCAGCGCCAAGGACCCTTCCCACGCAGGACAATTCCCTTTTTTCCTCCTCACATCAAAAGCTCTTCAAAATTTGTTCCCATCACGCTTTCGGGCTGACGCACTCCCTGCAAGTGAGTGCTCTGAAGGACAAGGATGTGACTCCAGAAACACTCCAGAGGGTTTTAAACGTCAGTCAGGAAGCAGGAACAGGGAAAGCAGCACCACTGTGAGCTGATCTGCTCTCTCCCAGGACGGGAGATTCCTAGAAACACACGTGAGCCTGAAAATCCCATTTCGCTGCAGCCCGGCGAGCCCTGCCCGGGCAAAGAGCCCTTCCTGGAAAAGCCCAGAGAGTGTCATAAAATCCTCGAGTTTCATCCCCCCGGAGTTGAGCAACAGATTTGCAGAGCAGCCGAAATTCTCGGGTGGGGTTTGGGAAGCACTTAAGGAAGGGTGGTTGTTTCTGTCCGGAGTCCCTGGCAAGCCCAGGGGGGCAGTGCCAGGGCTGGAGGGGACAGGGAGCAGAGCTGGGAAGCAGGGAGGGACAGGGAGCAGAGCTGGGAAGCAGGGAGGGACAGGGAGCAGAGCTGGGAAGCAGGGAGGGACAGGGAGCAGAGC
>JAWWEU010000062.1:4303366-4326451 GCA_035583155.1 Acropternis orthonyx
GAAATGACAATAAATCACCAAGCAGCAGCACGAGAGGCTGCCTGCATGTGGAATGATCTGCAGCCAAAGGTACCCCAAAGCACCAAGTCCAGTCAATTGGAATAACCAGCTCAGCAAGCCAGTGCCACCCAGCAAGCTAATGATCCCTCTGGATAGCAACAAGGACAAGGGAAAAACAGCTACACAACAGTAGCCCAGGAAGGTCACAAGCCACACACACACACACAGAGATTCTTGCCAAAGACAACCCAAGGGCTTTCTGAGTGTTATTTCAGCCAGGGGTTCACACTGCGCTTCACATTCCCTGCAAACACTCCAGAGGTTGGGAGCCCCGGCCCTCCTGCTTGGCTGGGAGCAGGAGCCTCCCACAGCATCCCATCCTCAGGCTCCCTGCATGTGCATCCCCTCAGGGTGGTCAGGGAGAGAACCCTGCCAGTAAAGCACTCCAGCCACCAACCTTCAGCCCTGCTGTCCCACAAAGCAGCTTCAGGAACCACACAGAGTGAGTGTCCCACATCCCGGGACCAGATTCCCTCCCTCTGTTGACTTTGTGCAGCCCTGAAGGAGTCAGGTTACTGCTGCTCTTGGTTTCCCACTTTTGCATAGAGAAGTGATTCCTTACCTGCTGCTTTCCCTCTTTTCAGCTCTTCTAATCCATCCACAGACTCGGATCAGGGATTTTCCTCCAGCTCTGGCTCCTTGCGTCCCCCACTGGTCTCCATCTCCAGAGCTAAGCCCTGTAACAGAGGGCACAGTCAGAGCCACCTCGGGTCCCAGCCGCCCTCCAGCCCCTGCCAGAATAAATCAGCTGCTCTGGCAGCCTCCCCATCCCACCCACAGCTGTTTCCAGAGACAAGGTCCTTGCTGGTCACACCCCACAAGAGCTCAGGTGCTCAGTTAACCTGGTGCCAACCACACCCCTGGCATGAGGAGCTGCTCCACGCTCCAGACAAGGGCAAGAGCCCAGGAAGGGGTGCTCTGTCCTGGGTGGAAACCAGGACAGAGACAGAGAGTTTTCTTTTTGATGTCCCCCCAAGTCAGTAGCAGCAGGATCCAGACTAAGTATGTGGCATAAAGAATTAAGATTTCACTTGCATCACTTCGTTCATTGATGATGGTGATGCAAGCTTGGATGAAACCAGCAGTAAAAACAAGGGAAAGGCCTGAGATCTGGCTCCAGATCAAAGAGTTTGGGTTTTGCAGGAATATTTAGGGCAGGACTATCAAGGTATCCATGTCTACATCACCCTTGGCCAGCCTGCATGACAGGGGTTTCAGCTCCACCCATGGAAACCTTACCTGTTACCTCCCTTTGGACTTCATCAGGCATCAATCCAGTTCTAGGCAGGATTCCCCAACCTTTCCACCTTCACAGGGACCACCTCTTATCCCCAACTTCACACCTTTGCCTCCTGGACACACAGCAACCCATTTACCCCAGGAATAACTTACCCCAGAGCTGGGCTGCCACTTCCACTGTTGCTCCAAGAGACCTGCAAGGGCTGAGACTCAGTTTGTGAAGACCAAGTTCAATAAATGATTTATAATCTTTTACTTGAAAACACACTGTGAGGGTGGGCAGGCCCTGGCACAGGTTGTCCAGAGCATCCCTGGCAGTGATGGAGCAACCTGGGCTAGTGGAAGGTGTCCCTGCCCACGGGAGGGGGTGGAATGGGATGAGCTTTAAGGTCCCTCCCAACCCAAACCATCCCAGGATTCTACAAAGGGCCAACCCTGATCCCTGCAGTTTCTTTCCCCATGCAGAGTCACTCCACTCTGCTTATCATTCCTGATTGCTCCAAAAGTAGCATTTTAAGTTATGTAAATATGCATGTGATTTGTTATCTCCAATTAAAGTACCAGCAGCTGAAGCTGCCTGGATTTTAGTGGGAAAAAATTAAGAAGAGGAACAAGTGACTCTATCACACAGGAATATCTCAGCTCCAATTAAGGGCATGACAATTTTTATACTGAGTAGCCTTTAATTAGCAGGACATTTCACTTTTGTGCCTGGTAACAAAAAGGTAGAAACTGTGAAAAAACAAACAAACCAAGCGTGTGGTGTTAAAAAACACCCCAAAAAACTATACAAATAGGAGCAGGAACTTCCCAGTCTCCCAGTCCAAGTGGTTTATTTCCTCATAGCCAACAGGGAATAAAAATTTGTTCAAGTAGTGGGAAAAATCTGATAAATATTAGAAACACAACACCCATTTGCAAAGAACATATTTCTTTGATGGCAGCAAAGCAAAGCTGACTGGACTGTTATCTGTGAAACCCAGAAAACAGCACCTTATAGTTAAATAAACTACACAGGTCAATGGCATTCCACTGCTAAGGAAGGGGAAGGGACTGGGATCCAGGACTCCCGAAATCCCCCATTGTTACCCCAAAACAATGTCCCCATTCAGGTGCTGCCAAGGCTCGGGGTCGGGCCTTGTCCAGAGAGTTTGGCACCAGATCTTTTAACAGTTCTTGGGAAAGTTCAGTTTGGTTTGTTTAGAGGTAAGTTTACACTACTTTTTAAAGCAGATCGTTTGAAAGGAAGGGAACTGTTCCCTGTCTGCAGCACCATCCCCTCTTCAAGGGAAAACTGCTTTTCCCACCAGCAATTCCAAGCCACGGGGAACCAACAGTGAACAGCAACACCAAGGGCACAGCCAAACTTCTGCCTTCAGATGAAAGATCATTTAACAGAATTAAAGATCATTTAACACTAATGAGCTGCAATAAATTCATCAGGAGCCAGAGGGAAGGTATTTTACTGCAAGAACTTTATTGCACTACGTTCAAGTGCTGATCCAGGTGTTGTGCCTACGGGACACGGTCACAGGGACATCCCCCCATCCTGGTGACAATCTGCACTTCTATTTCCCCTCAATTAAGGCTGCAGAGTCATAGGATATGATAGTTAGTACATTATTAATCAAGAGTAAAACTGGGGGGAAGAATGCAAAGTTATACACAGAGCATGTAAAATTTGTTTTATTGTTTTTTCAGAAGGACGTGGGGTTTGGGTTTTAATCCAGCTCAACACCTTCCCCTCCAATCTGACTTCCATCATTTGTCAAATCAGCTTTAACTAAATGCTAGTATTTCATTTCACTAAAAACATCACTTTTCACTTGCAGGAACAGTTAGAACATCAGGCTTGTGGTTTGTGAGGGGAAGGTGAAGGCCAGAATTTGGTAATTTCAGCACCATCTCCCTTCCACCCGGACTCAGACACCACCAGACACCTCATTCCCAAGCACAGGCACCCACACCACAAACACCTTTGTGTCTCCTTTATCTGTGAAAGAACTCAGAAATGTTCCACACGGTACAGGGAAGAAAGAGCTCAGTACAACACCACAGCTGGGACACACCCAGTGTTGGGGAACGTGGGGTCTTCACCGTGGATCTCACCTGAGGGGCCTGGCAAGTACCTGTAGTTTTTGCTTAAACTGATAAACCTCTCCCAGGAGTGGAATTCTGAAAGTCTGTTACCTGTGTTGTTGAACAGTTAAGCTGCAGACTAAAAGCAGGAGCCTGGAAGAGGAAGAAACCCTGGGCAGGCAGTTGCTGAGGTATCGGGAAGAGATGGGTACGAGGCCACACCTGCTGCAGGTACAGACCAGCCTTTGGTGCTCCACAGCCAAGCATCCCAGGACCCTAATCCTGTATCCAAAGCCTTCCATGGCTGGATATTACGGACAGAGGTCACTCCTGGGGCAGGGCACTACAACAACATGTGTTTGGTAGGAGCAGCCTGGCCAAAATCGCTTCTGAGAGGCTCCAAAGTGACCCGGTTAATTGCCTGGCAGCACCAAAAATGGCCCCACAGAAAGGAGGTGGTGCCAGAGCACACTCCAAACCCCAGTGTGTTTGTGGTCTGCCAGTGGGGAGCAGTGACAGGCATGTTGGTGTGGAACCAGAGGCTCTCCCTCCAGAAGAACCTCTTAAAAAATAACAAGGCAATCAGTGGTTAAACTGAACTGGACACGAGGGCAAGCCTGGGAAACCCCCACCCCAGGCATTGACTCATCTTTACCTCACACACGGTACAAATGAGACCCTCCCCCAAATCCTGATTTCCTGTGCTCAGCAAGGCAGAGAGTCTGGACAGCAGCAAAAACCTTTTTGTCTTCCTTGTGACAGATAAATTAATTTTAAGTCCTTGTCTGAATTGCCCCTCGCTCACCCAGGACACTTTGGAACATCAGTCTTCTGCCAGGATAGATTTTCTGTCCAACAACAGAAAGATAATTAACATTTCAGCCAAATTCTTTGGAAAAATCAGACTCACACACACACAGAACACACACACACAATCTCTCACCACTCAGGAAGGGTCTTTAGCAGATTCCCCAAAGGTATCAGGCAGTGAGATTTCTGCTAAAGCCCTCCAGGAGTTTTTTCCACACCTCAACTCCACATGGACACACGACACAGACATCACCCAACCTCTAGGGTATGCCCAAACTGGGCTTAAGGCTGTCAGACTGTTCCCAGACAGCAACAAAGGCTCCTCCTCGTGTCTCTGCCAGGTCCCAGCAAGGTTAAAAAACAAAAGGCAACTCCATTTAAAAGAGTTTAAAAGAGGAATTCATGTCTCAGGCCCTGACTGGGGGGGGTACTTCCCTCAAATCAAGAAAATAGTTTCTGCACAAGCCAATGCTCTGCTGGTTTTCCTTAGACATAAAGTTTACTTTATTTCTTTTCTTAAAAAGTTAAAAATACAGAAGGTTCAGAAAGTGATTTTCTCCTTGCAGATGTTCAAACTGCAGCTCAAGGAGAAAACAATCATTCACTGAAATGTTTCTCTCAATTGGTTGGGGGGGGTGGGGGGGTGTTTATTATTATTTTTTTTCAATTCTTTTTTTCAATCATCATCACCCTTAGGACAGAGGTTGAGGAGCACTGACTCCACCACTAATTTGATGACGTAGTTTAATTCCAGATTCACATTTCCAGGTGCCAAGAGTCCAGAAAATAGCCATGTTAACTTCTGCCTTCGTGTGAGATCCTGGTTTTACTGAACACAGCAGTGACCGTTGGCATCTTTGAAGCGTAATCGCATCTTAGGTCGGTATTTCTCAAGGTAAAGCAGCTGTTTGGAATTGAAAGCTCCCCTCCTTTTCCTAAAACAAAGAGAATGAAGGCTCGTATCAATGGCGAAAGTACTGCTTCAGCCACCTTGGACATCCTAAGGCAGATTAGTCCTCGTTTCCAAGCTTTCCTGGACCCACAGAGCAGGGTTTTGGCTTGGCTTGGTGTCCGTCACTGCCAGGCCAGCACAAGCAGTCTATCACCTACGTGCCAACATTAAAAATAAAAATCTAGCAAATCCCAGCATGTTTTCTGGGAGTTGGGAGAGTTTACTTCCATCACTTGCAGTAGTTATGGAACAGCATCAAGGTCACCCTCTCCTGCAGGTGCTCCTTATTAGCTAAGTGAGACCCTGACATTCAGATAGAAAGATGTAAGAGGTTCTCAGAAAAAAAAGCTTCTTGGTATCAAAGGCACCGTGCCCAGGAAGAGACAAAAGGAATTTAAAAAAGGAAAAATTCAGAAAAATCTGTTGACAGCAATACAAAGATAACTGGAGACCCTGGGAAGCCATAAAAGGATAAATTGCTTTTTGGTGAAGCTCATTCAACACAGATCTCACCTGCTGAGCTTCATTTCAAGAGCTGATGTTATCACTGAACCAGAGCTCTGCAGCCTCCTCCTACCCCAGTTTTACTTTCCAGACATTTCTGGGTGGGTCACACTCAACTCAGGACACCCCTGGGAGTGCTGGAGTTCCCCGCCTTGGTGGCTCAAGCTCTCTAGAATTTTATTATAATTTTTATTCATGGTAAGCAATTTTTAATGCCCCAGCCCAGGCATTTTTTCCCCTCCCAAAAACCAGAATCCTTGAGCCTTTGGTCGATGGCTTAATATATAAACCCAGATTTTTAAAGGAGGGAGAGAGAGATCACCTGTTAATCCTCACCCTCAAAGAGAGGGCAGGGCAGAAGGCTCAGCATTTACAGCAAAGCCATGCCCTTCATATCATTATATATATTTTTAGTATGTATTATATACTAAAACCCAAATCACAAACCTAACAAGCTCTGCTGAAGGCTCAGGCTGGTCACACACAACATGAAGTGAAGGATTTCTGGAGAAGGGGGAAGTTTAACTTACTGCCTTATGAACTGAACTGCATCCTCGTACTTCATTCCACATTCAATGAGAGCAAGTGCAACCAGAACAGGAGCCCTGGAGGAGAAATCAATATTTAAGGAAGATCTAGAGAAACAATATATTGAATCCTTCAAAACTCATCAAATTAATCTAAAAACAAACAGCTGAAGTATTTCCTCTTTAAGCATTACCTACAGAAAGACATTTGCCTGCTGAGTGCCTAATGTAAAATGTCTTTTAGAAGACAGCTCTGCTCCCAGCACACACCAAAAGAAATAAAAATCAATAGCAGCTCCTTAGTGTTTGGGGCGTGAAACAATAATTCTACATTTTTATGCTTTCTTATTTCACCATAACCTTATTTTCCACTTTGTAATGCCTGCTGCATGCATTTGACACTGCAGATTTGGCTGGATGTGAGACAGATGCATGGAGCTCTGGAATAGATGACTTTATAAAAATAGAGAGATTTATATTTTCTTAAACGCATTCTGTAGAGGAACTGGGCGTTCCAGGGGCAAGAGAACAGAACTTTTTGCTTTGGAATCTCCACATTTTGGAAGGGTAAAGAACAAGCAGAAATCCCAGTCCAGGCTGATTTTCTCCTGGATTGGTGTTCACCCCACTAAACACCCAG
This sequence comes from Acropternis orthonyx, assembly GCA_035583155.1. NCBI lineage: Eukaryota > Metazoa > Chordata > Aves > Passeriformes > Rhinocryptidae > Acropternis > Acropternis orthonyx. The sequence continues at coordinate 4,310,178 of JAWWEU010000062.1, forward strand.
TGCAAGAGGCACCTCTAAGAGGGGGGGGTGGGGGAATTGAACAACTTGTACTTATGGCTAAACAACAACCTAACTCGGGAGAAACAAACTCCCACTGTCACCCTGCACCTGCATAAACACAACTATCCACTTGCCAAAGGAAACCATTTGAAACTTCAAAGGTCACTTTAACAAAACCAAACCGTCCCTGCCCTGCAGCTGAAGCTCGGTCCCCCACTGCAGGTAGAGAGGTGTCTGGGTTAACACAAAGTCTGAATTGCCCCTGCCCGGAGCAGCCCCAGCAGGGCAGCAAAAGGTCCCTGTGGGAGGAGCAGCTGAACCCTTGCTGTGTTTGTGGCACACACAGGATGAGCAGCTCCTGGTCCTCCCCTCTGCCCTGCTCTTATGCAAGAGCAGGAGAGTGGAAACATCACTTGAGTTACACGTGGCCACCTTCCTGAAGATGTTCCTCAGATAAAAATAGAGCAGAAATGGATAAACAAATGTTAATTGCCTTGGGGTTTTGGCTCTTGTGTCTTCAGTTATCGGCCATTTCTCCCTCCAGCTCTTCACTTCCCCCCTCTCTCCTTCTCTAGACATGGAAATTCAAGAACTTGCTGCACTCTAACCCTGTGCCTGCTTGATTTCTTTAATCTTTCTGGCCCACTCATTGATACCCTTAAATATTAACCCTCCCATGGCTCCTGGAAGAACACAAACAATTAAATTCCACTTCCTCCTAGCCCACAGGATAAACATAAAGTCCAGAGATTACATTTGGGAATATGAATGTAACACTCAGTTCTCCTGAGTAATATTTTTTTTTGTTTTATCTTGAGAGGTTCTTCCCAAAGTAGCAAGTTGTATTTTCAGTGGTGAGGGGAGAAATATCTGCAAGTGAGCAAGAAATACAAGGCTGACTTCTTGAAACTGAAGTGAAACCACTTGAGAGTAAGAAAGTAATTAAAGCAGTTCTTCTCACTGCCTTTTCTTTATTACCACATGCTTGATAGTTTACCAGTGGAAAACAGGAGGAAATTAAAAAAAGCCTAAAAATTGTACTCTGTGTATATTGCCTGTGTCAAAAAGAACAAGAGCATTTACTATTTTAGCAGAAAGACACACACTTTTAAATTAATGTCTCTAACTCTTTGGGTCATTCTCCACTGACAGAAATGTTCTGAACAATCTCTCCAAGGCCTTTCCTCTCACCCTTGATCAGAGTTATGAAATTACTGAAGATTTTCAAGCTGCAGTAAGTCTCTCTCTTGCTCCAATGGCACAAATCTGATGCTGTTGGTTTCAAATGTTATTTAGGAGTAAACAGGAAAACTGGTATTTACTAAACACTTTCCATGACCTACTTCCCAAACAAATGAACTCTAAATCCACCCTAAAACCAAGACAAGCAGGATACTGACCTTCCCAACCCTGCAACACAGTGAACAGCCACACAGCATCCAGGCTCTTCACGAAATTTGGTTTTCAAAAGGCTTAGCCAGTCGTCAACTATCTGACTTGGGGGTGGTGCTCCATCATCAAACGGCCAGTCCTTCAAGGGAAAAAATTCCATCAGCCACAGGGATTGAAATCCACAACCAGCAGCAAGGCAACCACCACTGGGAGAAGAACAATTCAGTAAGAAATGCATAACACACACACAGAGCTCCGTGGGTATTTTTCTGGTTGCACACAAGTTCACAAGTCAATACCATAATGCAACATTAAATGTTTAACAACTATTTAACTGCACTTTTCAATAAAGCTCTTCACTAACTCCTTTGCAGTATAGAATTTTTAGAAAAATAGCTGCCTTTGAAATCCCATTTTATTAAAAATATGTAAAAATCAATAGGCATTTCAAATAAACACGTGAAAGATGAGAACTCTGTAGACTTTTGCCTGTGCTTGTGTCGACCTTTTAAAATTCTATTTGTACCTCAGGCCCTGTGGAGGAGAAGCTGTTCCTCACAATTCATAACCACCCTGGTGGATGCAGCTTCTCCAGCTGCCACAAATCCAGCTGGCAATTTAACAATTACCTGGGTACTTTCAGGCGGAAAAAACACACTCACAAGCAAAAAGAAGGTGCTCAGAGAGTGGCAAAGTCACACCCAAGCAGCATTTACGTCTCTGCTGTTAGAGGGGGAGCCAGCACTGACCTTCCCAGGCCAATTTAATATCTCAAATATGGCCGTAATTAAAATGACACGGCAGGAACTTCCCATTTTCCCAAGGCCACAAAACTCTCCTGGAAGTTGTGGCTCCACTTGAAGCCCAAGCACAACATCACGTGCTTTTAATCTCCCTGGACACGGGGAGTGCTGGAGAAAGCACTCCTGGGTGTCAGGGGAAAATAGTATTTAGGAGTTATTTAGCACTTTTCTTTAGATGATTGTGATGTGTTTTACAAGAGAAACTCATAGCCAGAGTTCCATATTACTCATCAACCTTTCCAAATGGAAGGAAATTGCTTTGAAAAGAGCCCTCTTCCCTCATCAGCCAAAACCAAGCCTTTCATGTGGTACCTTGAGAACAGGTTATGATGAAATAGTATTTTCTAAAGTCCAAAAGCACCACGTAGGAACACTGAACAAGTACGACTAAAGGTAAAAACCAGCAGACTTTTCATTTTGAAATGCACTTATTGCTACTCCAACACTTCCTGAACAGCAAACATAGCTCAGCACAGCCCAAGAGCACCTTGGAAATGTGCTGGCACTTAAAGCTGAAAGGTGGAAATGAAAAGAACTACAAAACCTGAAAGCTTTAAGTCCCTGAAATAATGTTATATGTGGTTAATTCAGAAAGATACACCAAGTTTGAAGAGTGCACAGAAATCCTTTTTTAAAGTACATGGAAAATCAAAAATATCTGGGACAACACAGCAAAATAAAAGGCTACAGAAAAGTAAGATCACAAAATAAAACTTGTTCTTTCTAATAAAAGGCTTTTATAGGATTTTTCCACTCAATCACACAGTGCTGCCTGTATTATTTTAGGACTGTGTCACCCACTGTCCCAGGAAGAGAGGCACAGGCTGCCAAGAGAGGAGGCAGGATGCTGCTGCTTCTGAAACGGCCTTGCACAGAACAGGATCCCCTTGTCACTACAGTGTTTAAATTTAATTTAAATTAAATCCTTTCCTTCACACCAAATACAGGAGTTTAATACACTGCTTTAGCCCACACAATTCCTGGGCTGGCCTGAATTAATCCCAACTGCCATTTCCCCACAGAGCATCACCTCTCAGGAATGGCACATAAAAGCAGCACTGATAAAACACTGCCCAGAATGAGCAACAGGAATAATTCCGGCACTGGAGGAGTAATTGCAGTGAAGTTTGCAGGGGCTTTTTTTTTTTCCTGATTATGAGTTCTGCCAGCAGAATTCCTGTCAGACAGGATAGAAAACCAATTGCTAAGCTCCACACAAAAACAGTCATTAATAACCAGGATGAGATTGCACACAAAGGGAAAATACAGCTCTTCTGTGCCACTCTGCAGCAGTGGGAAGGAGGAGAGGCAGGAAAGGGGTTTATTCTTATTTCCCCTCCTCTGGAGCAGCCCTTGCTCAGCACAGCAGCTCTGGCTCTGTCCTGGCAGTGGGGCTGGCAATGCAGGACTGAGGTGACACTTCAAAACCCCTGAAAAAACACTGGAATCATGAACTCCCAGAACTGCGCCTGAAGCTGCGCAGGATGTGACCACAGCCACCAGTGTGGAACCTTCCACCTTCCATCCCAGAATCCCACGGCAGTGGATTCCCAGCTCCAACTCCCCCTGCAGCATTCGGGCGGTGGCTGTTCCGGGGGGGGGCACAGAGTGTAAAGAAAGCCTGACCCAGTAAATGAAGGACTAAGAGAAGGAGAACAATGAGGTGTCTTGGATCTTTTAATATTAACAAAGCCACCAGAGCCTCCCTGGTTGCTAACCAGTGCAAAAAATACTTCCTGGAAAAACCTACCAGTTGTCCTGATGTAACAATTCTGCTACAAGACCTGACACATGAACACAACCAAGAACTGCACAAGCCCACAGGAACCAAATCCATCCCCACCTCCTGCCTCTTGGATTTCATCTCTGTTGATAAACACGTGCATGCAATAGTACTGCTTCAACCAGGGAACATCTCATTCCCTACTTTCTCACTGTGCCATCTGCCAAGGAGCTCTGGAGCTGCCACATTCTACCCATCCTGCAATATTTGATCCAGGTTTGACAAACTGCTCCCATTTTCAGGGGTTTCACTCAGCTTTTGACCTCAACAGTGTTGAAACAGACACTAATCTCTCCCAGGCTGTGTTTTAAATCTTAATGTTATTTTTGCCAGCAAATATTGGCTTTAAATAGCGAGGTGTTATTTTCTCAGCCAGAGGTAATTCAATCCCATTTCTAAACAGCAACAGGACACTGCTCTGAAAAAGCAGGAATTGGTGGGGAGGAAAAGCTCTTCGGGAGGTGGCCGAGTCAGGGAGTCCTTAAGCTTATCTCAAATAGCCAAACACTGCAGCAGTACAGTAAATTACTAAGACAACCTCCTGACTGGGATGATCAGGATCAGCGATGACATTAGCACGAACCTTCCCTGTCACCTCCTGCTTCCTGTCACCCTTAGCAGATGCCTGGTGGATTTATCTCCCTCCTGGAGCAGTGGAAGACTAAGCACTGGTATCTTTAGGCTTGTTAGGCTGAGTCAAATGTGTTCAGACACGAGATTCTCACATGTGCTGCTCAAAGTGAAAGGCTCCACAACAGAGCAGGGCTGGAGGAAACACCATTTCCAGTTTTTAGCAAAGCTTCCTCAAAAAACTGCTCTCAGCTCGAACCGAGCCAACACAGAGAGTTTCAAAATGTCTTGGGAACCAAAATCCCCCAACTATTTCAGAAGCTCAGGCTCCAGAGCGCAAAGCTCTGGCTCCCGCAGCTGCCCCAGAGCCTGGGGAAGGTGGGAATTCCCTGCCCAGCTGCCCAGGGTTGGGATGGACACCTGCAATGCTGCCCTGCAGTTCCAGGAGGAACTCTGCTCTCCTCTCCTGGCACAGGAACACTCTGTTAAGCCCCAGCTTAAATCAGGGCTTGGAGGGATTCTACAGCACAAGTTTAATCCTTCCAGCCTCTGGCAACCTGAGGAGTATCACAGCTGGAGGTTTCACAGCAGTGAAAACACTGTGATGTCCAACTCCAAGTCAGCTTGGAGGGAGCAAAAATGCTATTCCAGAGCACAGCCCTGCAATGACTGATTTTTCCAACACCACTGAGGCCCACGTGGCTGCCTGGAACTGGAGTAAATGCTGACTAGGGCTGGAAGCCAAGAAACCTGACTGACCTGTACGTGGAGTTTTCACAGATATGCCAGGGTATAAGTTTTCCTCCTAATGGAAAACTGCAGTTTTCCTCTGTCAGAGCCATAAAAAGCAAGAGGCAATGGAAAGCTGACTACCTGCAACACGAAGATGCAGTTTCTGTCCTCACAACAGAGTATTAGTCACTCCAGTAAAATAAACTGATTGTATCAGACACACTCTAATAATTCAGAAGTATTGCCTGGAAAAACACCGCCTGCAAGCTTAGAATGAGCACACACCTCTTAAAAAAACCTCCCCTGAAACAGCCACACCAGCCCATGGAGTCACACACCATTGCATAATGTCAGCTCTGAGTACTCAGGGAAGGAATTCCACCTGCTCAGCTGGGAGGCCACCAGCAGCCTGGCTCCATTCCGAGGTGAGGAGGGGAGATTTAGAATGGATATTGGGAAGAAATTCTCCTCTGTGAGGGTGGGCAGGCCCTGGCACAGGCTGGGCAGAGAAGCTGTGGCTGCCCCATCCCTGGAATTGTCCAAGGCCAAGCTGGAACAACCTGGGATAGTGGAAGGTGCCCCTGCCTGTGGCTTGGACATGGATGAGCTTTAAATTCCCTTCCAACCCAAACCATTCCATGATTCTGTGCCTCTATCCTGCCACAGCCAGTCCACAGAGCTCTGTATCAACGTGTCAGCTCCAGGTTCAAAATGTGGCACTTCTTCAAAGAGCAAGAAAAGGGAGTTTTATCCGAGTCCTGAGGAAACCAGTAAGAGAGCCAAGAACTGCTGTATCCAGATAAGGACCAAACCAAATTGTATCAACCACAAGGCTGGACACTGGATTACTATCAAATTAGTCACTAAAAGGCAATCAAAGTATGTGAACAAACCCAGAAATGGACATTTCAACCCCAACTAAACACAACAGTAATGAACAAAAAAGTACCTTTCACAAAATACAGTGAGTTTCTCCAAACCACCTTTAACTGATGTAGAGGATCATGTTGCTTTTGGCCACAAACTCAAAGGAGATCCCCACCACTTCCAGACATGTAAATTTACTTTTTTTTTTTTAGACAGTTTTAAAGGCAACTCACTAGAACCTGGACTCCTTCTTTTTCGATAGGAGCTTGATCATAAGTGGCATCACAGACTCGCACCAAGGTTGTCACTCCGTACTTCTTCAGCTCCTTGAAGAAAAAGGGAAACGTGTGAGCATTGACAGAGTGATGAATTCAAACCTCTTCTCATCAGGTATAAAACAGAACATTTTACACATGGTAAAAGCAGCAAGGGACAAGGCAGAACAGGGGGTTTATGGGCTGTGTTAGGACAAGTTACAAGCGACAGGAAAAGTGAAAAACACCTCTGAGCTCTTCCTCTCTCAGGAAATGCCCAGGTGGAAAAAAATTGCATACGTAAGAGCAAAATTAAAATAGCTGCTCATATTCTCCAAGCAGCTTCTTCTTGCCTTTAAATAGAAGTCAGGGACTGTTTGCTTCAGCCAGTGTTGACATTTGGAGGTAGGGAGGAACAGAACACACACCCCACCATATTCCAGCTTCCTGGTAATGCACTATAAGTAGCACGTTGTGCCAGATAAATAATCAGAAGATCAAACAAAAGCTGTTCCAGTTCACTTTGAAGGTTCACACAACAAGCAGAATTTCCTCTCATGTTTGGCCTGAATCACTATTACATCTTACAATTAGCAATAACATCCATTCCAGAGTCAAGACTCCTAAGAAAGGAAGACAAGCCACAATAATGGGGGAAAGACAAAAAAATGTGGCTTTCAGAGAAAATTAACCACTGATATCTGAGCAGATCCACGGTGAAGAGCACACTGTAAGTGATGGAAGTCTGTCAGACATCAGCGTGAGATGACAGATCTCCCTGGAATGAAAAAAAAACCTGCCTACAGCAGATAAAAGTCCTCTTGATATAGGACAGAAGGACAGAAAGATACAGCAGGTTTGGAGCAAAGCAGAACGTGAAATACACTGTGCTACTACTTCTCTGATGGTGCCATCTGCTACTTGTGCAGCAAATTGAATACTGTGCCATATTTAAGATCCCAGTGTGTCAGTAACAGTGTGAGCCAGCACCCACTGTACGTGACTCTCCCCACAGCCCAGCCCTGGCTCCTGCCCTTTCTCCTGGAGAAACTGCAGCACCTGAAATCTCTGACAATGCTGGGACTGGCAGGGCAGCTGGAACAACATACCCTGCAACTGAAACACTAGTTTGAGTATTGCATGTCATCCCCTCAGAGAGGAGAAAGCTCAGAAACCAGTCACAGTTCTGTTCACAACTTCTTTAAAAGCAGCAGGTGAGCAGCAGGTCAATCTGGCAGAAGAACTGCATTATTTAATGAAAAATTGCATTTAGAACTACAGAACATGCAGTGCTGCAGATACCAGGGGAAGAACAGAATCCCACAATGGTTTGGGGTGGAAGGGACCTTAAAGACCACTCAGTTCCACCCCCGGCCAATGGCAGGGACACCTTCCACTATCCCAGGTTGCTCCAAGCCCTGTCCAACCTCAGACACTTCCAGGGATGGGGCAGCCACAGCTCTCTGGGCAACCTGTGCCATCCCCCACAGGGATGAATTTCCTGTTTATCTAACCTAAATTCCCTTCCTTCAGTTTGAACCCATTTTCCTTGTCCAAGGAGTAACATCCTTGATGACAAGGTGGGGGTGTTTGTATTCCAAAATGGAAGCTCGCCCAGCCTCCTGAAAAAGTCATCAGTGGATTCTCTTCTCATACTCTCAGGAGAATGTGAACAATACATTAAAGATAAAAACACCCCAAGTTTCAAGCAACCTACAGCCAGAGCATTGAGCAAGAGGTGTGAAGAATGACTGTTCTATCCCTGTACAGGAATTACGAGCAATAAGAAAATAAGGGCACTTTTTTTGACTCCTTACCTCGGTGAACTTGCTGAGGGTTGCATTGGTTGGGTTGTGAGTGATCAGGAAACGCATATTCTCATAAGTAATTTCCACGGGGGCTGGACGGTTCATAATGGCAAATAAAACGTGTAAGGGGCCAAAAAAAAAAGAAAAAAAAAGGAAACCAAAATAAAATTTAAAAAAAAAAAGAAAAATCAATAACCTTGGAAACGTTTCACAGCAGAAAACATCAAAAAGACTACTAATATGCCTGGGATTGATCAGAGCTTGCTTTGACGTGTTTGTTCCTTATAGATTTCACTTCTAGAAAAGCAGGTTTGCTTCAGAATCCACTGGAATTCAACTTCGGCCTCGGCTGCTGCAGGTGGTTTCCTTCAGACTCCACGAATTCCGACTGCGTGCAAGAGTAGGCAGCCTGTTCTACATTTAGGCACTGGTGAGGCAAAAAAGGAAGGGCAGATTTTCTCTCCACTTTGTTTTCTGGACGCTTAGCTTTGCCAGAGTCAGCAAGAGGAATATGCTTCCAATGGGCAGAAGATCTCCCATATATTTGAGCGTGTCCGCTGTGTCCGGGGGCTTCAAGGCAAAGGAATTATGGCACGTGGGACGCCCTGCCCTCAGCTCACTTGTCGGCCAGGACGCTGTGCTGGGCCTGGCAGAACTCTGCCCTCGCGCTCAGAATCGCCATAAATGTGCGCCGAGTCCTCCCTCGGGACACCTGGAGACAGCAGGGGAAAACAGCAGGGAACAAACAGCGTTGGGCGCTTCTGTTTCCAGCAACAACAAATACTGACCCGCCCCGGAGAAACCCCAGCGAACCCACCAGGGAAACGGGGGTGTTGAAAAGCAAACAAGCAGGAGTCAATCCTCGCTGGGCTCCTGATGGCTGTGATCCCGAATATTCGGGACATTCTCTGGGGAGCTGTTTTTCCTGGCACTGGCACTGAGAACAAGGAAACCTTGCTGTGTTCCCTCCCGAAGAGGAGCAAAAAGCACAAAGTGGCTGTAGGTACAATCCTCCTACCTGCCTGGCTTAAGGCCAAATATGTATCAGAAAGTGCTGGTGTGGCTTTATTTTCTGAACAAAATCAGCAAGGCTGAGCAGAAATATGAGTGTAATAAATAAGATAATAAGAGTATAATCAATTTTTCATATAGTCAAGCTTTTGCTAGCAGATAAATTTCACCCTAACTCCCAACAGTAGTGAGGAAACGTCCTCCAGAAATCAGTCAAAATAACGACTAAATGGTCATTTAGCAGCAATAACTTTTAGTTATTCTCAATTATTTTAGTTATAACTATAATAATTTTGAGTTATTCTCAGTCTTATCTCTGTTTACAGACCAGGGCATAAAGACACAACAGCTTCCAGTCAAACACACAGGATTTGAAATAGAGATGTTTCAGCCATGGCAATAAAAGATGGAACAGTGTCATTTTAACCATGGAATTTAGGGGAATGAAAGTGGGAGTTACCCCAAAGCAGCTCAACTCATTTATGGCTGAAATACTAAATAAGCAGCGTGGCTTTTCACTGCATTTAAAAATAAGGAAGCCAAAGAATCACTGCTGACACTTGGTTTTTAAGAAAAAAGGTTTAAATCAGTTGAATAGAATCCAAACTTGCAGCCAGAAGTCACAAACCTGCAACTTGAGTGGAAAGGTCAACGTGGCACATTCAAGTGGGGACAATTAGGGGAAAAACACACACATGGAGTTCACACCCCAAACTTCTGGAGTGCTCCACGTTTTAATGAGATCCTCACCTTAGAACAGGCAAATTAACTACTACGAAATTACCTTTCTCACTGACATGAAGTCAAAAATCACCCAAAGAACAGCAATTATTTCCTTAAAGTACAGCTTTCAGTGCCAAAAAATGTATTAATTAGGTTGCCAGAGGCAAGCACAAAGATGTTTTCAATCACCTCCCCCGACCTTAACGCAGCTCTTGCTCTGAGTGACTGAAATACAAATTCCAGAAATGAATCCTGGAATATTTTATCAGTGTAATGCCTACAGGATTAAGTCTCACCCCTGATGGAAGAGTCCCATCTAAACACATCAGACTCAAGTCCTCACACTTGCCAACTCTTGCACATTTGTCACAAGTCTCTCATTTATATCCCCAAATCTCAGGGGGTTTTGTTGGGATGGATTTCGGTCTGCTGGAGCCATGATGGACCAGGAACAGTCACAGCAGCCACTTGTGTCCAACACCTGCAAAACTTCATGCAAGAAAGTCTTTTTTTCAGGCAAATATCACCCTATTTCCCCCCCATTTGAACACACACACCAGCCATGTCCTGATCTGCAGACGTGGGTCACAGAACAGCTTCAAGACGAGTTTTTTGAGGACCTAAAAAAGGTCATTTAAATAAAAACTGCAGTCAACATCTTGGCATTCCCAAGCACACTGTGCTGAGGAGAGGAGCCATTAAGTCGTATTTAAACAAATCCTTTAAACGTTTTTCTCCTCAGCACCAAGAGCCTCATCCAGCGCTATTTGCACTGTGAGTTGTATCAAATCGGGTCATTTTGGATACACCTCTCCTCCCTGAAGCAAAGCAAAGATGGAATTTCAAGCCAATTATTTTAAAAGCCTGGTGTACAATTTACCAAGTCGTTAAGGAGGAGACACATGGAGATGACACATTCCATAAGTTAGGCATGGCAGGGGAAGACACCAATTCCAGTTCTGCTCTTGGATCTGCAGCTGCTTGTGGTGACCTTGGCCAAGAGGCTTTCAGTGGCTCAGCTCCTCTGCAGAACAGGAATGACACCATCCTACCTTCCCCAAAGGAATATTCCTGAAGCATTTAATTAGCTAATGGCTAAGGAGTGATTAAAAACGTAAAGCACTGTATTTAAGTCTGAAAAATTATTTCCACAAGGATAAGAAGTTTGTGTAGCACACAACTCTAATTTTATTTGGTTACTGACATATATCCCTTCCTCCCATAACTTCCAGCTGCTAAAGTTTAAAAAGAAAAACCAGGCTACCAATTAAGAAAATTAAAAGCAGGGAAAACCCCATTGTCTACAACATCTGATCTCCCCAAGTAAATGCTTTAAAATTTCTCCCTCCCTGTGTGTTATCAAGGAAATTTGCACTTCACAACCCCAAGGGAACCAAGGGACAATAAACTGTAATCAGGTCCGTGGACAGCAGAAACCAAGGCATAATTTTTTCAGCCAATTAACCTCCAACTTTTTACACTTAGAAAGTGAGATAGCACATGGAGAGAAACCAAAAAATTACAACATGTTTTATGTGGCTGGCCTGGAAAGGGAGGGGAAATATCCAACACTCCACAGCAACAGCTCCATCAGGAACCAGGGGAGGAGGGAAAGCAGAGACAGCAGGCCAGCCAGCCAAGCCATAAACATTCATGGATCTGCAAAGAGCTAGATATGCCTGGGAGTCAGCTCCCGATGGTGTTGGTTATCAGGGAACAGGCATCAATCAAGATGCTTATCTGTACAACCAGGTGTAAGAGCAGGGACAGGCTGCACCCACTGACGGATTAATTGAAGGGATTAATTGAAGTTATAACTAAACACACACAGAGATCCTCAGGCACAGAGCTCCCCTCACATCACGCAGCCAGAGAGAGCCTGACAGGAGGCCAATTCCAGAAGAATGTCTCAAAACCCCATGGATGTGCAGGAATATGCTGAAAGCATAAGCAAGGGGCAGTCCTATTAACCACCATAAATAAATCGGGGTAATAACTAATTAAGAGAGAACAGTGACACGAGTTCCTGACTTGACAGAAGCCTCACTTGAGATTGCTCGGAGCAAAAAGCCAACACACCCTCGATATTCATCTCCAGTGGCTGTTTGGAGCAGAGTCCTAAATTAGAGACTCTACTCACTGCTCTGTAATGAGCCTACACGAGTCCAGGGTCTAATGAAAAACAAGGAATGACATCGGGAGGAATTCCCAGTTCCACCATCTCCTTCAAAACACGGGGGTAAAACTGTGCCTGAGCTGCACGGAGAGAGAAACAGCTCGGAACAGCTGCAGCTTCCAGGGATTGCAAAACACGGATACCCCTGGAAAGGTCACCGGGATCCCCTTTCAAAATACCCCAGTGCACAGGATGCACAGCAGAGCCTGCTAATTTGTCACTCAGAGTTAAAAGAATACTTTGGTGTGTTTTGAAGGCCAGGGTTTTCAAACCACCTCACATAATTTTGTTCCTGTAAGTGGGAAATCCACGTTCAGCGTTAACAAAGGCAGGTCATGAGCTGCTGAATTTTTCTCTTTTCCCTCTTCCATAAAACCTCATTCTTGTGCCCTGCATTTTACACACATGAAATCAGCACCACAAGTGGATCCCATGAAAAGTGCCATCCTGACACCGTGCTGCAACCCCAGCCAGGCTGTTCCTGACACTCTGCCCACCCTCAGGTTTCACTCCCCCCCGCTCCTGCACTGCCCCACTGAGCGACCCACACTCCATCCTCGCACTGCCAGAATGCCCCATTTCACCTGGAGCACGAGGTGTTTTCCAAGTCAGACAATTCAGACACCTCCAAAACGAGCCTTTAAAACAGTGAAAACACACACCAGCAAGAAGCAAAAAACCATCTTTTCTGAAACATCCTCTCTCAGCACACAGCGAAAAGAACCTCTGGAACGAACACTGTTGGATGAAATCCCTGGACACTCTCTGAAGGAAGCTTGCTCAGAGTGACACGTGCCTAGAGAGGGGTGAGGTCAAAAATTTCACTGTTCCACCCTGTCCACCCCCGCGGGCGGCGGAGCTGCCTCCCAGCTCCCTCCCTCCCTCCCTCCCTGCTCACAAGCTCTCGGGGTGACTCACTCGTTTCCTTTCGCACTAACCCAGCCGCTCTGCTCTGTAAAACCCACGGCAGCAGATTCGGATCTGCCTGAGCAAGAACAGAAAAAAAAAAAGAAAAAAAAATCCAGATTAAAGAAGTCTCGACTTAAAAGTGACACATCAGGAAATGGTGAGAATTGTCAAATGCAGCGCGTGAGATGCTCGGTGGGAGAAGGGTCCTGCAGGAAAGCTCAGAGCTGAGTGCAGGGAGGGAAAGTTCAGCTGCCATCCCTAACTGTGGGTGAGGTCAGAGCTCTATATCCAGGCATGGATGCAGAGATCATCACCCTGGAGACAGTGGGAAGTGACTGGACACTGCCCCAGCATTTCCAGCAAGGACTGACAGCCTTTATGCTTCATGCTCCACGGCTTCTCCTTCCTGGGGAACAGAACCTGCCTTCATTGTTAAAACGCTGTTCTGACACAGGGTTTTTTGAACACCCACCACTTAAGTTTGTAAAAACCCTTCAGAGGGCATATTTTGAATGTTATTTGCATGCCATGCCCAAAAACTTTAAAGTTACTAGAAGTGTTTGAAGTCAAAGTTACTAAAAGTGTTTGAAGTCAAAACCAAAAGGCCCTGCTACTAAAAAGATATTTAAGCCACTGTCCTGTTTAAGTCACAGAATTATATTTAAGTAAAATGAAAAATTACTCTGGACAACACTTCACGAATATGTGACACTAATAACTCAACCCTAAAAATCGGAATGCTGAGTTGTCCAAGCTGGATCCACTGCTGGTTTTTGAAAACACGGTCCTGCCTGAGCACCAACAACCAAATATTCTCACACATTCAGATGAACTATCAAAAACACCACCAAAACCCCATTAACGAGTCGAGCAGGACTTAAAAGCAATTCCAGATCACACAGAAACACAAAAGCTGCAGAGTTGAATTACTTGCACCTTACTCATCTCACTTATTTGAATCTGCCATCAGCCTCTGCTGGAAAAATGCCTTAGTGGGGAGCTGGCTCCTCTTCCCTGCTCCAGGGGCAGTTAAAGGCAGCCTGACAACTGAGACTGGAGCTGACTGATAGATTTCACTGCATGTCCACAAAGTCCCAATTGTTCAAGCCCACAGTCCATTCTTTGGGGCAGAGCTCGACTTTCGGTGTGAGAGACCAAGGAGAACTTCACTGTTTAGGACAGAACACAGAGAAACAAGGGGCAACAAAAAGGTGCCCCTAACACTGACCTGAATGCAGCCAGAAACCTGGAGCCTCAAATGCTACAACTGAGAAAGGATCAAGAGGTTTAAGACTCATTTATCCCCTCACAAATCAGCCAAAGGAGCCATGAGATGGTACCAAAATAAACAGCCACTCCAGAGGTATTTTATATTCCTGTGATACCCATCAAGCTAAAGAGGTGCCAGCCCCAGGCAGCTCTGCAGCTCACCTGCACCAAACAGAGCAACCTCCAGCCCAGACCCTCAAGCCATCAGGGCTATTTTTCAACGTTTACACAGAGCTGTTTTAAATCTCCAGCTGTCCAACTAATCCAAAGACACCAAACAACACTGTGCTAGTTCAGGAACAGCACACCACTGACGTGTTTTCCCCTCCAGAAACACTGTCAAAATACACAACCTACATACACCATTTGGAATCCCAGAATGGTTTGGGTTGGAAGGGAACTTAAAGCTCACACAGTTCCACCCCCTGCCACGGGCAGGGACACCTTCCACTAGCCCAGGTTGCTCCAACCTGGCCTTGGACACTTCCAGGGATGGGGCAGCCACAGCTTCTCTGCCCAACCTGTGCCAGGGCCTGCCCACCCTCACAGGGAAGAATTCCTTCCCAATATCCCACCTAACCCTGCCCTCTGTGAGTGGAAGCCCTGCCCCCTTGTTCCTGTCACTCCATGCTTTGCTGGCCCTACACCATGGCAAGAGCTCCATCTCCAGCTGTGGATCATTCTCCTAGAAGCAAGGAGCCTTTCCATGAGCCATGAGTCACCCAGCTCTCCCTCCCAGGCCTCACCACAGGTGACTGACACGGCATTCCAGGGGGGGCAAAGTCCAGGCAGGAGCGAGGGAAGCCCTGGGAGCACAGCTCAGCTCTGCCCTGAGACACGATAACGCTCGAGCACTGCTGTGTGGAAGAGAGGGCTGGATACCTGCAGGTAGTTAAACCTGAAGTCAATCCCTGAAGTTTATGAGAGATGCACATCAAAACATCACATCTAGACCCTGTGTAAGACCCACATTCCTGGCTGTGCATCCGCAGTCCTACCTTAACTCTGACTGATCTTTCCTTTCCAACAGCTGAGTTGATTAAAATCCAAGTATTTCTACACGTTGAGTCATAAGGAGATAGAGTTTTCTAGCTGCTGCAAGTGGTGGGTTTCTCTTTTTTCCTCCTTTAAGTACTAACTGCAGTTCTGAGTCAGACCCTGACTGGTTGCTTTGGGGAGTTTCAAGGCGAGTTTCCATTTACACAGGAGCCTTTAAAAGACAACTTTCTGCTTTCCTCCCCCTCCTCACCCCGAAACCAGCGAGCACAGGCTGCCCCGAGAGAGAACACAGACCTTGACTCATCATATGCCACTTCCACCACCATCCTTGTCCCAAACAGCTCCCAAGCCCACAGCCTCACCTGTGCTCCAAATCCCAAACCTCAGCTCTCAACAGGAGGGCTCCTCACGCACCAAAGCACACATTCCCAATAAATCCACCACTCCCTGACTCAGACCTTCCTGCAGGTCACTCTCAGCACCCTCGGCCACACCAGGACTTTCTCCAGGCACTGCCAGTGCCGGAATTCCTCAGCTCCCCCTCTTCCAGCCCCAAATCCCACAGGGCAGCCCTTCATCCCGCCGTTCACAGCCCTGCCCCCACTCTCAAACCCCAGGAAAGCCACCACATCCTGGACACCCTTCCTTTCCCGCCCCACATGGCCCCCCTCGAGCCTGAGAAACATCCCCCCCCCCCCCCCAAAAAAAAAATTTCTCCCAGCTCTTCCCCTCCGTTTTGCGGTCGCAGAAACATCCTCCTCCTTTCACAGACCATCCCCAGGTTTTACCTCAGGCAGGATCCCCCTGCCCCCCCAAAAAGACCCTCCAGTTTTCCTCAAGCTCTTCCCCAAACCAGCCCCAAAGCAGAGGAAGGACCCCACAGGCGACGAGAAGCCCCCAAACCTCCTCCTCACACCCAGGGAGCCCCCAAGGCCTGGGAAGATCCCCCAAACAAGCCCCGCAGGCCGGGAATGTCCC
>JAWWEU010000062.1:4328186-4351562 GCA_035583155.1 Acropternis orthonyx
CCCCTTGCTCCCCCACAGCCCTTTCGGGCCCCTCAGCCCTTCTGTAAACCCCATTGGTACCCCCAGATTCCCTCTTACACCCCCCTTTCTCCCCCCACAGCCCTTTTGGCCCCCTCGGCTCTTCCACAGCCCCCACTCTTCCCTCTTTCTGCTCCCCCACTCTTCTCTTGTCCCCCCACATTTCCCTCTTACAGCCCTGTTGCTCCACCAGAGCCCTCATAGCCGCCCCCCTGTTCTTCTTTAGCCCCACATTTCTCCCCTGGAGCCTTTGTGCCTCCCTCCTGCCCCTCTGTGGACCCCAACCCCCTCTGTCTGTGCCCTCACTGCTCCATCAGAGCTTTCCAGGATGCTCCCAGAGCTCCTGCACCCCCCAAAACTGCTCCTCAGGTGTCCCCCACAGCCCAGCACTAGGAGGACCCCTGAGCTCAGCACCAGCTTTAAAACTGCTTTAAGAACAGTCTCTAAACCCACAGCAAATATTTTTTTGCTCCACGTGGTGCAAACTGGAACTTACCCACCATGGGAAAGGACAGTTCAGCAACTGATCTGACCTGAGTTCCCTCACGGCTCAGATTTCACTTGTAAAGGGGGTTTTATCACCTTCTCCTTTCTCTAAAGTTGTGCAGCTTCTCCTGAGGTTAAACAGGATCCAGGGGAGGTTTGAAAACCTTGGGGCAAACATCATTGGGAAAGCTAAATTTGAACTGATATCCCATTGCCCTCAGTGCCATGCAAACATAAAACAACATAAAACAACAAATACCCTAAAAATGTGGTAATTTTCCCAGTTTTAAGGAGCCAGAAAGAAAAAAAAGCCAGTCTGTGTGCATCTGTAATTCCCTGGGAAAAGAAAAAGTAGTAATCTTCAGTTTGAGCACGAAATTGGGCATTCCTGGGTGATGTCCCTAATTCGCTGAATCCTTTCGGGGGGAGTTCTTGAGCATCTCTAGGTGTCTGGTCTGCCTGTGGAACAGGGATCTGATTAAACTGCCCTGGCTTGGGAGAGGGGCAGGAGAAGCTCCGTGGAAGCCGCCCCACATCGGGCCTTGGGCTCTCTCCATGAATTCTCGGCACCTCAACAAGCTTGGAGCTCCCCGGGCCCTCATCCATAGCCTGGGGGAATGCGGGACACGGGGAAAGGGCCGAAGGGTCGGGGGCGGGGAGGGGGGATTGATCAGCGATTGCTCAGTGATCGCTAATAAATGCCCCATCTGTGCTTGCAGTGGTGGGGCCCGGAGCGATCCCGCAGTGAGCAGCTCCCACGGCTCGGGAATGGCCGGGGGCCGGCGGGGCCCCAGCAGGACATCCTACTGCCGCAACCCGCTGTGCGAGCCCGGGGCCGCCGGCGGCTCCTCCGCGGGCTCCTCCGTCACGGGCGTGCGCTCCCGGACCAGGTACGGGCCCCTCCCGCGCCCCCTGGGAGCCTCCTCGGCCGCGGCATCCAAAAACACACCCCAGTCCCACGGATGCGCCAACCTGGCCTTGCACGCTCCCAGGGATGGGGCAGCCACGGTTTCTCTGGGAAATCCCTTCCAGCCCCTCAGCACGCTCATTAGGAGGAATTGCTTTCCCCCGGTATCCCATCTAACCCTGCTCTCTGGCAGTTTCAAACCGTTCCCACCTCACACTGCTGGTTTTCCCCGTGGCTCAGCGGGTTGTGAACTCGCAGTGTCCAGCTGAGCTCCACTTTCCACGCGTGGCAGTGCCCAACACTGCCTGTTGTGATTGGGATGGGTGGGTCCTAATTTGCCTGAGACTCTTTTAAGTCTTTATCACCCCACGACAGACTCCCAGGGGGCGTTCAAAACCCTTTAGTGACCATGGAATTAAAAGTGAAAATAGAGATATATTTTTATTCAAAGCTCAGCTCTGGAATTCAGGTTGTTGCATCCCCTGTGCCCTGAAATTTATGTCAAGTGAGGCATTTTGGAGCAGAGTTCAGCTGGGTCTGGTGATGTTTAGGCTGCAGGGGTTTTGTCAGGATCAAATCCATCTGGTTTCTGGGACTGAGGTGGGGGAGCAAGGAGAAGTCAAGCACCAATTCCGTAAGCAGGAGGTGCCTTATGAACTCTGCAAAGAAAATGTTAAATCTGTCTTAACACACCCCCAGCTGAGAGCCCTGGGCCAGGAATTTATAGGGATACAGTTATCCAGACAAGTCATTGCAAGGCCAAAGGTGGAGCAATCCCCCTGTGCTGGGAGAGCACACACAGGTCCTTATCACAGGTGGGGAATGCACAGCTCCACACCCCAGCTCATCTCCAAGGAATCTGGCTGGGCTTTTTACAGGGGTATGTAGTGATAGAACCAGAGGGAATGGTTTCCCTCTGCCAGAGGGCAGGGTTAGGTGGGATACTGGGAAGGAATTCCTCCCTGTGATTGTGGGCAGGCCCTGGCACAGGTTGGGCAGAGCAGTTGTGGCTGCCCCATCCCTGGAAGTGTTCAAGGCCAGGCTGGAGCAACCTGGGATAGTGAAAGGTCTCCCTGTCCATGGCAGGGAGTGGAAATGGATGATCTTTATGTCCTTTCCAACCCAAACCATTCCATGATTCCAGGGTTTATCAGTTCTGAGGAGCTGAATCTCTTTCAATTTGGGAATCTGAGCGTTTCAGAGAGACAGTTCAGGTTGCTGAGATTTTCCCCTTATTTTAGGCTGTCAATCTTTTGTTTTAAACCATGGATTGATGCAATTGGATCCCCCCCAGATCCCACAGCTGCACTCTGGGACTTGGGTGGTTTCATTTCGGGATTTTCAATGGCAGTTTGTGCTCTGTAGTTTCTTTGAAACCCACACCCAGATTCCTTTGCCTGTTGTTGTTTAGAGATTGCAAATCAGGGGAGATATATCTGGTGTATCTTAATTCCCACTGATTAAAGGATCTGTCTGGGATCCTGTTCGTGCTCACACAGGAACACACACCTCTGGCTAAACTTGTTTTTCCTCCTTAGGTGAAGAGAAGGTGAAGAATGAACAAGGGCTTGTGTGTAATTGCTCTGTCTTTCATGTTCAAGCACTCTTAGATATGTAAATAGCAACTTGAGGTCTAAAAGCTTCCAATTAATTAAGAGAGCCACTGGTTGTCCCTTGAGTAGCACAACACAACCCTGGATTTGAACCTGACTCAGCACAGGGGATTTAATATCAAATGACCTGGTGCTGTAGGCTGGCCTGGTTCCAAATATTGCTTTCTCTGGGCAAACTCCTGCTCACATCTGCCTGCAGGAGTCATCCTGGACATCTCTGGGGTGCTGACACTTCTGGTGTGTGGCAGCCACTGGTTGTTCTCTTGGGTTTCTCAGTCAATACCTGACCGCTGTGTGGGTGGGCAGGAGGAGAGTGCCCTGCTCCTTCCTGACTCTTGGCTTCCCTTGGCAGGAGTGGCTCAGGTACAGGCCTTTCCAGCCCCCCTTTGGCAGCACAGACAGTGGTCCCCCTGCGGCACTGTAAGATCCCAGAGCTGCCCGTGGAGAGGAGTGTCCTGTTTGAGCTCCAGCTCTTCTTCTGCCACCTCGTCGCTCTCTTTGTCCACTACATCAACATCTACAAGACAGTGTGGTGGTACCCACCCTCCCATCCGCCCTCCCACACGTCATTGGTAAGCACCAGAGGATGGATGATACTCTCAGTCTGTCCCTTGGATCACTAGACATAAAGTTTTATATATATATGTATGTATATGTTTGATGAAAACTACACCTGACTCTTCAGCCCTTTGGGGTTGCTCCTGCAACTCTTATTTTGCCAAATTTTGGGCACTGCCTGCCCCTGTTCGGCATTTTCTCTCTAACCTTGGAAGAGAGTCCGAGGAGAATGGAATGATTTGGGAGCTTCCCTGTTGAATGTGAGTTTGTTCTGCCTCATGGAAATGGAATCATTTTGGTTTTGTCTCCACAGAACTTTCACCTTATTGACTTCAACGTGCTGACGGTGACAACCATCGTCCTGGCGCGGCGGCTCATCGGTGCTATTGTGAAGGAGGTAAAGTCCCCAGGCAGATCTCACAGCTCTTCTTTCAGGGGAATTGCAAAGCTTTGTGTCCCGTTTGCAGTTCCAGACTCCTCTGTCCTTTCCTAAAGAGCTTTGTCAGAATCCCAGGCATGGTTTGCAATGGGAAGAGCAAAGAACAGAACTGAGAGCCCCAAACCATCTCTCCTGACCCTGTGTCCTTCTGAGATTGTCTCTGAATTACTGTCTCAACTAGACCATAGTGATTCTGCTTCCCTCCTGCTATTTGGCTCTTTTCCTGTTCTCTCCATCACTCCATCTTTCCCCAAGGAAGAGCCAGTGGGTGTCTGCTCACTGTGGAAGCATCCTGTGGTGAGCAGGGCCAGGAGAGTGGGCTGGTCACACCTTAACTACCAGACCTTAACAAGGAAGTCTGAGGGCTCTCCTCACTCTGGCCTGAGGAATGAGGCCCAGATTCCAGAGATTTTGGAGAGTCCACATTCCACAGAAGGCCTCCCCGTCCTGGTGTCACTCAGCCTTTCACTGGTGCTTCCTTCATGCCTATGGAGTTGATTCACAGGTTGAGTTTTCTCCCTGTGGAAGAGGGAATGAGCCTCCCCTCTGCCCAGCTCTCTCCTCTCTCCCCCAGGCTTCCCAGAGTGGCAAAGTGTCCCTGCCACGCTCCGTGTTCCTGGTGGTCACTCGCTTTGCTGTCCTCACCGGTACGGGCTGGAGCTTGTGCCGGTCCATCATCCACCTCTTCAGAACCTACTCCTTCCTCAACCTCCTGTTCCTGTGCTACCCGTGAGTATCCCTGTGCCACAGCTTGGGCATCTCGCATGGGCACTGCAGGGGCGGGGGTTGAGAGGAAGCCCCAAAAAGTGCTCAACTCCCTGGTCACAGAGTTGACAGTGCACCTTTCCCTCTTGCTGTGTCACATTCCTTGCTGGCAGTGCAGATCTTTGGCATTTACCTGTGTTTCAGCTCTGTATGAGCCCTGATTATTAGATTGCTCATGTCCTTTGAAAAGGAGTGTGTGCTTTTCCCATAGTATTCAGAAAACTCATGCTTCAGTTTCCCTTGGTTCCTTCCTGGGTGCCTCTGCAGGGTGGAGGGAATCAAACAGCTTCCCTGCTTTGTGTTAGCTAACAAAAGGCAGCTGCTTTTGTTTCCAGTCATGTATGGAAATAGCTCCCTTCTCCCTGCTAGATGCAGGGGAAAGCATCCATGGAGATCTGAGACTTGCTGCTTGTGTTTGAGCTCAGTGGTGAAGCTCTTTTCAGGAGTGTCTAAAGGTACTAAAGGCCATTCAGAATCTCAGAACCATGGAATGGTTTGGGTTGGAAGGGACATTAAAGCTCATCCAGTCCCATCCCCTGCCATGAGCAGGGACACCTTCTGCTATCCCAGGCTGCTCCAAGACCCATCCAACCTGGCCTTGGACACTTCCAGGGATGGGGCAACCACAGGGCTACAGGGAACCTGCCACTGGCTTCAGGGAGAGGGGCTGTGAGCAGAGCCCTGCTGTGCTGCAGCAAAGGGAGCTCCCCGGGAGTAACAGCCCCTCTGCCCTGTGCCGCTCCAGGTTCGGGATGTACATTCCCTTCCTCCAGCTGAACTGTGACATCCGGAAGACGGGGCTGTTTGCCCAGGTGGCCACCATCGGCCCCAGGGACACGGGCGAGGTGGGGCCCCGGGGCAGGGACTACCTGACGGTGCTCAAGGAGACGTGGAAGCAGCACACGCGGCAGATGTACGGCATGGAGGCCATGCCCACCCACGCCTGCTGCCTCTCGCCCGACCTCATCCGCAACGAGGTGGAGTACCTGAAAATGGACTTCAACTGGCGCATGAAGGAGGTGCTGGTGAGCTCCATGCTCAGTGCCTACTACGTGGCCTTCGTGCCCGTCTGGTTCGTCAAGGTGAGCGAGGGCTCCTCGAGGTGGGGGGTGACACCGGGCCAGTGCTGCTCCTCAGGGTGGGACTGGCTGGGAGGTGACACTGGGCCAGCACTGCTCCTCAGGGTGGGACTGGCTGGGAGGTGACACTGGGCCAGCACTGCTCCTCGGGGTTGGGAGGTGACACTGGGCCAGCGCTGTTCCTCAGGGTGGGACTGGCTGGGAGGTGACACTGGGCCAGGGCTGTTCCTCAGGGTTGGGAGGTGACACTGGGCCAGGGCTGCTCCTCAGGGTGGGACTGGCTGGGAGGTGACACTGGGCAGTGGTGGCAGCATGAAGGAGGACATTGTTGAATTCCTAGTGTGTGGCACAGTGAGACAAACGCCTCCCAGTCACTCAGACCTCAGGGAGATCCTGGGTGCTGCCAGCTGAGCATGGGGGGCATCAGGAGCTGTCTCCCTGTTTTTGGTGGTGGGTGATGATGGCCATCCTATGTGGGTGCTTCTTTCCAAGCAGGATTAACAGCTCCACGCAGAGCCTTTGTTTTACCTGCCTGAGTGCTTTGTGTTTTGATGGCTTTGGGAGGTGGGGCTGTCCAAACACTTGTCACACAATGCCCAAACATGTCACACGTTGCTGTTCCCCCCTCAGAACACTCAGTACTACGACAAACGCTGGTCCTGTGAGCTCTTCCTGCTGGTTTCCATCAGCACCTCTGTGATCCTGATGCAGTACCTCCTCCCTGCCCGCTACTGTGACCTGCTCCACAAGGCTGCAGCACACCTGGGCTGCTGGCAGAAGGTGGATCCAGCCCTCTGCTCCAACGTGCTGCAGCATCAGTAAGGAATTCTCCCCTAGGGTTAGGGCTGGAGTTCTCTCTCAGCTGGTGGTGTGGGCAGAGGCTGGGCAGGAAGCTCAACCTTAAAAAAAAAAAGAGGGAGAAAACGGAGAGTGGAGTTGTCAGCTGACACCTCTGACAGCACAGGCACTCTGTACACTCTCCTCTGCCAAGCTCAGCAAGCAGAGCTGATTTTTGGCAAGGCTCCTGCTGCCCCTGGCCACGGGTTCCTGCCTTTTGTCACTGCCACGGTGACACACCTTGAGGGTCCACCCTGCCCTCCCACGGGCTCCCAGCTGGCAGTGGGAGGGCAGCAGTGCCCGCTGTGCCCTGTGCAGGCAGGACTGAGGGCTCTGTGTTCCCTGCAGGTGGACTGAGGAGTGCATGTGGCCTCAGGGGGTGCTGGTGAAGCACAGCAAGAACGTGTACAAGGCCGTGGGGCACTACAACGTGGCCGTGCCCTCCGATGTCTCGCACTTCCGATTCCACGTAAGATCCCGTCTCCTTCCTGGGAAGTGAGGGACAGCACCTCAGCAGGGTCATGGTCCTCGTGTCCCCAACACCAGGGTGGGGGATCAGTGGGCTCAGGGCAGCATCTCTCAGCCCTGTGTCTCCCTTTGGCGCTGCCAGAAGGGTGGCTCTGTCCAGGGCAGTCAGGGTAAACGTGTCCCCGGAGGGGAATCCCACCCAAAACCCATCCCAAAGGTTCTGCCTCTTTCTCAGTGCCTCAGTGTGCTCTCCCACAGTTCTTTTTCAGCAAACCACTGAGAATCCTCAACATCCTGATCCTGCTGGAAGGAGCCGTCATCTTCTACCAGCTTTACTCGCTGATTTCCTCGGAGAAGTGGCACCAGACCATCTCTCTGGCTCTGATCCTCTTCAGCAATTACTACGCCTTCTTCAAGCTGCTGCGTGACCGGCTGGTGCTGGGCAAAGCCTACTCATATGCTGCCAGCAGGGACTCAGAGCAGAAGTTAAATTAAAACAATTGCACTGATGCCCAGCTTATTACAGAACAAACAAAAACAAGGAACCCTCAGAGCTTTGTATTTTTGTTACCACTGCTTTTTTGTTTTGTTTTGTTTTTTTTTTGTTCTTTGATAACTGATGTAATTAAAAGGAAAAAAAAAACATATTTTTTTACTCCCAACAAGTTGTTTGTGTGTTTGTTGTGTGGTTAAATCCCTCCCAGTCGCCCCTGCTCTCCCAAGAAGGGCTGGTGCTGTTTGTGTATGGGGAGTGATTTAATGGTGGTGAGCTTTGAGAGGTGCAGTGATGGATTAGGAGTGGGAAGGTGGGAGTTCCAGGTGTGTTAAAGCTCCCACGATCCCATCTGGGGTCCTTGAGAAGGGAGTGAGCCCTCATCCCATCCTTTGGGACCCCAGAGGAGCTCCTGTGCCCCCGCAGTGCTCTCAGTAGGGAAAGGTGGTGGTGTTTCCCTAAAATGTGGGGTTTAATTGCTGAGCCCCAGCTGCAGGTCTGCAGGGGTGTGAGGGGCCCTGCTGTGGCTGGGGGGGCACGGGGGGAGCTGGGGGGATTTGGGGGAGCTGCAGCCACCCCCCCTTTGCCGTGTTACCGGTGGGTCGGGTGTTCCCCCGCCGTCACCGCCTCCTGCCCAACCTGCCCGTCAGGTCTGCGCGGGGCCGGGTGGGACCCCCGGGCAGGAGGAGGAGGAGGAGGAGGAGGAGGAAGGGGGAGAGGAGGAAGGGGCGCAGCTCTTCCCCGGCTGCCCCGGGCCCGGGGGCACCGGCCGTGCCCGCCGCTTGGGGGGCTTCGGGGCCCCCCCTGCCCTTGGGGGGTCTCAGGGGGGTCCCGGGAGATCCCCGGGGGGGGGTCGCGAGTCCGCCCTTTGTTCCGGCGGGGCCCCGTCACCGCCAGGGGGCGCCCGGAGCGCGCTCCTGGTCCCTGGCCCGGTCCCGATTCCGATCTCGGTCCCGATCCCCATCCCAATCCTGATCCGGCTCCCAAGCTCGGTCCCGGTCCCCCCTCCGATCCCGACCCCAATATCGTTCCCCATCCTGATTCCCGGTCCCGGTGCCGATCCCGGTGCCGATCCCAGTCTCAATCCCGGTCCCGATCCCGATCCCGATCCCGCTCCAGCCCCGCCGCCTCGGGGGGGATTATCGCGACTGAAAGCGGAGATCCAACCCCGGAGCGGGGCGGGGGGAACCGGGACCGGGAGCAGCACAAGGACCGGGAGCGGCAGCAGCGAGGGGATGGGAAGGGGGGTCTGTGCCCGGCAGGGCCCCCAGGGGCGGCGGGGACACGGAGGGGACACGGAGGGGACACGGAGGGGCGAAGGACGCCGGGAGCGGAGCCGGCGCTACCGTCAGCGGGCGAAGGGCGAGGGAGAGGAAGGAGCACCGGGAATACCCCTCGGGAATGTGCCCCCCCCTCATTCCATCCCACACCGGCACCGCGACCCGCACGGAGCCGCGATCCCCCAAAGCTCGGGGGCACCGGGGGGGCTTCGCTGCGCTGGGGTGGCTGAGAGACCCCTCCCCAACACCCCCGGAAGGCCCCGGGGGGTTGGGGAACACAGAGAGCCCACCCCCCAGCCTGTCCCTGGCTCCCGGGTGACCCCACCGGGACCAAATCCAGCCCCCGGCCGGGGTTTCCGCAGGGATGGGGTGGGGGGGTGATGTCGGGGCGCCACGGGCGGGTGTGCCGGTGCCCCCCCGGCCCCCTCCTCAGCACGGCGGGAGGAAACGGCCGTGTCCAGCCTTTCCCGAGGATGAGGATTTCCTTCCTCCCATTGAGCACGGACCCTGGGGTTAGCACGCAGCCCGCGGGGCGCTCGGCCACAGGATGGGGGGATTTGGCTGGGAATTGGTGGGCAGAGATCCCCCCGACACGCAGCCCCGGGAGCAGCTCCCTCGGGCCCCCCTTGCGTGGCCAGGACCCCAGGGATGAGGGAGACGGATCTGGGTGGGCACAGGATGGAAACGTGCAGCCATTTCCTCCTCTCCTTCCCTTTTTCCCAGCCCGAGTGCACTGCGGCTATTTTGGAGGCAAGAAGAAGCTGGACACAGGAGACTACTGGCTTCCCAGAAATGCTCTTCCTGCAGCTGGAAAGGGCTGTGACACGTTTCGTTTCCCTTCAACCGGGGCTTTCCCATGGCCCCTGGAGGGAACGATGTCCCAGGGGAGATCCCGGCTGGGAATTCTCCTGGGAGCAGCCGGGCGACCCATTGGGGTGGGGGTTCAGGGGGGTCCCATGGGCTGCCCCCCGGGGGTCCCGGTCTGGCCGAGCTCCATCTGCCGCCCTCCCCACGACCGCTAATCCCGGGATTAGCAGCCAGATGCCAGGCGCAGGTTTGCTGCAGGTAACGAGGATGTAACGAGGATCCCTCGGGAGGAGGTGACGGACATCAAAGTGCAGGCAATTAGGGCTAATCCCACCCAAGTGTCCCCCCGCCCGGCCTGCTGGGGACACGTCCCGGGGTGTCCCCGGGTTTGGGACCCCGGGATAAAGGCCGTGTTGGAGCAAAAATCCGGGCAGAAATGCCCTCCGTGGATTTGGCACTGCTGAGGATCCATGGCTGAGCCCTCCCTATTCCCACCCGCAATGGGGATAAGCTTCGGCTCCTGCCGCCCTCCGGGAATCCCCTCACCACTTCCCGCTGCTTCCCAGCGGATGCAGCTGATGGGAAGTGGCTGTTTTCCCCGCAAAGCCCGTCCCAACATTCCTGGGAGGCCACGTCTCCAACCCCTATCCCTGTTCCTGGGACCTCCCGACAGTCAGTTCCCGGCTGGTCCCACCCCAGCTCGGCACAGACGGAGGGCGGACACTGTCCTGGGTTTCTGGGTCTGGGATTTCTGGGGGATCCTGCAGCTCACCCCCCTCTCTGGAAGCCCCACAGACACCCCCCAGCATCTTCCCATCCCCCCAGAAATCCCAGCCCGTGATTGGCTGGTTCACTGCCAAATCCAGCATCCAGCAGCTGCTGAGGTGGGAATCTGGCTGGGGGACGTTGGGACAGGAGCCCACCAAGCCAAAGGTGATCCCACCTGGGCTGTGCCATCCTGTACCCAGAGACTGGCAGCTTTAATTCTTCCTTAATAAATATTTTTGACATTAATGAAGCCAAATCCCAAAAGTGGCTAATTAAAGATTTGTTTTCCCACCGTGACCTCACACCCTGACGTGTTGTGAGTGAGATCAAGGGGGGGAAAACATCAAGAGGGATGGTGGGAACTGCTCCCCGTGCCCAACCCACCAACATCCCTGCTCCCTCAGGGGTGGGAGCTGAGAGCCCTGAGCAGCCCCCCAGCCCCTGCTCTCCTCCAGACCCAGAGCTGTGGGGTCTCCATGGGGGCACCCGAATCCAGGAGATGCTGAGCAGAGCTGAGCTGAGCTGAGCTGAGCTGGCCATCACTGTGTGACCTTGCCCAGGGCTCACCTGGCCAAAACCAGGACAGGACACAGCCCACGAGGCCCTGTCCTGCCACAATTGGGAGCCCTGAATTAGCATATGCGCATCCTCATTAGCAATTACACACATGTCCTCATTTTCTCATCCAAACAAGTCCATGACGGGGACCCGGCAGCCGGAGCAAACACGGGGTGGGTGGCTCAGGGTCTGAACTACCCACCCACCGTCTCCCATCACCTGAGACCACTAAACTCACTGCCCTTGTGCCCGGGAGCAGAGGCACCACCCCCAGCAGGGCCGGGAGCAGCTCCGGCGGGGAGCAGATGGTGATTCCGAGTGAGGGGGCCAGATGGACCCTCCCGCCGACCCCCCTCCGCTTCCGCTGCCATTTTACCCAGCAGCTCCGACAGCCGCTATAAATATTTAACAGCTCCATCCCCTGCTCCGCCGGCAGCCGGAGGGATGGCAGCTCCCAGCGCTCCAGCCCTGCACTGGGATACACTGGGATGAGACACCCCCCCTGAGCATGTGGGCACAGCCCTTCCAGCAGCATCGCTCTGAGTCTGAGCTAAATATTCCCTGTGATCTGGGCTGGACATGCTTGAAGGCTCAAGGGTGGTGAATGGAGACCTTGGGGAGTGTTGGGACATTTCCCATGAGCTGGGACAAGGGGAGAGCTGGGAAGGTCGCCCACAGGAATCCTCTGCACTCCCTTTGCCCAACTCAGTTTGGAATTGCTGGTTTTCTTATAAAGGATGAGGTAATTCCAAAGAGAAGAAAACCAGAAGGAATTCCAGATGGATAAAAGTGGCTTGGTGTTTGCAGAGCAGGTGAGTGGCTGGTGCTGCTGCTCAGTTTGGAAAGCACAGCTCGATCCAAACTGATCCTTGGGCTCTGCACTAGGACAGCCCTTAAATTCAGCCTGCCCAGGCCCTGCCTGGTTAGTCCTGGTCCTTCCTTGCCTGGCAAGAGGGCTGGAAGTCACCATCCTGGGCACTGTGTAGGCTGAGCCCCCCAAACCCTCACGGAGCTCCAAAGGAACATAAATCCCCCCCAAACGCACCCCTGGGGGGTCCTGGATCCTCATCCAGACCCCAGTCAGGAGCCCCGTGAGTGACAGCACCAAAAGGGGGTCCTGTGTGGCTTTGGGATCCCCCCAAACTGCAGCGGGAGGCTGCGAGTCCCGGTTTGCCGGGGACACGCCGGGACCTGCGGCCCCTGGGGCGGCGGGAAGCGGTGCCAGCGCCGGGGGCTCTCCCGGGCACCGCCGGGTTTCGGTCCCACCAGGGCACCCCCGGCCGTGGCCAGGCTTCCTCCCTCCAGCCTTTCAGCCGCTTTTCCGCCGCCCGCGGGGCCGTGGCTGCCCTTCCTGCCCCGCTCCCGCTGCCGTCCCGCTTCCTGCCCGACGGCGCTGCCTCCTCCGCCTTCCCGGAGCTCTCCCAGCCGTGCCAGCACCGTCCGTGCTCCCCGTGGCTCTTCCCCGAGCCCCCGACAGGCTGACCCGCCCTCGGCGCGGTGTCCCCAAGACCCTGTGCCCTCCTTGTGGCTCCGATCCCCGGGATCCACGTGGGACCTGGTCCTGGTGCTGCTGTCAGGGGGTTCCAGGGGGGTCCCGGTTCCACCAGCTCTTTCCTTCCAGCTCAGCGATAACGGCATCGAACGGAGCAAATCTTGCCCCGGGCTCGCCCCAGGGAGTGGCAATTCCCCGATTCCAATCACTTTTGGGGATCTACCGCTGACCTAGTTTATAATCCACCGCTCAGGGCGGCAGGGATCACACGCAGGGCACCGGGAAAGAGCT
This sequence comes from Acropternis orthonyx, assembly GCA_035583155.1. Classification (NCBI taxonomy): domain Eukaryota; kingdom Metazoa; phylum Chordata; class Aves; order Passeriformes; family Rhinocryptidae; genus Acropternis; species Acropternis orthonyx. The sequence continues at coordinate 4,341,046 of JAWWEU010000062.1, forward strand.
GGAGCTTTCCAGGAGCCCCCAGTGCAAAGCCCCCCCCTCGTGTTTGGGGAGCTGAGGGTCCCGCAGGCAGCTGGGCAGGGCTGTGCTGCTGCTGAGGTCGGAACATTCCCACGCTGAGCCCAAGGGTCTCCCCCAAACCGGTCGGACGTGCCGTGAGTCAGCCCCGTGTGCCAGCAGGCAGCGGCAGGATGGGGCCTGTGCGGGGCCCCCGCTTCCCAGGCGGCCCTGAGCAAACAGGGAAGTGAAAAATATCCTTTTCCTTCCTCCTGCAGAGCTGGGTGTCGCCGTGTTGGGGTGACCTACCCCTGCACCCCGCTCCCTGAAGCAACCACCCGTCCCTCCCCCACCCAGCGAGGACTAGGAAGGGCTCCTTATCTCCCTTCCCGGCTGATGCAAGATTTGCTCATCCTGCTGCTCTCCAAGGCCACGCTGCTGGCGGTGTCACTTTCCCTTGAGGGTTCAGCCCTCTGTGGTCTTTCCATATGTTTCACCCCCTGGCATCACTCCCTGCCCCACAGCTGAGACCACCAGGGTATTCCCCCGTGGTCCGGGGGGGTTCACTGCCCTCTGGGTGTTGCAAGCAGGCTGCTAGTCCTCTGCTGCAGCCAGGAATAAGTGGATTAGGAAACAATCTCGTTATCGCTGCTGGCAGCCTCACAAGGGTTGTGGGATGGGGATAGGGATGGGGACACGCTCCCAGGGATGGGGATCAGGGGTGGAACGTGGCCACGATGCATCAACAGCCAGGGCTCGGCTGCCTGCTGTTCCCAGGGATGTGGCATCCGGGCTCTAATGAGGCGGGACAGTTAATTAGTCGGTGTCAATTTATGTTAATTAGTCAGAGGAGCAGAGAGACTGATTGCTCTGCCACCTGGCTGGCACTGGGGTGCAAAGGGCCCGGCTGGGGCGACACGTGTGGAGGTGAAGGTGGGTGTGCAGGGACAGAGATGTGACCCTCTGTGTGTTTGTGCAGCGCCCAGGACAGGGGACACAGTGCCAGTGACCTGCGGTGGCAGCACTGGGAAGGAGCATGTGAAGCTTTCTGTGGGTGATCACACTCCTCCTCAAGCCTTCACTGCCCTGTGAGTCAGGGCTGAGACCCCGAGGAAGCCGCAGGGATTTCCAAAAGAGTTTGGAAAAACTCCGTGCTGTGATTTCCTCCTTCCTTCTGAGGCGAAACGCGGCTGTCTGGGGTGATGGAGCCACGTGGGCAGCAGCGAGGCAGGGAATCTCCCAGTGACTGGAGCAGGGCTGCAGGGAGGGAAGAGGACGGGAAACATGGATCCAGCCAGGGAACGAGCCCCTCTCCAAGCTGTGCAGCCGAGCAGGGATGGAGCAGCTCCATGCTTTACTCACTCGAGGCTAACGGCGTCGCGGCTTGGGCTGCTGTTGGCTCCTGGGGTTGGTTTCTTCTTCTTCCAACACAAAAACAAAGGCAAAATCTTAATCCTGCAAATCCTCTGTCGCTCCCGCCGAAGGCCAGGGTTGCCTGTCCTCCCTGTGATGGGATTCTGGGGTCAGACACTGCCCCGGGGCTGCCCCGGGGGCCGCTCAACTCGAGCCCAGAGCAGCTAAAAATAGTCCCGTGTCTTCACGGAGGTGTTGCAGCCGCAATCAGCCATGCAAAGGAGCCCGAAATTAACTCAGCCGCATGCGACAGAGTCCGTTAACCCCTTGCAGGGCGGTGGGGACGTGTCCCCCCGCGGTCACCAGCACCGCTGCGGTGACAAGGGCCACGGCAGGGTCGGGGCCGCGGGGAGCGGGGTCTGTGTGCCCGTGGTGGGGCTGAGCCGCCGCCCCCCCTCCGCCCCAGCCCCCCCGGCTCGCTGCCATCTGCTCCGGGTGTATTAAAGGCGTGGAGGGGCTGGAGAGAAACGAGGTCAGGGCTGGGATGGCAGTGGCGGGGTGAGCCTGAGCCCGCGGGACGCTGCCACCCGCCTCGTGCCACCGGTGGGACACCACCCTGGCACTGGGAGCAAGGAGGACTCTTCGGGATATCCTTGCACTGCAGCGGGAGCCTGGAGCGAGCCCTGACTGCGGCAGCTGGGCCGGGGGGGGAGGGGGTGTGACATTCCAGGTGGACTTTGCCCACCACGGCGTTCCCCCACTCCTGGTGGCACCGGCACGGATGGTCTGCACCGTGCCCGGGCACCTCCCGGGATCCCTGCCCGGGCCACCCCTCCCTCACCAGGGCTGGGGATGCACCCGGGCATCAAACAGCCCCAAATCTGGGCAGTGGGTGCCCCGGCTGGGGGGGGCTCCCCGAGGCTCCCCCGCCGCCGTGCCCATCCCGGTGCCCAACCGTGCCCGTGCCCCCGCCCGCTGCATGTGCGAGTCCCGCGGCAGCCGCCTGCATTTCATGCATTTTTAAGAAGAAGAAGGTTAGTGGGTCACTCCAGCGCCCGAGGCTTTTCTCCAGCTGAGCTGCTTTGCTGCCAAACCCAGCCGGGCTGGCGGCGAGGGGGCTGGGGGTGGGGGTGGGGGGGGGGGGTCGGGCGGTGGGTTGGGCAGGTGGGCAGCGCGGGCATCGTGGCACCGAGGGGCGGCAGCTGCAGCCGCCCGGTGCTGCGACGTCCCTTCTTGCCCCCACCGCTCCCTTCCAGAGGAACCGAGCAGCTGGAAGCAGCGGGATGCAGCCACAGCAGTGGCCGCCCTGCTCCCTGCCTGCCGGGAGGGATGCAGCCCCCCGAAGAGCTGCCAGGCGCTGGGGTCCGGCCCCCCGAGCCCGGGGGAGGGGGGCTGGGATGGAGCAGCGGAGAGGAAAAGCCGGCGCGGTCAAAAGTTATTGCGGAGACAAAGCGCGGCCGCACCAAGGCAAACAGCGGCGGCTTTTATGGCACCGCTCACACGGTGACGGCTCCATCCACGCCCTGCCCGGCCCCTCCCCGAGGGCTGCGCCCCTCCTTTGGCACCGGCACCCCGGGGACAGCGTGTGCGGCCGTGTGGCCCCGGGCAGGGGCGTGCCCCGGCATCGCTTCCCCACTCCGGGGTGGGAAGCCGGGTGTGGGCTGAACCTAGTCCTGGGTGAACTCATACCGGGGTGAAGTCAGGTGTGGGGCGAAGCCAGGCCTGGGAGAAACCAGATGTGGGGTGAATCCAGATGTGGTATGAACTCAGACCTCGCCGAACCCAGATATGAAGTGAATCCAGACCTGGGAGGACCCAGATGTGCCCTGAATACAGATGCGGGACCGACCCAGACCTGGGTGAATCCAGATGTGGGGTGAACGCAGCCCTGGGAGAAGCCAGCCCTGGGTGCGATGGCAGCGCTGCAGCCCCTCGCCCGCATCCCCCCGCATCCCCCCGCATCCCGCCCGGCGCAGCGGTTGCCATGGCTACGGCCATGCAAGTCTGGGCGAGCTGCATCCGCCGGAGCATCCCAGCGAGCCGTGGGGGCGGGGAGGGCAGCGCTGCCACCAAACAGCCAGCCCCTGCCCCGCCCCGTCCCCAAAACCGTCTGCCGTCCCCTCCCGGGACCACCCCCGCAGCGGGCGGGAGGGCGGGCCTGGTCCCCTGTCACAGAGGGGCTGCAGACCCCCTTTGCAGCGGGATGGGGACAGCACAGAGAGGACCCACCGGCTCTCCCTTGGACTTGAGAGCTGTGCAAGAGGTTTGGGAGGGGCTCGGAGAGTGGCGCCTGCCACCAGAGGGTCCAAAACCCTCGTGTGCCCCTACATCCCATCAGCTCCCGGGAGGATGTGAACTGAGCTCGCTGGGCGGGGATTCCTGGAAGGCAAAGTGCTCCCCAAAAACCTCAGCACCAGGCTGGGACAGGGAGCAGCCCCCCGGAGCCCACCACTGGGGTCTCTGAGCTGCGGCTGCGACGGCCCTGGGGACACTTTCGGTTTTGCTCTGAGGCAGAGGGGAATTCTGCTCCTGGCAATGAAAAGCAATCCCGGCCAGGGACAGCCCAGGAGGAGGGAAGGAGGGGATTTCTGATGGAAAGTTGCAGACAGTCCTGGCAGTGTCGTGATTCCCCCTCCAAGCTCTGCTCCTGGCTCCCCCCCGCAGCCCAGCCCCGCAGGAGCTGAGCCCCTGCCCCTTCCCACCTGCGTGGGATTTTGGGAAGAGAGTTTCCGTGGATTTGCGGGGGATGACAGGTACCCCCAGCCCCAGGAAAGCAGCCAGGAATTCGGGGAGAGGCACCAGCAACGGGAAGGTTAACAGTATTGACATGTAGAGGTTCCTACTGAGACTTTATAATTATTATTCCATTAGGATGAGTGGGGTGGGAAATTTGTGGTCCCCAGAGCTGGTTTTCCGGGCTGTTTGGGTTCCAGAAATAACACCCCTCTCATGTAAATAATCCTTCAGGTCCCTCCCAGCCCAAACTATGATGGTCCTGTGATCTCCCACATGGCTCAGCCACCCGGCATCCCTCCAGCCCTACACCCAGACCCGGCTTGGGTGTCCCTGCGTCTTTCCTGCTGCCTGTCCGTCCGTCCCGGTCCCTTCCCCCATCCTGGGCACACACTGGCCTCTTCTCTGCGCCTGGGCCCGTCAGATGTTGCTGAAAGGGAACAATGCGACGTATTGTCTGTCCCCGCTCGCCGGCATCAACCCCGGCAGCGCAACAAAAAGACACATTGACTTGCCGGGAGAAAGAGGCCCATAGATCCCGCTGCTCCCGGGGGAGGGACCGCGGCCCCGGAGCATCCCAGCCCCGCTTCCCTGTCCCGGGTCCGTGAGGAGGTCGGCTGGATGCCACCGGCCCCAGGGGCTCGGGCAAAAGGGGTCATCACGCTGAGAGGGGGGGGGCGGTGGAGCTGGTGGGATGTTGTGTTCCACTGCCGAGGGATGGTTTTGGGATCAGCGTGGGGAAGAGGGGAGGGGAGGGGCGGGGAGGATTCTCCTGGTCAGGTGAGACCGCACCTGCAGAGCCGCCTCCACCTCTGGGGTCCAACAGCAGGAGGATGTGGAGCTGCTGGAGCGAGTGCAGGGGAGGACATGGAGATGCTCCAGGGGATGGAGCCCCTCTGCTCTGGAGCCAGGCTGGGAGAGCTGGGAATGTTCACCTGGGGAAGAGGGGGCTCTAGGGAGACCTAAGAGCCCCTTCCAGTGCCTAAAGGGGCTCCAGGAGAGCAGAATTTAGCACAAGGGATGGAGGGACGGGAGAAAGGAGAATGGCTTCCCACTGCCAGAGGGCAGGGATAGGTGGGATTTTGGGAAGGAATTCTGGGCTCAGTGAGCACGATGCCCAAAAGACCCCCCTCCCATCAGGCTGCGCCTGCCGTGGCGTGCGGGAATGCTCCCGCCGCACCTCCGCAGGAAACGGGATGGGAAAAGCTCCACTTGGACGGAGCATCGCTTTTGTTTCCATTATAAACTTCCCTTCTAGCGAGGAAGGAGGCTCTGAAACCTGCTCCTCTCTCAGCCCTGGCCGGGGGAGCCTGCCCAGGTCAGGGGAGCAGAGCCCGGTGTGGCACCACCCGCCGCTCTCCCACCTCTGCTTCCAGCTGGATTCTGCATCCCGTTTTCTCTCTGGACACCCACTGGCAGCTGTTTGCTCTTGCAATGCTCCCCAGCTGCTCTGTTCAGGGTCAGGGAGGCCTTTATCAGCCCCCAAGTGCAGCCAGAGGCCGGGATACGGGCGATAAGGCGTGTGGGATGAGCAGGACGCTTGAGCCAGGGCTTTGTGGTGGGTTCCTGTCCTTCCAGGAGGAGCCAGGAGGGATCAACAGGCTGGGAAAGGTGGTGTGGGTACTCCCTGCAGGGTGTTGATCTCCAGTGTGCCAAAACTGCCCATAAACCGTGCCTGTGGAGAGGCATCTGAGACCCCTCACCGCCCACTGCTGTCCCCATTGTCACCCCGGGGCGAAGCAGGGCTGGGGTTGAGGCTGGGGCTTGGCTTGGATGGCAAATATTCCTGGCCCTAAAGAAGGGCAGATGGTCTCCAAGATAAGATATGGAGGAGATTGCTCTCCCTTCCCTCCTCCATGACTCCCAACAGCCAACCCCTTCCCCCAGCAGGAGCAGGGAAGGGGGTGACGGGGTGGGAAAGGCCCAGGGCTGGGAGAGCAGGGCTGATTCTGCGGGGTGGGATGCAGGAGGATGTCACCGGAGGGAAAAGCAAGCCCAGAAATAGCAAGTGCAGTGGCAGAAGGCGCCGGTTGCCATGGGATCTTCACAACCAAAAATGACGGGGCTCTGGCAGATACAAGAACGGGCCCTTTCATGTGTTTCTATGGGAAGTCAGTGCCTCGCCACAGCCTCCCGGACTGGAGCCTTTCCCAGGGCAGGAAGGATTTGGGGACACGGCAGAGCCCTGCTAAAGTCCCTGGAGACTCTTGCTTGGGTCCAGGAGGCTGTTCCCTGGTGCAGGTGTCAGAAGGTCACTTGGCACTGACTCCACGAGCAGGTTTGGCAGAGGATAGAGATTCCCAGCTCTCCCTTGTCCCCCTCAGGAATCCCCCGGCATGGAGCTCAGCAGATTTTCCTGCTGCAGCTGAGGAAGCACAGCCTTGCTGGGGACCTGCAATCCCCCAACCCCTTCATCCTGTAACCTCCCGGGATGTGTGTCATCCTGGGGACCAGGCCAGTGTCCATGTGCTGGGAAAGCCAAACCACAGGCAGGGCTGGTGGACACGGCAGCACAGGCAGCCCCCAGACCCCAAATGCAGCTCCTGTTTTAGCCAAGGGCTGTTCCCAAGGGCTGTTCCCAAGCTGTCACTGCCGTGGTGGCAGAAGCCATGACCCCCCACCCCAGGCACGGCCCAGCCCCACACTCTCCCTGCTGGAATTCTCTCCCTGGAGAGATCTAATTAGTTAATTCCTTTGCTATTTATACATCAATATGGAAATCCCTCCGCTTCGTTCCCAGCGCTGTTGGTTGCCCTCCTGGGCCCCCCTAGCTCTAAAATCCTCCAGCAGATGATCTGGGTACGTGAATAAATAATTGCCTTAATTCTTCATTAGGGGCTGGGGGAACGTGGTGGGTGGCAGTGGCAGGACAAGGGACCGGGAATGGTCCCTCCTGTCCTTCTGCAGCCCCGTGGTGTGGGAGCCAAGCTCCCGGCTCTGCCCTGCAGCCTCTCGGCGCTTAACACCCAATAAATTAATAATCAGCCGCAGTTTAAGTAGGTCTGGAAAGTGGAAAACAGCATCCGCAAAGATCTGGCGTCCCCCCGGCCTCGCGGGCAGGAGGAGCAGCAGAGATTTGCCTGCCTGTCCATCTGCCAGAGGGGCAGACAGACCGTAATCTGTCCGTCTGTCTGTCTGCGCCCTGCAAATCACCGGCAGCCACAGCCCCCGGTGCCCGCGGAGAGCCCGGTGGAACCGGAGCATCCCCTGCCCTGCTCCGGTGGATCCCGGGATGGAGGAGCCTGAGGCAGCAGCGGAGGGACGGGACCCACTGGTTTCCACTGGGAGGGTCCCACTGGTGTCTGGTTTGCGCTGGAATTCACCGCCCGTTTCTGTCCCCCGGTGTCACCAACATCCCCAGCGGCACACGGAGAGGGAAAACAGCCTTTTCCCGGGCTGAGAGCAGGAACAACCGGCCGTGGGTCTGCCCGGGAGACACCCACGCTCGCCCCACGGAGCGTGGCCGCACCGAGCAGCGCTCGGGATCCAGGGGAAGGGCAGACATCTGCCCTGGAAGGGGAGGCACGCTCGGGAATCCACGGGGAATGTGGCTATTTATAAACACAGCCCTTACGCAGCGCTGCAGAAGAGGGTTTTCAAGACAAGCCGGGATCAGGGCAGACGTGGCAACTGGGGATTCCTCGGGCAGGAAAGCCGCTGGAAAACACATGCCAGGGGGTCCTTGCAGAGTTGGGGGTGGGGGGCTGTTGTTGTACGCCCCTCCCAGCTCTGCATCCTGACCTGGCCAACCATGCTCGACTTTGCCCTTTCCACATCTGCTTCCCGTTGCTCTGGGATTGCGCTGGAAGGGGAGTGAGGAGGGGAGGGGTGAAGTGTTTTGTCCCCACCAGCAAAAACATGGAAGAGACCTCGGTTCTGCACAGAGAGAGGATGAGCTGAGAGACCCCAGCCCCAACCCCCAGGCCCATAAATCCCCTCAGATCCACCCACCAAAGGAATCACCTCCCTGTGTGTGGCCTGTTCACAGCACAGGGAAGGTGTTGGTGTCCTCAACCCAACAGCCAGGGCCACCTCGGGAGTGCCACTGTCACCCCACAGGCTGCAAACCCAGAGCCCCCCAAGACCCCTGAGACCCCAAAGCCCCCCGAAACCCCTTGGCAGTGGGAATGGGCTGCTGGTGTCGCTCACATTCTAGTTCCCTGTGGTTTTGGGATAGGACGGGAATGTCTTGGGGCTGCTGAATGGGTGGATGGACTCGGATGGGCACTGTGAGAGCCAGTGGTGGCTCAGGGGTGCTCAGCACAGCCAAAATTTGTGGGTGGTGCAGTGGGATGGGATGGGATGGGATGGGATGGGATGGGATGGGATGGGATGGGATGGGACAGCAGCACGAGGCCTCTTTGCATTCCTGCAGAGAAGAGCCAGGACAAAATGACCCTCAGCAGAGGGACTGAAAACCACTCCCAGAAGGTGGGAAGAGAAGTGTGGAGCTGGCATGGATAGTGCCCAGTGCCCAGTGGCTGCTGGGACAGAGGGAAGGGCTCACCAGCCACGGCTCTGCCAGGTTTTGCTCCATGGCAGGGAATGCTTGGGGACACCAGGCTGGGACAAAGCACCGGGAGACAGATCCCGTTCACTGACTAGTCCCACACACTCTCTTGGACCATTTGCCTTCCCAAAGCTCCCAGTCTCCCTGCACCCTGAAACACCCACGTTTTCCAGCAGGGCACATCCTCGCTGGCTCCTGCAGTGCCCGGGACACTCCGGCCCCAGCGCCGGCCGCAGCACCCGGCACCCATCCAAGGGCTTTATCAACTGGCACCCAAAAGTCAATAAGGAAGATGCCGCCTGTTTTAATTAACAGCGATTTTGCTCCAGCGGGGGTGAGATGGATGTGCTGGGGGGGAGGGAGGCCAGAGACAAAACATGACCTTGTTGGTGGAGCGCACACAGCGGGACATTGTTTTCCCCTCAGAGACTGGCCTTGATCCTGCCTGGGCTCCGTGGCACAGCTGGGGGGCTTTGGGGGCTTTGGTGGGAGCAGGGTGCAGAGATCCTGGGAGATTCCGAGACCACAGGGCTCAGGGATGTGGCACCACTGCAGCTGTCCAGGGAATGAGAAAGTCTTGGGCTGGAACTTTGCGTTTTGGGAGCCCCCAGTGAAATCCAGCTGTGCCTGGGTGCCACGGGAGCCCCTGGGAGTGAATCCCCCACTGGCACTCCTGGATCCCTGGCAGCACAGGGACACTGCAGGCCCCTTGCCAGAATTAGTGTCTCCTTGAGTTTAGTCCCATTTTCTTTTCCCCTGAACTCTCCTATTCCAGGAAATCAGAGGGGAGGAACATCCAGAGGGGAAAAACCTCCTTGCCGGGGTGCTCAGCGAGGTGAGGGGCCAGGGTGTGACCCATGGCACAACCTGTTCCCATGGCAGGACCCTCGAGGGACTGATGGGACTGGGGTGAGGGGGACCCTGGGGGGAGCAGGATCCTGGGGAAAGTGGGACCCTGGAGGAAAAAGGATCCTGGGGGAAGTGGGAGCCTGGGGGGAGCAGAACTCCAGAGTGAGCAGGACTGAGATGACCCGCACCATGATATTGCCCTGGAGGTGATGGGGAAGGGACGGACAGGTGGCACCCTGGGACCCTCTCAGGGTGGCTGGGACGGGATGGGCAGCACTCCAGGGTTGATGGGGGTGGGGACAGGGGCAGCCAGGGGCGTTGGGGCTGCGGGCACAGGCACCCCGGGGGCGCTGGGGACAGGGTGAGCAGCACCCCGGGGGGTGTTGGTGATGGGGACAGGGGCAGCCAGGGGGGATGGGGATGGGGACTCAGACACCCAGGGGTGCCGGGAATGGGGTGGGCAGCACCCCCGGGATGATGGGGCTGGGATGAGCACCCCCCCAAGGGCAGAGGAGCGCTCCCCCAGCGAGGGTCGCACAGGAGGGAAGGGGTCTCGGCGACAACCACCACAGCCCCCTCGCAGCCGCCGGCGGGGCGGTGGCTCCATGGCGGTCCCCCCGCCCCCGGGGCGGGCTCGGCCCCGTCCCGCCCCCTCCCCGCTCCTTATCAGCGGCGGGCGGGGGGCTCGCCCCACTCCCGCCCAGCGCAGCCGCCGCGGCGGGGCCGGCACCACCCGACGTGCCGCACCATGGGCAGCCAGGGCTCCAAGGCGGCGGGCGGCGACCCCGACACCGCCAAGGCCAACGGGCAGGTGGGTACCGGGGGGTGCCCCGCGGCGCCGGGACCCCCGCGCCTCCGTCGGGGCGGGCGGGGGCGAGCGCGGACAAAGGCGGGGAGGCTCGGCGGGGAGGGGGGTTTTGTGCCCACGGAAGGGACCCTCCTGCCCGGAGAGCAGCGGGCGATGCGGCAGCCCCCGGGGCTCCCCCCGGCACCGGGCGGGTCCCGTCCGCCGCCGCGCCCCGGGACCGGGAGTGGAGCGCGGGCGCCTCCCGGTGGTAGCGGGATGGACCACCCCCCC
>JAWWEU010000062.1:4412545-4437282 GCA_035583155.1 Acropternis orthonyx
AATCTTCATTTGTATCCAATTCAGGCACCCAGATGCCCATTTGAGACCCGAGCACCACCACACCAAACAACAGCCCCCCGCGGGTTTCCAGGTGATTTCCTGCTCCTTTGGAGGAACCGCAGGGATTCCGGATACAGTTTTCTCTGTTGGCCCAATCAGACAAATATCTAGCTATATATAATATAAAAAATACAGATATTTGCCTCTCTTTTCTTCTTCTTCTTCTTTTTTTTTTGGAAGTAAAATGTACCTTTTCCAACTGTGAGCAGGAGGGGAAACCTGGAAACCTGGTGCTGCTGGAGCTCCCACCACCACTGTCACCACCAAGTCTTCCTCCAAGCCATCGAACCACCCCAAGGCAGGAAAAAACAACCCCAGAACTCAGACCTATGTTCTCATGGAAAACAAAGTATTTCAAGTAAAGATGAAGGTGGGCTTCAGGCATTTCAGAGCTCTCTGGTGTCAGTCAGTACAATGCAAACCAAACCTGTGCAATGGCAGCTGTGCTTCCTGCTCTGAAAAAAATCCACCCCAGTTCCCATCTTTGGGCTCTTGGTGCTTTTTTAATCCTTGGAAATACCACTAGCAGTTCCTCTAAAGGAAAAAAAAACAAAACAAAATCTAGACAAAAGGGAAGCAGCAGAAGGAAAACAAATCTTCCCAAAAGTGGGAGAACTTCCCGTTTTTCTGTCCATTTTCCAGGGAACTCGGCCTGGGTTCACCAGGACTGTCCACTGAAGGAGGAAGGCCAGGGTTAAACTTTGCTCTTGGCCAATTAAGAGTCTTTTAATAGAGTAACATGTGCAAAAAAAAAAAAAAAAAAAAAAAGAAACATTAAATAGATCAACCCACGTTTTCCAGAATTACTGTGGCCAGAAAACTCCCTCCGATCCGTGTCCTCACCCAACCCAACGCCGGAGCCTCCCGGGAGCACCCGAGGTAACAACTGCATTTGGGAGGGCCCACCACAAAGAACAAGCCACCAGGAGGTGCCACCTGTCACCTCCACGTCCCTCCTGCATTAAAGACACGAGTGCAGCAGCCAAAAGAAACAAGGATAAGAAAAATCCCCTTCTTTCCGCAAGGGCCGAGCGCTGTTTGTATTTTGTTTGAAGGAAGAAGAGTTTCCTAACTCAGGGTGTCGTTCAGCCTTCCCAGCAAGGACCAGCAGCTGCTCCCAGGTGCTTTTCCAGAAAGTTTGTGGTGTATTTTACTCTCCCCAGGGCACATTATAGCTGGAAACCATCCATGGGGGCTTCGGACTGCTGGAAGATGTATTGCTGCTGGTTCTCATCCACCTGGGGAGCCACGGAGGAGTCGTCCTCCACTCCAAAGTAGTGCTCAATCAGGTCAAAGGCTTTCTGGTAGATCTCCTGGTTTTCGTGGCTCTGCAGGAATTCTATCTTATCCAAACCTTGGAATGGGGAAAAAGTTGGAATGTGATGAAACAAAGAAATCCCGGTGTTTTATCCTGAGGTTTATTCCCACTCCCACCCTCGTCCCTCTTCCCTGCAAGAGCTTTGTGTGAGGTTTGCATTTCTGGGGCAGCTCTGACACCTAAATCCAGCTCATGGATCCCACCCCTGTCAGGCAGCATTAATGTCTTTCCACTGGCAGGTTCAGCTCATACAGATGTGGAGACTGAACCACATCCCAGCGAAATTAAAACGACTGGCTGTGAGGAATTTGGGAGCTGCAGGGGGCGGGGAGGGGCAGGAGCAGGGCCTGCTGCAGCCTCCAGCTTCAGCTGCCCTAATTAAATCCACTGCTGCACATCCAAGCACAATATACCCCCAAGAATTCCAGGAATCAGGACACACAGTGGGAACAGCCTGAGAGGGCAAAGCAGACTCCGCCAGTACACACAGGGAGTTCCAGACCAAAATAGGAACTTGCTCCTCAAAGCACTGAGAGAAGGACCAAAAACCACACCCCCACCATGAAATTAAGCTGCTCCAGGGAAAAGCCAAGTCTCCCTGGATTTCCAGTGTTCAACTGGGTACAGTTTGAGCAGTTTTAGGCCCAGAATTGTCACTTGAGCTGAGCTAAGTAAACACTCCCAGCCAGTGCAAGCCACAACTATCAGCTTGGCCTTCAGGTCTTGGAAGCCTGGATCAGAACTCTGATAGTTCTTACCTCCAAGTATTTTCTCCTCACCCAATCACGAGTCTGAAAAGACTTTGGAACAAATACTGGCTATTTTGGAATACACTAAACCCCTTAACACAGCAGAAAAGCAACCCAGAGACCCCTTCAATGCCTTCTGCAGTGCCCAAAGCCCCCACCTACCATAGGCCTCCTCGATCAGGCTGCAGTAGGGGTTGATCCCTGTCCCACTCTGGTTGGCTTCCTGCTCTCCCAGCCTCAGGATGTTCTCCAGCCCGTTCAAGGCCACCAGAACAATCTTGGAGTCCATGACAGTCAGCAGGTCACACAGAGGCTTGATACAGCCCAAATTCACCAGGTACCTGGAGAGAGAGCACCAGCAACACACACTTGGTGTCCAGGGGCTGGAAGCAGCCCCTCTGCTCCGTCTGGAGGAGCAAAGGAAACGAGTCAGGCTGAGACACATGAATTTACCTTAAAACACACATTTACTGCTCTGCAAGGCTGGTTTTCACACACTTATTTTGCGCTTGTAGACACACACCCCCTTTTCAGAAAGCTCCTTTTTTTAAGAAAAGGAGCTATTTTGAAAATCCAGGTGCTGCTAAAATTAAGCCCACACTGGAATTTAATCTGTCACCAAGCTTGGACATTCAGCCTTGCCTAAAACTATCCAAAGAGGGATGGAGAATGTTTGGGACTGGACTACCCTTACCCAGAAGGAAGTTACAATTTACAGCAGAGTCAATTCACAGGCTGTCTCAGGTGCTCTCCAGAGGTTCCCCAAACTCCTGCCTTGCCTCACAGTTCCCATGGAGGCAAAGCTGCCAGGAATTCAGCCAGGAGAAGCCACAGGGAATACCTGATCTGCTCAGGGGTGCCTCCTGAGGTGGCGTTGGTGATGGCCCAGGCTGCCTCTTTCCTCGTGCGGAATTCTGCCTTCTGCAGGATTTCTATCAGCACCGGGAAAATGTTGGCATCTATGACTGCCTGGGGAGAGAGGGCAGGGACAGGGGGTGGCATTGGCAACACCATTCCTGAAAGGCTTCCCAGCACCTGAAAGAAAGCTCCACCTCCGTTTCCCAACCCAACAGAACTTCCCAAGGGATTCCTCTGGTTTATTCCTCAGCTAAATCCTATTGGCACGAGATATTCCATAACCAGCATGACAGACAATCCCTGGTATTGCATCAATACTGTGGGAGTGCTTTCAGCACTGATCTGCCTTCCCATGTAGGCAGGAAAAGCATAATTAAAACTCAACAAGCTCCAGCTCTTCAAAGCGATGGAGAATGGAGAAATAAGGGGCTGTATCTCCTCTTCTGCCAATGATCCAAACGTGTGGGAATCGTTTCAGGCTGGTCTGTGCTGGTGCCATTACCAAGCTCTTTTTCAGCTCGTTTGGCAGATGGTTGGGAGCAGCAAATTTGCAAATTACTGCAGAATAAGGTGAATAAATCCAGCCTCTTAATGTCAGATAAGGAAAAAGCTGCAAATCCTTAATGCTGAGCTTGGAATCTGGGAGAAGAAAGTACCTGTATTTGTGCTCTGTTTCCAGCTGTGATGTTGGATATAGTCCAGCACGCTTCTTTCCTGATGGATTCCTTGGGACTGCTTAATAAATGAAGGAGACAAGGCAGGGCTGAGCAGTTTAGAATCACCTTTGGAGAGAGGAAGCAGAAGTGAGATCACCAGTGCCAGGTCTGGAGCTGATGGACACGGCATTCCCTGCAGGAAAGGCCTCTCCCCTCACCTGGGTCTGGATGTCATCCCCTGTCACGATGTTGCCAACTGCTCGCAGAGCTGGGGAGGCCACTTTGTAGTCATTGTGCCTGCAGGGGAACAGGGCAAGGACACAAATCCATCAGATCACTGGGGTATCTGGAATATTCTCTCCCCATTTATCATCTCTGCATTATTTCCTTAGAATCACACAGTAAGTTGACCTTATTGCCACAGAAAACAAAACTGCAGTACAGTTTGGTCCTTCACAGCCCAACTCAATCCTCTTTTTCACACAGATATCCATTTTCCATGTAAATACCGGGAGAAACAAAGCCAAGCTGACTTTTGCTACCCACTGTTCTTTGATTTGCCTCCTAACTCCATGAGCACATATGAAGTTTGAGAGCACCCAACACCCTGCAATCCTCTCTCCCTTCAGAGAAGTGTCACAGTTTGACCTTTCCTTCATCAGTTCTTCCTTGTTCTCTGTGTAGTTGGTCCATGCTCATATGCTCCAATTTCAGAAACTTACAGGGATGAGGTTTCTTTTTTAAGTGAATTTGCAGTTTTTGGGACTGACATTGAGACCAACACAGGTGTCTTTTCACCAGTGTCAAGTAGAACTAGAAAATACTCAGCTCAGGAAGGCAAACCAGCAAACTACAGCTCTGAACTCCAGGGAATCTCTGTTCCTTCCCCACTCTGGCTTTCCTCCTCTCTCTCTGCAGGTTTCTTTTCCCACTCTTGGTAAAACTTGGAGATTCCTGGTCTCGTTGTTCAATAGAAGGTGTGTTAGAATACGAGATTTACCCTAACCCTCTTTTTAATTGAAATACAAGTTTATGAACTTGTTTTCCTGCAGACTAGACTAGCAGTAGGATCTGGAAGGGCTTGAGGATGAAAAGTTAGTGCAGCTGCACAACCACAGAACTCCCTGTGCGAGTGGAAGCGGACCATGGAACAGGGAGTCAGCCAGTGAGAGCCACTTCTCCCAGAAGCTCTGTCCAGCCGGCCAGGGCTGGGGCAGCAGCTCCAGGTACTCACATCAACAGCTCCACCAGGCGCCGGCACACCCCCGAGTCCACCACGGCCTGGATCTTCTCGTTGGGACCATCTGACAGGTAGGAGAGGGCCCAGCAGGCGTCTGCCAGCAGGTCAGAGTCGCTGTTGAACAGCAGGCGGGACAGCACGGGCAGGCAGGGAGACACCTGGGACGAGAGCCCCCCGCCCCGGGTCAGTCACCCTGTCCAGGGCCACCACGGGGCTCTGCTGCCCGCTGACACAAGGCCTGCACGGCCACAGGTTCCTTCCCCCAAGTCAGCAGCTTCCCACTGGTTCACACACACCTCCTAATCACAGTGTCCAAAGCCACCCTAACATTGCTACACTCAAATTACACCCCTTCCTCCTCCCGGACCTGGTCTAGACTCCTGAGACAAGTGCTGCTGTGCAGGTCACCCTTTAGATGGAAGAGATAGCTCTGCCCCATTTCTTTGCCTGATAATTCAAAGCAGCAACCATCAAGTTACACTTCTGAGTACTTCAGTGATTTATAAGTGAGTTTATATTTACACTCAGCTCAGATTTCATCCCTCACCACAGGCTTCCCAGCTTTGACACGTGAGCTTTCACTTTAAAAAAGTGAAAACACATTGATTTAACACCTTTTGGTTCCACCAAAGAAGGATGAGACACCTGAAAGGCCACCAGGAAAGGGGAAGCTACCACAGCTCCCATGTGGCTACAGGAGTCCTGGTTTGTACCATTTGAGGTCTTAGAATAGTTTTTAGTGATCATTTGAGTGAAAGTCTCAAAATTCCAGAGTTCCTAAGAAAAGGGTTTAGATAGAGAAACCTTGCAGGGAAGGTTTTGGCCTGTGTCTTACTTGAGGGGTCCTGCTGATGGCAGAAAATTAAAGAGGCCCCCAAACATCTGAGCAGCAGATCAGCCTCAGCAGGGAGAACCTTCACCCTGTTTCTTCCTGGAGTGACTTACAGGAGTCCAACAGCCCAAAATAGCTCAGTCAAACGTCTTAACTGGGTGTCTCCCCACCACCTGTTCTGCCAACAGGGCATTTATTCTCACCTTATCGAATTCAGGTGGTGGGCTCTTTCCTCTGCACAGGTTTGACAAGGCCCAGACAGCATTTCGTGTCATTGTCAACCTGGTGGAAGTTGTAAGGAGCCTAAAGAGAGAATTACCAGGAATTATAATCCTTATGTGGAAGGCAAGGGAATCAAAAGAATTAAAACTAACTAGGATTTTAAGGAAGTCAAAGCACTATTTCACTGGGTGTAGCTCAAGCCATGCTGCTTGTCCTCAAGCAAAAGGAGAAATGACATGAGACTACTTATTAGGATAAACAGCTGTAATTGCTAACAGTGCCAAGGGACACGGGGCAGGAAGGCAACTTCCACTCTAGGAAGGTTGCAGAAGGAAGGGCACATCAGTCAAGTGCAGCTCCAAGTTCCAGCTCACTCCCAGTTCTCTCCAGAGACCGAGAGACCTGAACTGCTCAGTCTCTGAGCTCTGAGGAGGACGGTGAGTCCTGTGGGATGAGCAGTCAGGCAGCCACCCCTGGGCCAGGGGACTGGCACCAGGAGCAGGAAAACCAGCCAGCTGTGACACAGCCTCAGTTTTCCAGGGATGGGATGAAGCTGTAATTCCTTCCAGAGCAACAAGAGCCTGACAGATGGATCTGACGGTGGTGGGCGTGCACCACGCTGAGGGAGGTGCTGTACAGAGACCTGCCCCCACTCCAAGCCCCTGGAATCCACATCCCAAGCAGAGAGCAGGACCTGAGGGACACCCTGTGACTCCGGAAGGACCAGACACTGCAGCAGCACCCACTTTACACGCAGAGCAGCATGAAGGGCTGTGAGAAGGCCTGTTATCCACCGAGTCCCACTCTGTCTGTCAGATCCTTGTCTGAACTGGGAGTTAATCTGGTGCCAGTGGTTTGATTCCCAGTGATCACCACCAGGGAACCTACTGGCCCAGCCCCAGTGTTGCTGCTGTGGTACAATGGGACTCCAGAACTGCACTGGCAAGTGTTCATGGCTACTCACATTAACAAGGGAGGAAGAATAGCGCAGTTAAGGACATAATCTCTACACACAGAGCTGTCTCCAGCAATGTTCCCCAATGCCCAGACAGCCTGAAAGGAAACAGCAACAGTTTTAGCATTCACAGTTCCTAACAGAGGAAGAACAAGGCAGTGTGCTAGGAAAGAACTTTCCCCTAATTCCAGGCAAACAGCACTTCCACCTGTGGTCTGGAGCCAGTTGTGAGACACTGGTCACTCATTTTAAACACTGCAGGCTATGATGTGCAACCCACTGTGGTTCTCCCCCCAGCCCCAAAGTAAGGAGGGATCCTTACCTGTTCCTGAACATCCTCAAAGTCCGAGTTTAACAGCTCTATAAATATGGGAACTGCCCCAGCCTCAATGACTATTTTTGTTTGTTGGGAAGTCCCTGATGCAATATTCGTCAGTGCCCACGCAGCTTCAAACTGCAACAAGCAAATCAAAGACCAAAGCATGACTAAAACGAGCCTGATTTAGCAAAATCATTACATTTTGGCTACAATTCTTCCAACTTCTACTAAAGAGATTGTGAGGGAAAGAAGCATATCACAAGAGAACACCTCAAGAATCACAGGGTTTTATTCACTTGAGCAACAGAAGAGCCACATCTGCTGAAAACCTTCTCAGAGGCTGCAGCTGCTCAAAGGATGAGCAAGCGAAGATGTCACCACCAGTCACACACGTCATTTCACCTCTACAACCATCTCCCAGCAAGAGGGATGGAGACACACAGAGCACAAACACACAAAGTAGAAAGCAGCTCCCTGTTTTTGCCTCTCTCTGACTTAAACACAGATTCCCACTCAGTTCTTCTGGAAATTAAGCCCCTATGGTACACGGCCTGGGGCCAGAGGGCAGGAAGGAAGACGAAAGCAGCCATCAACTCGGATGAAGTTCCATGTATGGAAGTATCTTTAACCCCTCCAAAGTAACCAGACTTATGACCAAGCTGGAAGGAATCTCAAGAAGCCACCCTGTCCATCCCTCTGCCCTGGGCAGGACCAGCGCTGCCTAACCCATTTCTAACAGACTCTTGGCCTCTAACTTCAATGCCTCCAACAATGGAGGTTTTCCCTCACACGATTCCTCCCTGCATGTTTATCCCATGGTTCCACCAGCTCCCAGCAATGTCAGATACAGGAAGACCAAACCCTCCTCTGCTGCAGCTGAATTGGGTTATTTTTGCCAGAATTCTTTTGAGAATTTAATTTAGAGCAATTTATAATTTCCTTTTTTTGCCTAAGCATTACAGGCTACCTTTGTCTTCTCCTACAGATCACATAACCTGCATTTTCGGGTTCAAAACATCCCTTTCCCCTGACAGCACCTGTGGGTTCACATTGCTAAGCAAAGGTTAAACAGCTACAGGCCATGAAGAATTCATAACACAATACCTGTAGTGTGCAATTTTCGTTTCTTTTCAGGAATTCAACAAATCTCTCCACCACTCCCTGAGTGTTTATCACTTCATCTATTGGAGGATTCGGCTCTGGAAAGAGCAAGGCAGTGTCAAAACAGTGTACAGGCCTCATGCAGGGGAGTGACAAGCATGAAGGGTTCATTTAATTATCTTAAGTTGGACTGAATTTAGGACAGATCTGCAGAATTCATACGACTGTCAATCATTAGCAGTACAGTAAATTATCACATGTCTGGTTTATAGATTTCTTGCCCCAAAGAAAGCTTCTGTACAGCAACACGTGCACAAACTCTTGCATAAGACAGGCTGTGTTAGATCCCGTGGCAGGGATGAGTTATTTTTACCTTTGGAGAGTAATTTCCTGAATTTCTGAGTGGTTGCCAGCTGTAGGTCAGGGTCATCTGAGAAAAGCATCTCTACCATCTCTCCTGTGATCAATCCCTCCTGAAAAGATGCAGAGACAGGAAAACGGTTCAACTTCAGACTAAGACATTTAAGGCATCACACACCCCACATCCTGCCACCATTTGTGCTTAGCTAGTGACCCAAAGATTGCAAATTTGAGATCCCAGCACACTATTTACTTCCTGATAGACTTTTCCAGATCACTGCAGTAACACTTGCAATGCTCTTGGGAGGAATGGAATGGGTTAAAAGTGGCAGACTCTGGAGGAGGATTTTGAATCTGCTCCAGTGACCTTGCAGCTGGAAACAACCCTTGATAAACCAGTGTGAAGAGCAGGGTGGTGACTTCCTAGCATGGACTGAGCTTTACAGGGCTCCACTGGTGTCTCACTGCGAATAAATGTACTTTTTGCATTCTAGCCAAGGGTTTGGGGCTGTTCCAGCTGCACAATTTACACCTATGTTCTCACAAGTGAGAAAACAAAACTATGGACATTTGTCAGTTCCATGCAATCACAGAATCCCACAGTGGTTTGCGCTGGAATGGACCTCAAAGATCAACGTGTTCCATCCCCTGCCACGGGCAGGGACACCTTCCACCAGCCCAGGTTGCTGCAAGCCCTGTCCAGCCTGGCCCTGGACACTTGCAGGGACGGGGCAGGCACAGCTTCTCTGGGCAGCCTGTGCCAGGGCCCGCCCACCCCCAAAGCATTAAATCTGAAGGCATAGCTGGAACAAGGAAAGGCACAGCTGGAACAAGGAAAGGCACCTTACCCCACATGTTGTGGAACTAACGTAGGAATCCACAAGGAGACTATCAAACATGGAGTCATCCTCATTGATCAACTCCACATTCCTCCTTTTAAAGAGCTGGTGGGGAGCAAAGCACATGAGTTGTTATTAGAAAGCAATGATGAACAGGCTCCACAACTAGACATTCTTGTTCCTCAACCAAGATCGCTTCAGCTAAGACTGAAGGTAACCTGAATAAAAAGGGTCATTAATAACAGCTCTGCACTCTCAGGACTAGTCTGGCACACAAACCCCAGCAATAAAGCATGCTAAGTCTTGCCCTCAGATATGCAAATGCCCGAGTCACTCAGACACTGGCACAGGCAGTGCAGAATTTGATCTAACAAGCCAGGGAAACTGGGCAAAAGGCAGCTTGTAGGTGATGCTCTAACAGAGTAAACATTTAGTCCCACACACATCACCTTGTGCTTTCACAGACCTCCAAGCCAAAAAAATACATCTCAGAGTTAAGAAATACTTTCACTTGCTCTTCCTCTTTCTTGAGGAAATAATCCCATTAAGTAACTTTAAAAAAAAAGCACACACCACGAAAAAACACCACCACCTTTAACAACAAGGATCTGTGAACTAACAACCTCCAGTCCCCCAAGGAGAAAGTGCTCGGAAAGCTCTTGATGTGAGCTGGGTACAAAGAAAAAAGAGGAAAGCAAGATCTCAGTTAGAACAGGAAAAATAAGGACTGCCAACAAACCTTAATGCACAGATCCTTGAAGATTCCAGTTAGGCAGCAGCACAATCTTGGTTGTGTTAAGGCTGTACACAACCTACTCAAGATGACAGTTACCTGTTGCTCTCGTTTCTGTTTGCGCAGTTGAATTCCTTCCTCTTCTCTCCTCCGCCTCATTTCCTCGGGATTTAGGGCTTTGTTCTTGTAGCTCTTCATTCGATAGTTTTCTGTGCAGAGAAGACAAAGACAATTCTGCCTCAGGGCTCCTGTCACACTCTGCTCCTTTATCACATGTCCTTCCTGACAAGGAACTCTGTGTGCATGACGCAGGGAATACCCAGACTAAACACATTTATTTACTCAAAGTGCATAAGTAAACTCAACTTCTGCTGAAAAACAAAGTCACTTCCCTGGTATCGCCATGGCATAAACAACACCTGGATGTTTTTCCCTAGGCAGAGGCTCACTGCAAGGCAAAACCCCAAGAGAACCAAGGCCTTGATTTTATAGTAACAATAACCTCGTGCAAGAGCAGAGCTGTCCATGAGGTACAGCCCACATGTGTCCCACCAGGTCCTGCTTCAGCACCTGACCTACTTATTCTGCTGTTTCACAGCTGACTAATGCAGCAGTTCCAACCTGATTCCCTGGGTTTGCCTCCAAGTCAGGGAAGTGACACTCCACTATCTGGCACAGCTAAGGGCAGCCAGGGCCAGGCAGCAACCCAAGTATGAAAGGATGGCAGTTCCTCCCTGCATCCAGCTGCAAGCCACTGCCCTGAGCATGTCAGGGCCTTCTGAATCTCTCCAAACTCTCCTATTTCTGATACAGATTACTTGCACATCTGTGCCTTTCTCAGGGCAGGAAGGAATCAGAGTCACAACTAACCCTGACCGAAGTTACTCCTCCAGAACTCCCATGGACAGTGATATCTTTGTTTTCTCCCAACTGCCGAGGGAAGTGTTTTGTGAAAGTTTGCGGGGTTATCTCCTTATCCCCCACTTTCAAGCCTGAGGCACCCTCAGCCCCACAGCTTACAGAAAGCTTCTGACTTATCAACTGCCTCCAGCCACTCTGGAGCCCTTCCAAGACCAAGTGGAGAAGCTTCAGACCTGAAAACCCACAGGCAAGCCAAGAGAAGACATACACAACACATCAATATCCAACATTTCACCGCTGCAGAAAGAGAAAACAACTGGGAAAACGAATAATTTATGAAAATACTTCCAGTTCTGTGAATTTCCCAAGAACAGCTAAAATGACACCAAACAAGATGCAAATCTAGAGGCTTTAGGCGTTTATATCTGTACAGTAGCAAGTTGTCATCTACATATAGACTTTAATTCAGAAGATGTATTTAACTACCTGTTAAATATTATAGGTTGTGTGTTTATATTATCACCCCAATGCTGATGGCTCAAGTAGCCACACAGGGGAGCAAGAGTTGAAAGCTTAATTCTGCAAACAATTTAAGAACCTTAATCCTCCTTTTGGAAAGTGAAGTCTCCAATTAAAAGGTGGTTTTTAAGAAAAGGAAGAGGAAGAAGTGAGGATACACAGTATGACCAGGCAGTCATATAAATAGCCAAGGGACACATGACAGTTCAGCTGCCTCCAAACTGGCCCAGCCCCACTGGGCTCTGCAACCCCAGAGCTGGGGAACAGTCAGAGACACTCAGCTGTGCTGAGTGCTCAGGAACACTCAGGGATACTCAGCACCTTGTCCTTTATGGTTTTCTTTTTCTGTTTTTTTGGTTCCAGAGCACCAAGAACACAGTTATCCTGCAGGGAAATCCCAAAGACACAACAAGCCCTGAAGAGTGATTTTTCACATCACTGTGCAACACCTTCTGGCACTAACTTTCCCGTTCTCTCTCCCACACATTTATCTGTGCAGATGATTCCCACTGGCTTTTCCCAGTATGACATGAGGATGCTGATTTGTGACACCACACACCATTTCCATGGCAATGGATGGATGTGACAAATGCAGGATCAGGACCTCAGAGTGAGCCCTGGAAGCAGGGATTCCAGCAGGCTCAAACACGTGGAATAAAACAGCAGGATGCCAGGCACGGACAAATTCTGTACTTGCAGTGTTTCAGTACAAAACAGCCAGTTCATCTGCTTTGGTGTTAATTATAAACTCAAATTCTATCAGTGGGAACCCACTAAACCCACTAAACCAGGCTACTGGAGGACCTGGGCTGTCAGGAATGGGGAAGCAATCCTTATAAACCCACGGATGAGAAGGTATTTACCACTTAAAAGAAAGAAGAAACAGTGTGAAAGGTTGACTTTGAAGGCACTGAAATCCTGTGTAAAGCCAACAGAAACTGCAGCAGTTCAGCCAAAACTGTAATTCCAGAGCCAAGATTATAATGGCTTCTTGATATTCCTGGATCAGGAATCCAACTCTGCCTCTTCCCATTTCTCTGCATGACAAAAAGCATTTGCTTCAAATGTTTTATTCAGCTGCTGAATAAACCCTGGGAGCTGAGTCACTGCAGGGGCTTTTGCTGCTGAGTCAGAGTGAAAGGCCAGGCCAGGAATTCACTGACAGACCTGACACGGCTCTTTTTAAGCCAAAACACCCTTTTCACAGAGAGAACCTTCCAAAGGTGTCTATCAATACCTGTGGCACAGCCTGGACAGGAGGGCTGACAGCTGCCCCTTGGAGCAGGGAAGGGCTGCAGAATTTTGCAAGTGTAAATTAATATACTTGGTGAACTTCATCAGCACTAATCTGCCAATTAGGACCCACAGGGGACATTCCCAGCCCTGAGCCAGGTGACCTCCAAAGGCCCTTCACCCAAGTTTTCCCTGGGAGAGTATAAACTTGGTCACTTACACCAAAACCTCCCCTAAATTAGGCAAGTGGCAGCCACACACACACAGAGAGAACTACTGAATATCACAGGATGAGCCTTCCTGACCGTATTCCCCGGGCTTCTGCATGTCATGCACTTCCCTGAAATCCCAAAGGAGCCTCCCAGCAACTCCTGCCTCCCTGCTGGCTCACATAGTTAACATCTCTAGATGTTTCTCTTCTGGAAAAAGCGTCTCCACCACAACTTTATCACTTGAATTGAAACTATAAACAGAAAAGACTAAATAGTCTGTACTACTTAACTACAAATTAAATGAAGTTGGTTGTAATAAATAGATAAAAGTATTTGAATTATTTGCACACTCTGTATAAATACAAACACAGCCCTGAACTGCCACCAGAAATTAGTCAAAACCAGATTCTTTTATTGTCACTTTGATAGTTTTGCAGTGAATTAAGAAGGGGGGGAAAAAAAAATCTCTTTGCTCAGTAGACAGAGGGAAAACGAAGCTAAACAGGAGAACAACTACACAAGAAATCCTGTCAAATAATCAGCAACTCAGGGCTTTTCCTACAGCCCTGGAACTACACCAGCGGCCCTCAAACCCTGGAAAAGTGACCACCTTCTGTCGTGCTGTCACTCCCGCAGGGCTGTTTTGCACGTTTGCTCTGCTCTTTCATGTTCTCACGCGGGTTATTGGAGTGTTTACCAGACCGAGCTCCCAGAGAGGCTCTCCCAGAGCCTGTCCTGGTTCCCCAGGTCCCTGTCCCCAGGACAAGCTGTGCTGGTAAAGCCCTTATCCCCGCAGCTATTTGGCTCCTTCCCTCCTGGTTCAGCTCCCAGAGCCAGGGATGTGATATCACCGCTGGAATGTGCAACACTCGCTGAGGGCCAGGCCTGGGAGGGGGAAGGGACAGCCAGAAATTCTCTTTGGGGGGAACCAACAGTCCCACAGCACCGAGGGTCAGGTCAAGATTAGGATTCCTTTTGGGATGTCTGTGCCCTGATGGGAAAAGAACCCACCTACTCCTCAGCCCAGTTCCCAACACAGTAATTTCAACACTACCTCCTCCTGATTTGAACTTTTCACCCCAAAAATCTGAGGTTTGGGGGAATCTAAATCCTCTTCAACCTGATTTATATATTCTGAGACATTCAGGTTTCCTTAAGGGTGGAATGATCAAGCACAAGTGTCACCTGAGAGTCCTGTGCAACTGTCCCTAAAACAGGGATTAAATTCCACTAAATCAACTCAAACTCAACCCACAAGAGTTACAGGTTAAAAACAACCAGAAACACTCAGAGATAATTACAAAAGGCATATAAAATTCCAATAAATCCATCCTTTCCAAGGTGTGTTTTGCCTCAGAAACAAACAGGACTGTGTGATTTGCTAAGCAGATTTATCTGGACCTCCCCAGCCCCAGAAGGCTGAAGGAATCAGGACTTTCACTCTTGCACGATTTCAATGATCAAACTCTCTCCTTGACAAAGTTCATGTTTGCTCTCCTGAACACAAGCAAACAAAGCAAAATGGCCAATTAACTGTTAAATTCATCAGCCACAGGAGTTTTATCAAGAACTGAGCATTACATACTGCTCTGTGGCTTAAATAGCACCATAAAGGCATTTCAATATGCAATTTGCAGAGCAAACGAAGAATGAACTGATGAGAATCTCCAACAATATCACAACTGTTGACAAAAATGTCAGCACCCTCAGCCTGCAGTTTGCAGGGAGGGGTGACAACCCTGCTGTCCCCATTTAGCCTTATTAACCTAAAACAGTGAAACGAATCAGTCCTAAGTTTATTTTTAAATAAATGCTTCACCAGGATAATTGAAGGCAGGGGGATATTAAACTCTTGCTGTTGGAAAACTGCAGTGGTGGGGAGGATGGGAAGCTCCTGTGCACAGATTGCTCAGCTCCACACAAAACTGCTCCAGCAGTTTTCAGACACAACAGGCCCAAAGACATTTTTCATCCCAAACTATAAATTAAGCTTTAAAAGCTGTTCAGGACTGGGAGGTGCAGCAGCCCCTGCACACAGACACTGTCACTGGCTTCTGGAACATCACAGGAGGGTTTTGGAGATGGCAGGAAAGTTCTTTGACAAGCAGGATCCCACCTCAAATGGAATTCCAAACCCTCACAGAATCCCAGAACGGTTTGGGCTGGAAGGGGCCTTAAAGCCCACCTCATTCCACCCCCTGCCACGGGCAGGGACACCTTCCACTATCCCAGGGTGCTCCAAAATAGCCTCGGACACTCCCAGGGAACAATTCCTTCCCAAAATCCCACCTAAACCCACTCTCTGCCAATTTAGAGCCATTGAGCTTCTGAAGCCAGCCTGGTTAAAAGACAATATTGCAGGGGGAAAAGGATATATCCTTAATCCTCACTCCCAGAGGATCCTTACCCTGCTTTAAGGAGAACACAGCTGCTCCAGGCTTGGCTTTTCCACCTCCCCCACCCAAACCCTGCCTTTACCCCTTGAACCCTCAAAAGAAGTCACCTCTCCTCCCTGAGCAGTCCAGGTACATCAGAACCAAAAACCCGCTGGTATTAAAGCACAACACTCAGCTGTGATTTATTTGAGACCTTCCTGCAACCTCCGGGAGCCTTTAGGTGTGTTTATTGGTGCTGCTCGTAAAAGATGGAAACAAACTCCTCCTTCACTCCTTCCCTGCACACCCGCCCGTGCCACCCACGTTTCTGGTGACACTGGGGCTTTGGGGTTTGTTTTATGGGAGCCACAGTGACCAAAGCCCCGCTGGGTTATGAGGACCGGGAAGAGGTTATTTGAGTCTCACTCCAGCCCTGAACTCCTGTAAGTACCAGGATTTAAATTAAACAGCCGTATGAGGATTTAAACTGAGCAGAGCCTTGGATGGAGGTTTAACCTCTGCAGGGCAATACCCCCAAAATCAGAGTGTTACAGCCCTGACACCCCAAACCCGGGCTATTTCAGCATTAAACCCCCAAAATCAGAATATTTCAGCTCTGACACCCCAAACCCGGGCTATTTCAGCATTAAACCCCCAAAATCAGACTGTTACAGCCCTGACACCCCAAACCTGGGCTATTTCAGCATTAAACCCCCAAAATCAGAGTGTTACAGCCCTGACACCCCAAACCCGGGCTATTTCAGCATTAAACCCCCAAAATCAGACTGTTACAGCCCTGACACCCCAAACCCGGGCTATTTCAGGATTAAACCCCCAAAATCAGAGTGTTACAGCCCTGACACCCCAAACTCGGGCTATTTCAGCATTAAACCCCCAAAATCAGAGTGTTACAGCCCTGACACCCCAAACTCGGGCTATTTCAGCATTAACACCCCCAAATCAGAAATATTAAAGCACTGACACCCCAAACCCGGGCTATTTCTGCACCAAACCCCCCAAATCAGAATATTAAAGCACTGACACCCCAAACCCAGGATATTTCAGCACCAACTCCCCAAAATCAGAATATTTTAGCCCTGACACCCCAAGCCCGGGGTATTACAGCCCTAAAGCCCCTCAGAGCTCCCGCCCCACCCCGGAGCGCCCCAAAGCCGCTGCTGGCGCTGCCCGGAGCGGTAAAACGCCCCCGTGCCCCGTTCCCCGTGCCCGGCCCCCTCACGGAAAGCCCCCCCGGGGTGACTCAGCGCCCGCCCCCCTCAGCCCCGGCGAGCCGGTGAGGGGCGCGGGCGGCGGCGGCGGCGCGGGGCGGGCGGGCTGTGCGCGCTGCCCAGCCTCGAGGCGAACCCCCCTCCCCGGGAGTGCCCCGTCCCTCCGGCCGCCCCCGGAGCCCCCCGGGCCCCCTCTCGCCCCTCACCCATCGCGGCGGCTCCGGCGGCGGCTCCGGTGGCGGCGGCCACAATATGGCGGCACCGGGCGGGGCGCGGGGCGGACGGCGGCCGCGCGGGGACAAACCTGTGCGCGCGGGGCGCGGCGCGGCGGGGCGGGGCGGGGCGGGCGCCCCCCAGCGGGCGGGGGAGGAACCGGCCGGGAGGGCGCGGCGTGTCACTCGTGTCCTGTCACCGGTGTCCCACCACCTGCCACTCGTGTCCTGTCACTGGTGTCCCACCACCTGCCACTTCTGTCCCATCCCCTGTGTCCCATCCCTTGTGTCCCATCATTGTGTCCCATCCCTTGTGTCCCAGCACCTGTCACTTCTGTCCCATCCCTTGTGTCCCATCCCTTGTATCCCATCCTTGTGTTCCATCCCTTGTGTCCCACCTCTTGCATCCCATCCCTTGTGACCCATCCCCCTGCACCCTATCCCATGTCCTTGTCCCCATGTCCCCTCCACACACCCCACATGTGTTCTGAGCCCTAAACTGTCCTCTCTGCGTCCCCCCCATCCCACGGGGAATGAGAACACCCAGACAGGCAGAGACTCTGAGAGTTCCTTTAATTGCTGTTAACTGCAAGTCTGTAAAAGGTTTGGAGAAAGTCCTTGTTACAAAACTACCAGCTGTTAGAATTGTTCCTGGTTTTCACCCCAGCTAGAAAAGGCTCAGGGAGATGCGGAATACTACGGAACAGGGAATATTGCACGACCAACCCAAGGGTTAATTTGACTAAAGAAGAGAAGAAAGTGACACAGATGCGAGCGCTGCCCCTCGAGCTCTGCCCAGGGACCAGCTGGGACTGCCACCAGCAGATCCCAAGGGACACAGCCCCCCAGATCCCTCCCTGACACCCCACTGGTGTCCCCTGCCCACCACAGCCAAATCTGAGCCTGGACAAGGTGAGGCCCTGCTGGAGCCACCCCACCCCAGGCAGAGCTGTCCCCAGTCCCCAGGGCTTTGGCAGGACTGGGATGCTCCCACCTGGAGTCACCCGTGTGGGCAGAATGTCCCCAGAAAACCCACCCCAAAACCCCAACTCTTCCAAGGGCACCCCATTTAGTGCTGTCCAAACCCAGCAGGGCACCCACAGCCCCAGTGGGGCAGCCCTGGAAGGGGCAGGACAAAGGCACCACATACTGAACCACCACCCCAAAGGGCAGGGAGAGCACCGAGGGCACTGTCCCCTTGGGATAACTCTGTGTTAGCAACACAGTGTGTCACTAAAGGGAAACTGCCCCAGGAAGAGGCTGAGGGGCTGAGGGAAGCGTTGCAAGCAGTCACAGGGGCTTCAGGGAAGGAATCCAAGTGAGCACAGCAAAGCCTGTGACCCTGGTGGCTCTGGGACCTGGCACAGGGGGGGACACAGCCTCAGCCAACAGGTACCACCCACATTTGGGAGCCTCTGCCTCCCCCCAGGCTGGGAGAGGGAATGGCCAAGCAGAGGCTAAAGTGGTCAGTGGGTCAGGCTGGGGCTTTGCAAGGGCTGAACTGGGCACCACAACGAGGGGTTCTGCTCCAGGGCTGACCCAAACCCAGCAGGGCTCAGGTAAGAAGAAGCCACAAGTACTTTGCTTTGGAGAACTTAACTAGGAAGGACACAAAACCCAGAGCAGGAAGGTGGTGCAGCTGCAAAGGGGGGAGCAGCAGGCCCTGGCTCTTCGAGGAGCTGCTGCTCTTGCAGCAGGAAATGGGAGTTTCCACGAGAAAAAGCTTCCAAGACAAAAAGCCAGGCAGAAGCTCAGGGTTTGGCAGGGGGTTTGGCTCTTCCCAGGGTCAAAGCCACAAGCCAAGTGCCTTTTTCCTGCAGCACCTCCAGCTTCCAGGCCCTCCCTGTGCGCTCCTCCCGGGCCGGCAGTGCGGAGCAGGAACAGCCACATCCAGGAGCCTCTCAGCTGTGGGCTACATGTGCACACACAAGCAAACAAGGAGCCAGCTGGCACCTGGCAGCACCAAACACCCCTGCCAGGGGTCTGAGTGCCCCGGGGACCCCTCACTCTGCCTCTACCCACCCTACCATCAGGGTGGCGAGTTTTGGCCTGGCCAGTCTCTGGGACCTACGGAGAAGACGTGCTACGAGTGCCAGAGACCTCCTGCTTCCTCCTCCTCCTGGATCTGAAAGGGTCACTCGAGTTGCCCACAGGATTCAGCAGGAATGAAACTCCTCCAGCCTGGAAGTGCAATCCCCAGCACAGTCACACACAAAGGAACAGCCGGTCCGTGGTTGGATTCACATTCGATGGTGGAAATGAGCCTGTGACACACACTGGAAGCAGCTGGTTTATTCCCAGTCTTCCCACTCTTCATCTTCCAGCTGCAAACAAGAGGAATATCCCTTGGTTTGGTTCTGGAACTCAACAGCTCCTCCTGTCCAGGGCACCTGAGTCGGCACAAAGCCTGATGTACCTTTACATCCCCACACCCTCCCAACAAGGATTTTCCTGCTCTGTTCCCCTTGGGAAGCCTGCACACCCCACCAGCCGCTCTCTGCTCATCCAGCATCACCCTGAGGGGTTGGTGTAGGTTTTGGGGAGCGATTTCGCCCTCCCTGACTCACCTCCCCAGACATTTCCACCTTGGACAGCGCCAGTTGCACCTCCTCTTCAGTCATGTCCAAATCAAAGTCCTTCTCCCAGTCCTCACTGATGTCTGTGCTGGAGCCTGGAACCACAAAACAGCCCCACTGAGCCACCAGAGCTGCACCTGCTCTCCAGACACTCTGGAGCCACCCAAGAGGCCCCAAATCCTTGGCATTCCCAAGGGTCAGAGCTGCCACAGCCTCCTCAAGAAGGGAAAGCCTCCACGTTGCCAGGAGCAGGCTGCCAGCTCGCTGACAGGGATGGGAGGGACTGGGCCGTGCTTCCCTCACAGCAAGGGCTGGTTTGGGACAAGTGGGAGAGGTGGATGCTGAAACATGTCCTCCTGTGGTCTGGGAGAACTGGGATGTGTCTAGTTGCAGTCACACAGAAAATACAACAGATAGGGAATGACTTAGATATCAGAGCTGTCATCATCCCTGAGAGAAAGAAACTCCTGAGGCAGAGGAGCAGCAGGGACACCCCTGGGGTGACAGGCACAGGGAAGGAATCATCAACATTCCCTTTCCCAGCCTTTCCCTGGCATCCAGGGGTCAAGGACACCCAAGGACCAAAGCCCTGCTCTGGTCGGCCAGCAGCCTTTTGATTTCTTGTGCAGTTTCATTCCCCACACAGACCCAGTTCCTGACACTCAGCCTGGTGGATCTTGGGCTGTTGCAGTGGCTTTCTGAGCCCAGAACCAGCACACCCATTGTCCTGGGAGAGCTGCAAGGAAAAGTCTGGAAACAGAGCCAGCCAAAGCTGTGACATGTCCCTAATCTCAGTCCTGGAGGAGTCTCACCCTCCATTCCCCTCAGGGAACATGGAATGGGGCTCAGGAGAGGGATGAGGACAGAGCCAGCGGTGGCACCGGCCCTGCTGAGAGCAGACTGTCACCAACTGATGTGCCCAACGTGATGCTGCCCAACAGTGTAAGGATTTACTTCCACTTCAGTTTCAGCCATTGGGATCCACCCTGCATGGGGAATTCTGGCAGAACCCCATCACCACAAAACCAGAGCCCTTTCCCCCCGAGCTGCCACCCCCAGGGGGTTCCCAGGCCCCGTGTGGCCCCACACACACACACACACACCCACACACAC
The DNA here is from genome assembly GCA_035583155.1 of Acropternis orthonyx. Lineage (NCBI taxonomy): Eukaryota > Metazoa > Chordata > Aves > Passeriformes > Rhinocryptidae > Acropternis > Acropternis orthonyx. Next base: position 4,433,118 of record JAWWEU010000062.1, read on the forward strand.
CTTTCTTGCCGTTGTTGGAGGGGGTGGATTTCCCACTATCCGAGTTGAGCTCGAAGACTCGTAGATCCGTGGGCCCTTCCTCTCTCAGAGTCTCTGTCCTGCCCTGGCCTTTGCTCTCCCCCTCTCTGAGCTCTGTACCAGCCACTGGCTCCGAGGATGCTGCTGATTCCTGGGCAGGTGCAGAAGGCTGAGCAGGTTCTGAGGGCTTTGGCAGGGGGCTCTGCTCTTCCAAGGTGGCCTCCTGCAGCCTCTGGGAGAGGTCTGTGGTCCCAGTCTGTAGCTGTGCAGCAGGCACAGAGGCAGGGTTTGCAATCTGAGTCACAAGGGACACGCTCTCACTGCTCTCCGAGGGGCTCTGCTCCGGGGGGAGGGCGGCCCAGCTCCCCTCGGAGGGGGCCTTGGGAGCAGAGGGGTGGGATCCCTCCGGGGCTGCAGGGGCAGGTTCTTTCTGGGCTGCTTCTGGAAATGTGATGTTTGCACAAGGCAGGGGTGACATCCCCAAGAACTCCTCTGTAGGGAGGCAGAAGAGAAGCGAGAAATGTTTCAGCAAGCTCAGCAGCAGCTGGGCAGGGAGCTGGATTTCAGAGACTCAGGGAATAACCTGAGCTGGGAGGGACCCACATGGATCATCCAGTCCAACCCCTGGCCCTGCACAGACACCCCAACAATCCCACCCTGTCCCTCAGAGCACTGTCCAAACCCTCCTGGAGCTCTGGCAGCCTCGGGGCCGTGCCCCCTGCCCTGGGGAGCCTGCTCAGTGCCCACCACCCTCTGGGGGAAGAGCCTTTCCCTGAGATCCAACCTGAGCCTGCCCTGGCACAGCTCCAGCCCTTCCCTCAGGTTGTCACTGATCCTCCGCTGCCCCTCACAATTTGTGGGAGCGAAGAGGAGCACCCCCAGACAGGCCCAAAACCTGGCCCACCTTCATCCTCCTCCCAGCCTGGCTCCTCTTGGTGCATGCTCTGCTCTGCTCGCTGCTTCAGAGCCTCCCTCCGGGCTTCATCCTGCAGGGAATGCACCGTCAGCAGCCACAGGAGTCCCCAGCCCCTCCTTCCCCAAGGCATTTCCACATCAGGGACAACCAGAAGGCAGTGCAGACCCCTGCTTTTCCAGGAAAAGCACCTCCTGCCCCTGGTGTGCCCTGGAGGGCTCCTTGGCTGCCGTGCCCAGCCCCGGGGAGCCCCCCAGCCCTGACCCACCTGCTCCAGGCGATGCACTCTGTAGAAGTAGCGCTGCCAGAACTCCGCGTGGGAAACGGCCACAGGGACCTGGGAGAGACAGGGAATGGGAAGAGCCACCTCAGAGGGAGGGCTGCAGCTGCTGCCACGCTGCCCTCCCCTCCCAAGCCTTGCAGCTACCCCTGTACACCATGCAAAGCACCGTGTTTTCAGGCTTGGGGCTGAGCCTCAGGCAGGCACTGGCAGAGGCTCCAACACACACACAGGACGGTCCAAAGGAACTCCTGCTCCAGGCCCGTGACAGGTATGGAGTAAAACTACAACCTGCTGCCCAATCCCCACACAACCACTTTACCACAGTCTACCGAGCAACCACAGCTGTTTCCATGCCAGCCCTGCACCGCTCCCCAGGGGAGGAGCTGCCCACAGGGCTCACCATCTTGGTGTAGAGTGCCCGGATGGACGGGCTGGTTGCCAGGAGCTCTGCGACCTCCCCCTTCTTGTCCTCCAGGCTGAACTGAGCAAGCCAGGCCTCCAGCAGCTCAGCAGGGCCTGTGTGGGACAAGCACAGGGATAAGAGGCCTTGGCACAAGCGAGAAGGAAGAAGTTTAATTGGAAAGATGGTACTGGGGCAAAGGAGGAGGGAGACGTGGGGCTGGAAGCCCACACAACGTCACAAGGTCACGGAGCACCAGTTTAAACTGGGCCTAAATTCAGCCTAAGCTGGCCCCCAACATAACAGATAGATGTGCCCTCCATGAATGGTGATCCCAGCTGCAGCCCAAGCCAGCAGCCCCACTGGGGAATTCCAGACAGATCCCAGACCCCTCTGAGGGCCAGCTGGGCAGGGCAGCACCCCAGAGACCCCCCAGGCCCCCCATACCATCGGGCTCGTTGCAGTAGGTGGCTGGGTCTGACTGGAGGCTGTAGAGACGAGCCTGGAGGAGACACACAGGGCAGAGCTGTCAGGACAGGGGCAGCAGCAGAGGCCCTGGGACAGGGCTCAGGATTCTGCATTCCCAGAGCTTCCCTCTGGGAATGGGACACTCACCTTGGCACTGTCGTAGGGCTCGGTGGTACCTGAGGGTGTTGCCATCAGAGTTATAACGTCACAGTCAATGGTCTTGTCTGGGGAGGGGGCAAATGTGTCCGAGATGACCCCCAGGAAGTCAGACAGCCCCTTCCTCACCTTCTCAGTGGCACCTGAGGAACCTTCTGTCCTCTTCAAGAGAAGAAGCAGCACAGTGTCAGTGACAGTAACAGTGCCTGCAGCAGCAGGACAAGGCTCAGAACTTTCTAGACAGGATCCTTTAGCAAAGCAGGACGTCCCTCCCTTCAGTAAGGTGCTAAGGAAGGTACTTCCTGGGCTGGAAGGGTGTGGTGAGAGGCTCCTGCCTCAGGCAGGCAGGACTTGTCACAGGTTTGTGGGGAACTGAGTGCAGGCTTTGTGGGAAGGACACAGGCAGGTTTGGGAGAGGCTGGTTTGGGGTGGGACTGTCACAGCAGCAGGGCTGAGAGCCCACGGGGAGATCCAGTGCCACACACTGTGACACTGCCAGCATCCCACCTGCACAGCACAGGGGCAGAGGGGAACCACAGGGAGCCTTCCTCTGCTCATCCACAAGGGCAGGGAGTGACAGGACAAGGGGAGTGGCCTGAAGCTGGAGGAGGGCAAGGTCCATGGGATATTGGGAAGGAATCCTTCCCTGGGAGGGTGGGCAGGCCCTGGCACAGGCTGCCCCTCCGGGGAAGTGTCCAAGGCCAGGTTGGAGCAACTTGGTCTAGTGGGAGGTGTCCCTGCCCAAGGCAGGGGGTGGAACTGAACGACCTGTAAGTTCCCTTCCAGCCCAAACCATTCCATGACTCTGTGACCTCCAGCACCACAAGGAAACCCCACAGAGCGCTCAGCACCAACCCTGCACTGCAGAGAAAACCTGAAGGTGGTGGCTGGGGGTTCTGCCAGTGTCCCCAGGGGCAGGAGCACCCTGTGCAGCCCCTTCCCCCCGTGCCAGCCCCCTCTCACCGCCAGCCTGTCCTTGACCACGCTGGCCGTGGCTGCGATGGTGCAGGCTGTGTCATGCTGCACCACCTGGGTGAACTCTGCCAGGTCCCTCTTCATGAACTCCAGGGCTTCTGTGGACTGCAAGGACACAACAGAGGGATGGTGGAGCCTTTTGGCTCTCCAGAAAATCACTCCAGCAACACCCCCCCCCAGCCTGTTACACCAAGTCTGGTGTGAGCCCTTGCAGTGGGTAAGGCCAGAGCCAACCAGAACTACCCAGAACAACAACAGTTCATAATGACACTTGCTCTTCCCAAACCATTAAAGGAGGAGGGTTCTTTCAAGCTGAGAATAGCAAAACACAGGTCAGGAAAAGCCTTGTGCTGAGCTCTGTGTATAATTAACACAGGCAGGAAATTACACACCACAAAGGCCTCCCTGTATGTGTGGGGGGGGGGAGGGTGAGTGTCCCACGGCAGAGCCCAGGGCTGCTCCCCCCAGCCAGGAGACCCTCCCAGGATCCCCCCGGCCCCCCAGCCCGGGGGTCCCACCTTCTCCTTGACGGCCTGGTAGCTCTGCTGGAGCCAACTGCGCCACCAGCCCCCGTCCTCCCTGCGGGACAGGGCGTGGGCAGCGTCAGGACACACGGACACAGAGAGAGAGACCCAGACAGGCAGACACAGAGATTCACACACACACACACACACACACACACACACACACACACACACACACACACAGAGCCTGGGCCACACCTGGATCCAGGCGTCAGAGCCCAGCCCCAGATCCTGACCCAGATCCCGACCCCAAGCCCCAGGTCCCGATCCCGACCCCAAGGCCCAGATCCCAGCCCCAGCCCCAGATCCCAGCCCCAGACTGCCGAACCCGACCCCAGCCCCAGCTGCCAAGCCCACACCCCACACCCCCACCCCCCACCCCACATCCCACCCCCTGTACCCCCACCCCACACCCACACTCCCCACCC
>JAWWEU010000062.1:4457799-4470816 GCA_035583155.1 Acropternis orthonyx
CGGCGCTGCGGGAGCGGCCACGGCGAGCCCCGAGGCGGGGCCGGGCACCCCCCGCACGCACCGCCCGCTGCCCCCCGGTGAGCGGAGACGGCGGAGGGAGCGGCGGCCCTTCTGCTCTGCAGCCACGGGGAGGGACCGGGCAGGGCGTCGGGGCGGGCTGCGGGCGGCTCGGGGAGCGGGGCTGCCGACCGGAGCATCCCGGTACCGCTTGGTGCTGCTCGGTACCCCCCGGAGCATCCCGGTTCCGCCTGGAGCATCCCGGTACCGCTCGATACCACCCGGAGCATCCCGGTGTCTCCCGGAGCATCCCGGTACCGCCCGGTACCGCTTGGTGCCTCCCGGAGCATCCCGGTGTCTCCCGGAGCATCCCGGTACCGCCCGGTACCGCTTGGTGCCTCCCGGAGCAGCCCAGTGTCTCTCGGAGCATCCCGGTACCGCTTGGTGCCTCCCGGAGCATCCCGGTGCCGCTCGGTACCGCATCCCCGCCGGGCGCCATTTGCAGCCCCGGGCGCGGCAACAAAGGGCTGAGCGGGGCGGGCGATGCGGGGCGGGCGATGCGGGGCGGGGGATGCGGGGCGGGGGACGCGGGTGTGGGGGCGGGACGGGCCCGGATAACCCCGGGCATCCCGGGCGTGGGGCGGGAGCGCCGGCGGAGCGGGGCGGTTCGTGCCGGCGGTGCGAGCGCGGGGCCGGTGCCGTCGGGCATCCCGGACATCCCGGGCACCGGGAGGGTGGGTGGCCGCTGCCGGGGGTGCTGGGCAGGGGCTGCGCCCACCGCAAACCCGCGGCGGGAGGGCCGAGCGCTCTCCCTCAGTCCGCGAACGGCTTGCTCGGTCGATGATAATCTTCATTCTTATGGGATGCGCAGCAATCCCGCTGGGACATCTTTTCGCCTCTTTTGGAGTTGTTAAGTTTCTTCTCTTGTGTTAGTCGGCCCTCCCCCCGCGGGGACTTGGGAGATACACAGGGAATGCGATAACGCTTTTTGAATTACAGCTCGTCTCTTTAGATTAGGATTCAGCAACACTGATGTAGATTGTCGTGATGATGGTTTTCCCTTTACAGCACACCTTCCTCTTACTCCCTGCCTGGAATGGAGATTTCTTCCCACCAGTCTCACCTCCTGGAGCAGCTGAACGAACAGCGCAAGCAGGACTTGTTCTGTGACTGCAACATCCTGGTGGAGGGGAAGGTCTTCAAAGCCCATCGCAATGTGCTGTTTGCCAGCAGCGGCTACTTCAAAATGCTCCTTTCACAGAGCTCGAAGGAGACGGGTCAGCCAACAATAGCTACGTTCGAGGTGTTCTCTCCAGAGACGTTTATGGTTATCCTGGACTTTGTGTATTCGGGGATATTGTCCCTAACCGGTCAAAACGTGATCGAGGTCATGTCAGCTGCCAGCTACCTGCAGATGACAGATATTCTCAATGTATGCAAGACCTTCATCAAGTCCTCGCTGGACATTAATGAAAAAGAAAAGGATCATTACCTCAGCCTCTCGTCCGAAAGCCCCAGCTCGGAGCCGGCCCGTCCCACTCTCTATCGCTCCAGGAGGAAAGCAAAGAGCAACCCCCGGCGCTCCTACTCCATCCCGGATGAAAAGCCCAACGCGAATGAGAACTCCTGGCGCAGCTACAGCAGCTACCTGTCCTCCCAGGTGATTCTGCAGCGGGCAGACACCCAGCTGTCCAGGAGAGGCAGGAAACAGGGCTCGGGCAGGAAGCGCCGCAAGCACCTGGGGCTGTCGCAGAGCCGGGAGCCGGCTCAGGGAAAGCCGGAGCGGGCGGGTTCCAGCCCCGGCTCCCCGGCGGCGGAGGGCGCTGAGTTTGATGCCGAGAACGACGCGGATCGTGATGGTTATGGGTATCATCACGGGCCGGAGGTGGTGCCCAAGAGATGGTCTGTTACTCAGCTAGAAGAAGAACTTTCCAGAACTCCTGAGTTCATGGAGTTAAAGGCAGAAGAACTGTACACCTCAATGCCCACGATTTTAGGTGTAATGAGTAGTTGGAACGAAGGTAAAAAAAATAGAAACGGTTTGGAAAAGTTTGGCTTTGTCTAGAGGAGTTCAGGTGATGTTTTGGAGAGGATTTGTATGGCTGCATGGAAACAAAAATAGCCCATAGACTTAGAGGTGATTTTATCTACTCGGGAATGAGAGACTTTGCAGCCACAACAGGCCATGGGAAGTGGGATGGGAGAACATTACCCAGGTATTCTGTAAAGTTAAAACAAAACATGCCTTATTATTTGGACCCAACTGGAATTTAATTAAGCCTCAAGAGATGTAATTGACTTGGGGACGTGAAGGACTGAATTTCTCTTGTAGATCCCCAAACTTGGCAGTATATAGTTCAACCTCAATCCAACCCAATCCCTTCACATGAGAGGTCCCGGCATTGCTGGGATGCTGCATTTCCCTTGGGGTCCCACCAGCCCAAACTTCATGTTTGGCCACAAACATAAAGCATCCAAACTCCTGATGGACTGGCAGCATCTGCCTGAGAGGGTGGAAAAAAGCTGCCAGGTCTAGTCTCAGGTGTATTCTTTTGGAAGCGAACATAATATTCACGTTATAATGGCATATTCTGAAGACTTCAGGCACCCTCATATATTACACAGAGATGATAAATGTCAAAGCTATGAACCGTTAGCTGATGGGAGAGCTAACAGTTCAGATATAATGACTACATGTAATAGCTACATACTTATGATCACCTCTATGTCTAAAAAATACCCTCAGTAAGAAAAAAAACCCACTTGAAAATGGCCATTTAACGTGTTCAGTGAGAAATACAGGCTTTGGGGGATAGATGTGTTTTATATGTAAAATATCTGTGTGCATGTGTCTATATCCCCAAAGTCCATATTCTGTATGCTGTTGCGTATCTATACATTATATTCGATGTATTATTCTATGTGATGTAATTTCACAGAGTGTGAGTTGGAAGGGAATCCCCCCCGGGGATTGAACAGCCCTGGTGTTACTCGCACCACGCTCCAACCAGCCGAGTAAATGCCTCCAACAGCAGAGCACACATGAAAGGCTGTGGGATTTTCCCGGTTTAGCAGCAGGGCAGAGCAGAGCCAGCGTGCCCCGTGTGCCCTGACAGCCCTCCCTGTGCCCGCCAGGTGAGCTGCCCAGGCTGCGGTTCAAGTGCCCGTTCTGCACGCACACCGTGAAGCGCCGCGCCGACCTGAAGCGGCACCTGCGCTGCCACACCGGGGAGCGGCCCTACCCCTGCGAGGCCTGCGGGAAGAGGTTCACCCGCCTGGAGCACCTCAGGAACCACTTCCAGACGGTACAGCCCGGGGGCAAACGCTGCTGCGAGCAGGCAGTTCCACAGCTAACAGCAGGAAAGGCTCCCCGGCCGCGCACCGACTTTAATTTGACTTAGCGAATTGTGTTTTGAGAGCTCGGGGCTTTTTTTTTTTTAAGAGTGTGCTGTTGGATGGGCACTGACTCTCTGTGTTTTCCACCCCTTCAGATACACCAGGCTGGCAAACTGATCTGCAGGAAGTGCAAGCGCCGCGTCACGGAGCTGACGGGCTGCGTGGTGCAGCAGGGCACGCGGCGCTACAGGCTGTGCCACAAGTGCCTGGCAGAAGCCAATTTGGACAGCGTCCCCCAGGCCTGCGATGCAGAACCTTCTCCTGTCTCCTCCACAGGGAACAAACGCCCCAAGTGGGCTCTGGAGGAGGAACAGAAGTCGGATGAAGAGGCAATGGAGGAGGAGCCGTATGACTTGGTTGTCCAACACACTAATGATGATATCCCAGATGAGGTAGAGGAAAAGGTGAAACCAAGTCTTAGGTAGATATTGGTGGTGTATTTGTTACTTGTATTCAAGATTAAAACACTCCTGTCCTACCAACTAATGCTGGTTTACTACTTTAATTGAAATGAAATATTGCTAAAATTCTATTTTGAGAAGCAAGATTTGGACTAAACCAAGCTGTTTTGTACTTGCAGACACGGAACAGTGTAACTGCTTCTAAATATCATCCAGAAAGCACTGAGAATCATAAGATACCCTGAGTTGGAAGGGACCCACAAGGATCATCAAAGTGCATCTCCTCACTTATTATCTGGAAACTATTTAGAAGAATTGGTTTATATTTCATCAGAGACTCGCTCAGAGCTCCTGCTCATAATGAAGGTGCGAACCAATTTACAGTTCTACAAAGGCTCTGTATGGTACAGAGTTTTTAAAAAACCAAGATTGAAAAGTTGCTATGACAAAGTCTTACTGAAGCGGGCAGCTAAGAAACTTTAAAACACCTTTTTTTTGCTGACATTGTAATTAACTTGTACATACACTTCAAAAACTTCCTAAGAAAGGAGCAAAGAAAACAAGTGGAATTCTTCCTGCTGAAGAATTTGTGTACCAGAGCTTTGTTTTCTGAGTGAACTCACTGCTTCTTATAGCTGAGAAAAGCATGATTAGAGAATTCCCACTCCCAGAGTAGAGTAGTGACCAGGGCAGCCGTAGTGCACTTGGGTAGTATGACTTTGCCTTTTTTTTGTACTGTGAATTTTATAGGAAGATACACCCACGTGGTTCCAAGGAAATAAAAGTGCAATCACTGGAAGTACAGTTGTCAGGTTTTTCCTTTTTCTTTTTTTGTTTTTCTTTTCAGGACTGGTGCAAGATTTGCTTAAACTCCTGTCTTATGCTAGGAATAAAGATACAAAGTCTTTAGTTTCAGTGGGACTGCTGTGACTTAGATCATGGGGCTACTTTCCTGCTTATACACATTTAGGATGCTTGACAGCACAAAAACTTTTGTTTCTAAGGGCAAAATCCCTCAGAGGTGAAACAGCCTTTGTAACTGTGGACTTTCTTCAGCTTTTTAACTAATCATATTTTTTCCCCAGTCATTTGGATGAGAGAACCTGCACTTGGTAGAGAAACTGAAAATGCTCAGTACTAAAATGATTAAAAAATACAACTCAGGGAGAGTGTACAGTACAAACATTCTGCCTGAGAGCAGAGAACGGCATTCCCAGTGGGTGCTGCTGATAAAGAGCCACTGTTTGGTCTCTTCTCTCATCTGATGCAGTGTTTTCTTTCCTGTCAGCAGCATCTGTAGCCTGAGGTTACTGCCAGGCAAGTGAAAATTCCCTGCAGAGAATCTGAGAACAGGCATATTGATTCACATCCAGGTTCTCCCTTGTCTCCAAGAGTTGTGATTTAACTAGGAAAAAGTGCAAGCCTGTGTAACAATTCCCTAATGCTCTCCCAAACTCCAGCCTTTTTCAGTTTGAGAGACTTCCTTACCCTGGCATTTGTACATTTAGTAACCACCAATGCAGGTCTTTTCCAAGTCCTTCACCCCTCTACCCCTTAAACCCACATGAACTTCCTGCATGAACAGGATCCAGTATTTCTAAAAGCAGAGCACTGTTTTAGCTGATGGTACACACGGGGCAGCTCAGCATTTGTCTCCAAAGTTAAAATTTAACTTAATTTTTTTCCCCAGCCCCTCTGCCCCCTCTGTCAAAATCATACCTATTTCATACCATTAAACTGGAATATTGCCATTCTTCCTGGCACAAAAAGTCCACTCACCTTAGCAGGGGGCAAAATACAAGTCTACTTCAGCAGTGTCAGAATTCATGGCTCAAAATCACACACAAATCCATGAATTCTTTCAGCCCAAGTTTTATTTCAGCGTGCTTAAAAAAATATGGCTTGCTTTAAAAAATAAAGAGGAATTTTATCCCTCAGTCTTTACAATGTGGAAATTAAACCAGATCTATTTAAGATGACTTTCCTAGACACGACACTACCCCCAGAGATGAGGCATGTGGAGCATTTACAGTAGCAGAGCAGGCCTGTGCTCCTCACATTGAAATAGCAATGGAAGGTGACACACCTCTGCCAAATTGTGATTTAAAACAAGACACACTTTCCATTAGCTTGGATTAATTTTGATTCAGTGCAGTCCACAAGCCTTTGACACTACAGGACTGTCTGCACTGCCCTCTCTAAAAGAACTGGGGAAGCTGATCCAAACCATCTGCTATTTAAAAAAAGAATCAGTTTTCACAAGAAGCAGGTGGGAGTGAACCTGTAGAGAACTTGGAGCACTCCTTTCCAACCTGGTGCATCCCCTCCCAGCACAGCAGCAAAGCTGCGAAATTTTTAGGGGGATCTCAGGTGAGATGAGAATTCCAGGTACATGGAAATTTTATTTACAGCAATTCAGCACCACCTGCTGGCATGATTTTTGTTTTTAAGTACTTTCAAAGATGTGGTGGCTTGTTTTTTTAATTTATTTAATTTTTCGGGTGTCTTTTAAACAGTTGGAATTTTTTTCTACATTAAACCTGAGCCACTGCAGCTATTTTGGATTTATATAAAATGGAGGAGGGATGACAGCTCAGAATTACAATAATGAAATCTGCAAATGAAGTCATGGAATGAACATTATCTTCTGCCACCCAACAAAAAAGGGAGCGTTTTAATTAGGACCTTCACTAATTTCTGTATTTCTTGCAGCCCTAACATATGTATCAGCCTCAAAAGCTGACTACCATCACTCCTGGGAGATTTCCAACTCCTGCAAACCGCTTCCTCTCAACATCCCCCCAAACCCCAACTTCTTCTTTTTATTCTCTGTCTCACCATCCTCACATGAAAACACTGGCTGACATTCCCTGCAGTTGCTCCCTTCAATTTATGATTTTAACTGCCCAATTCCTTAGTTACTTCCGCAGGCATTGCAGTTTTGGGGGACTTTTGCCAGCCAGTGACAAACATCCACTCGACCACGCTCTTCTTGCTTTAAATATCAATGATGACAAAGACTTCTGGCTTGTCATCCTCACAGATCTGCATGGCTGAGTAAGTGATGGCTTTGACCTCTGTGCCCTAGAAAAGAGACACAAAGCCATGGATTTCCCAAATGACACCCCTTGTTACAGTTACACACAGTTCTTACCACTTCCCTCAAATGCTATCCGCTTTCATAGTTCTTTTCCCCCAAAAAATGCATTTATTCTGATGGATAAGAAAGATGCCATACCACAAAAGAAAAGGAGCTCTTCCCTTATTTTACTGCCTCTTAATACCACGAATTCCTCCTCTTACCTCTGACAGACCATCAACACTTCCCAGGCTAAAACTGACACAGCTAAAGAGGTGGCTGGAGGTCAGGATTTGCTTCTGGCAACTCAGGGGCAGAAAAGAAGAAAGGGGCAAAAACTGACTAAGCAAAAAGGCTGTGCCAGTTGTGTGAAACCCAAATCCACACACACACCCTGAATATAGGTTGGCTTTCTGTGTTACCAGCACCACAAAAACGAAGCCAGCTGCTGAGTTTTGCTGGTGCTGAGGAAAAGTCACGCTCAGGTCAACAGTTTCAGGAACACATCCATAAAACCCCCAAACGTTTAGTGCCTGTGATTCCACCCAGCCATGTCTGTACTTGGATATCTGGAGAGCTGAGGTGTCTGATTTGAAAGACACCACACCTCCCCCTAAAAGGACAGAGGAAGCACTGCATACCTGTGGGTGTTTGCCCAAAGAGAACTCTTCTCCCCACCTTTAAAAGCAGAAAGAAGAGAGGTTGGAACTTCGGTAATGTTTACCAAATGTTATAATTAGTTTCACTGATGAGCACAGAACAGTGAGATTTTCATTCAAAGCCTCAAAGGAAGCAAAAAAAAAAAAAAAAGTCCACAATCCACTTTTTAGATGATGGTTTAAGCTCACCCAATGGATCTTATTCTGAACTGCATCCGGTCGATGTGGAGCACTTTCACCTCCTGCAAAAAAAGCGAGAGGAGAAACTTTTCAGTCACATCTTTTATCATCAGGCAGAAACTGTCACTAAGTCCCACTTATAAGGGTTATATTGAGATGGAATCTAAAACCAGAGAATCTGACATTACTACCTGGAACACCCGGGCAGCAGAAGTGCCCCTGATGTGGAACAGCAGCTAATTAATTGGTGTTTGTGGTAATAAAGCTTAATGCTTTCTCAAGTTTCTCTGCCCTGGTAGTTTCAATTCTCCGCATATTGTGCTTAAATGATCTGTTCACAGAATCATGGAATGGTCTGGGTTGGAAGGGACCTTTAAGCTCATGTTGTTCCACCCCCTGCCATGGGCAGGGACACCTTCCACTAGACCAGGTTGCTCCAAGCCCTGTCCAGCCCGGCCTTGTATTTGTTGTGTTCCCTTTCTCCTCTAAAACACAATTTCTTTCAGAGCTGGTATTAATCAGGGAACAGCCTTGCCCTGCAAACGGAAAAAGATCAAACCAGCACACTTACCCTGGGTACAAAGAACTCATTAGCACTGAATTTGTACAGCCACTCATCCAGGAAGTGGAAGAGAAGAGACAACATGTCGTGTCCTGCGTGGTTGAAGCAGAGATGTCAGTTTTTGCCTCAGAGCAAGAACATCCAAACATTTTTAAGAGGACATCACATGCTCAGCTTATTAGAAGACTCAGAGTAGTGGTGTTTAATGAGATTTTAATTAACTGCAGTAACACTACATGTAAAGACTCAGATTTTTGGAACCCTTCTCCCTCAGGTTTCATAACTGTCCCCAAGAGAAGTCAGCACAGTCCCACCTTCTGCCTCCACCTCCACTGTATCCACGGGTTCCACGGTCTCTGTGTCCGTCATGTAGCCAAACATGGCCATCACACACTGCTCAAATGCCTCCTCCAATGTGTCTCCCCAGGCATGGAGCCTAAAAGGACAGGGGACAACTCACTGGGCTGTGACAAGAACAAATAACCCCAAAGTAACATGAACAATCAGAACAGGAGAATTAATGCAGAGCAGGTGAATGAACAAAAAACCCTTGCTTTCTAGGAAGAGAAGGGCTTGTGAGAAGAGTTTCTTTGAATATGGAAAATAAATGTTTTACAGCCCCCAAGGAAATTCTTCCTTAATATGGCTAATTGATGTCTATAAAAGTAAACTGGGCAGAAGACATTGGGGTTAAAAGAGATTGAGATGAGATTTCAAAAGACATTTCCAAGTAACACAGAGACTTCGTCAGAACCACCACAGGAGTATTAGAAAAGAAACCAAATGTGATTCTGAGTTCTCCCAAAAGCAGAAACAAATCCATCAGAACACAGTGAGTGACATTTCATAGTTCCACAAGGTGCTGCATCTGCAGACAGTCTCCAACAGTTACTCCAGACTTACAGCGGTGTCAGAAATAACAAGTTTATACTGAGAAATCCCAGCTGCCCACACTTACTGCACATCTGCTGTGTGATCCAAATCTGAGGGGAGAGAAAGAGAAAAGCCATGATGGCATCAAAACAATTTTTAAAATGAGGACTAAAAAAAAATATAGCATCAATATCTGATTTTCTAACAAGAGCTTTTTGCACTCATATTCAGACATGGTAAATCTATTTTGCAATGTATTAGAAAATCTTAGCACAGGTGGAATTTTGGATTACTTCTGCCAAGCAGGAAAAAACCCTGTTTAATATGATTGTGTCAGTGCCCTCTGTGTCCAGCCCTGTGTGCAGGGTTTGGCTGTTGTAACCCAACAGGCTTCTACAAGTTAACTGCAATAAAAAGAAACTTTAACCAGGACAAAAGAGTTTATCTCAAGTCTGGAGGATGGAAAATTATTCATACAGGGGATGAGATTTGCAAATCTTTCCAGCTCAGTGAGAAAATACACCTGTCCACACCCAAAACCACCCACTATGCAAAGAGAATTTAAAACATAGTATGTAATATAAAATAGAAGGCAAACTTCACTAATAAAGCATGATTAACATTCAGAAGAATGAGAGAAATGCAGAATTGCAGCAGGTTGGCAGAAACAGAACTAATTTGGGATGTAAAACAAATGCCACACCACCGTCACTTCAACTAGAAGGTTGTCCTGATGCTGTTTAGAGAGTTCACACACTCTTAGTGGATTCTCAACAACAGTCTCTAAAGCAAACAAATTCCAGTGGATGTAAAAAGAAGGATAAAACCTCTTCCAGTTACGGAAGCTGCATGACTATTGTAATATGTCACAGTACTTCTGCTCTGCTATCAAATAAAGATCTTAACACACCCTAAAAATACAAATTCTGACAGAGAAAAAGGCAGAGGTCCCTCCAGACAGACACTACAGACATGGAAAACAGGCAGGGAAAGGTCTCCTGCCTCAAGCTGGCCCTTGGGCTGCCACCTCCTCACTTGACATTCTCTTAGAAGACATTCCAGGGGTGGGAAAAGGAGGGATTTTAAGTGGAGCATGTAGGAGTGAAAACACCACAGAGAAGACCAACACACTCTTGAATGAGGGAGGTAGAAAATGTCCTGCCTTGCTGAGAAATGGCCTGGAATGTTTGTGTCTGATGGATTTATGAATGAACTTTTGCACCAAACAGCAACTACTGAGATCAGGTCTGAGAATCAGACTTTTAAATGGGAGGCTTTATTTGTTTTATTAAAAAATCTGCAAGAAAAGGGACACAGGAGAGCCTCTGCACTTGTGTGACAGCCAGATTTGCCACACACTTGCTTCTGGGTCTGAAGGTTTAAATCTAATCCTTAGCCTAAGAGAAAACTAGACTTTTTTTCCCCCCTAAAGAAAAATCCCTTTAAGTCATGTCTTGGGGTTTTTTGATGCAGTGACACCCAGGAAAAGTTCTCAAGGTGAGGCTTAACTGATTTATTTTTATCACTACTTTTTTAGAACCCAAAACACGAAAAGCATTTATCTGTGATGAACAAAATTGGAGACATCTCTCTTTACGTATCCTGCTATTTTCCTTGCCCTCATGATTGCAGTGTCACACACGGGCTGCATCAGGAGATTATTATTTAAAAAATATAAAATACATATATAAAACATAGAAAACATATTCAATATGTAACAATATATATAAAATATAAAAGTATGTCCACAAAACATATAACAAAATATGCAAATATAATAATAATTTCAAATACTCACATTCATATTTCTTACAGAGTGGGGGGTATTTGGCCTTGACAGCCTTCTGCTCCTGTGTCAGGTTGTAATCCCTCTCATCTGCTGCCATGGCTGTGGGATCCAGCTCTCCCTCACTTCCTGGTGGTGGGGAACATCCCGCAGCTCTCCCTCCTCACTTCCTGGTGGCGGTGACTGAACCAGCCGACGCTGTGGAGAACGGGGAGAATTCCTCTCAGCTCAGCCTCTGACCTGACAGCAGCTTGGGAAGGCTCACCCCCAGGGGCAGGGATTCCAAAGGAGTGCTGAATACACACGGCTCGGCTGTTCCTGTCCAACGGGGAGATGGGGGAAGGTGGGGGAACAGCCCCCCACGGCTCATGCCATGAATGTGCTCAACCAGGGAAGCCAAGGGGTTACATTCCTTATGGAAATACGGACTTTGGCTTTCCCAGGGTCCCTCCCTGTTGCCGCGTACACTGAGCATTCCATTCGTGCACAGGTAATAAAACACAACTGTCACATGAGTTAAACTCTCCTGCTTCAGGTGACTTCTGCATTTTACAGCCCAGCCCACTGCACATCACACAGCCAGTACCTCTGCCTCCAAAAACCCCTAGGCTTGACTTACAGGGGCTTTTCTTTGGGGGGAAAAAAGTCTAGTTTTCTCTTAGGCCAAGGATTAGATTTCAACCTTCAGACCCAGAAGCAGGTTTTTGGCAAACCTGGCTGGCTGCCACACAAGTGCAGAGGGTCTCCTGTGTCCCTTTTCTTGCAGATGTGCTTTTTAATAAAACCAACAAAAAACCCTCCCAGCCAACTGAATCAACCCCCCATTTAAAAGTCTGATTCTCAGACCTGATCTCAGGAGTTGCTGTTTCATGCAAATGCTCACTTGTAGATCCCTCAGACACAAACTGAAAGAACCTGATTAACTTCAGGATAATTAATTTCCCTCCCCAGATTTCCAGACATAATACCCATCGCCACTCTTTTAACTCTTTTTGAGCGTTTTAAGATTTATTCACAGGTGAGCCCAACACTTCCCCAGACAACGCAAGTAATACATTTATAGACATCCCGTAACACACAGACCGCTTTTAAACGGGAGCTGGCTCTTATTCCAAGGCTTAGAAACAACACGTAGCATTTCCAAACTCCAGTTTTTAGGCAGGCATTTGGGCACGTTGCGAAGAGAAGCCTGAAGTGAGAAGCCAGGGCTCCTCTCGGGCAACAAACCCAGACGCTGATTTGCTATTTGCTATTTGATTTTAAACCTGTTGGCCGTGCACGGTGAGGTCCCACTTTACCCTCAGCAGCCGCCCAGAACCACCGAGTAATACGCCTGTTGGGGTGGGGGGGGGTGGGAAATTGTGGTGGAAGGAAAAAAAAGGAAGATATTCACGGTTATAGATAATTAACAACAAGCCGAGGATACCAGAGGGCAGCCCTGTGGGGAGGGCGGGCCGCGCCTGGGCCCACACACGCACCGCTCCGGTCCAACCCCGCTCCCACACGCTGCGGTGACCGGAGGGAACCGCGGCCACGGCTCTTCCCACGGGAGGATAAGGATGAAGAGGAGGATGAGGAGGCCGGGGACGGGGGATCGCACCGCGGACCCGCCGCCCCTCAGCGCGACGCGCGGCCCCTTTAAGAGCGCGCGAGGGGCGGGGGGGGCTCCTGAAAATGGCGGCTCTCGGGGGAAGGGACGGAAGCGGAGCTCTCCCACGTGACCGCCCCTCCGGCGCGTCCTGATTGGCCGAGGCGCGCCGGCGGCGGGCGCTGATTGGCCGGCGTTGGCGCGCGAAGGGGCTGCGCGGCGCCGGGAGCCGCACGCAGCGGGGGCAGGAAACAATAGGGACGGAGCGGCACCGAGCGAGCGGCACACCGACAGGCGGGCACACCGGCAGAGCCTCCGCCTCAGCCACGCCATGGCCGACAAGGAAGGTAAGGGCTCCGTGAGGCGCGGGGTGGCCGCCCCCCCCACCCCCCGCAACAGCCGCCTCACGGCGTGAGGGGAGCGCGGGCGGCGCCGCCAGGGGGCGCCAAGGGGCGGGACCGGGCCCCCCCCCCCCCCCCCCCCCCCCCACCCCCCC
>JAWWEU010000062.1:4479063-4518110 GCA_035583155.1 Acropternis orthonyx
ACCCCCCCCCCCCCCCCCCCCGAACTTTCTGTGCAGGTTTAAACAGTCCATCTATGAAACAAGACAAGATAATGTTTTCCCAAACACAGCAAAACATAAATCTGTTACTCCTCATCCGTGTCCATCATTCAGTGCAAGGATTGTTTGCTCTGCTCCTCTGTGGAAAAGCAGTTTTACTACATGAGCAGCAGCACCTGGAGAAACACACCCAGGGAAAGGATTGTCTGGTATTCCCGACTCCAGGCAGCAGCTGTGCGGCAGACAGGGTAAGCAGCACGAGGAGACATCCCTTGTAGATCCTCTGTCCATTGTTTCAGCTACAAAGAGGAAAATTCCATAGTCTAACAGTCCTGCTCTGCCTTTTCCTCTGATTTGCAAAGGTGACCATAGATTTCCAAGCAGCTCCTGTAAGGGGAGAAAGGACATTTAGGCTATGGAATATTTACGTAAATACTCTGGAGGAAAAAAGGAAAGGGAGCTATTCTTGGAAAACATTCTTTTCACAGTGTGGAAGAAAAGGAGTTGGGAAGCACTTCAAGAGACTCAGTGCGTGGCCCTGTGGGCGTGTGGGCCTGGCCCAGCCCTTCCAGAGCCCTTGGCAAACAGGATTTGACAGAAGGGAATGTCATTTTTGGTGTGAGCTACAGGAAAAGGCAGCTTGGAGCTGCACTTAACTCTGAGGTCCCTGGAGCAAATGTGAAACCTCATTAAAGGTGTCCTGACACCAGAGAAGCCTTGTGTGTTATCAGTTCCAGGGAGGGCAGTTTGTAGATTCCAGGAGTTAAGAGAGTCCACTGGATTAAATGCTGGTCTGTGATTCAGGAGAACCCCACGCCAACACGGGGTGGTGTTGGGATCTGGGCTGAATCCTAAATGCAGTTTCTCCTGTGAATCATCTGGGTGACAACACAGGCTCGGGGATCTCTTCCCTGTGCTTGCCGTGCTAAAGTCTTACCTGGCTAAAGGAAAACTGTTTGGGATAGGGAATATCCTGTGGTGTGTTTGCATGAGGAGGTTTGGGTGGAGAAGGGGAGAAAGGAATGCTAAAGGAGCAGTGAGGCTACAGAAAAGGGTTAAGAGCGTGTGCAGCTGAGCCTGGAGGCACGCAGAACAGCTCCAGCTTTGGTGAGGAAACAGTCCACAAACTCCAGGACGTTTTCTGGAGCTTTGGAAAATCCCGTGCAAAGAAGTCCTGAGTGAAACCAGCGATACAGTTATGAGCAGAAGAGAGTTCTCTCCCACTGGAGAGCACCCACAGCACTGCTTCCCAAACCTCAACCTCAGCTCCTTTCCACATATTCCTAAGGAAACCACCACTTAAGCTGCCACACCTGCTTCTTGGGAAGCAACTCCACTCCTCCGTGTGCAGGAATTCCCAGCAAATCCCAGTCTGCTCTTTGGCAAAGGAGTTCCTGCTGTGCTGCCCCCCCAGGCCCTTTGGTCACACCAGGAACCAGCAGCAAGAGCCCGTGGTGTCCCCGAGGTGTGGGACCCCTCTCAGCACCTCAGACCCTCCCCCAGCATCCTCCTCCTCTTCCCAATCCCTCTGCACTGCAGGGGTGGGACACAAACACACTTGTAGATGGAGAGCTCCCGGTGCAGGCTGGTCCTCAGCTCCTCCAGCTCCTGGTTCTTGCGCTGCTGGAGCTGCACCCCGTTCTTCAGCTCCTTCAGCCTGTCTTCCAGCTCCTCAACCTGCTCCTGGCGGGAGAGGACAAGGCTGGATTAGCTGGAGGAGGAAGGTGCCTGCACTCCCCTTCTTCCCACGCGCTCCTCAGGGGTCTGCCTCTGGATGCTGCTGGTCTGGGCAAGCACAGCCAGGCTGGCACTGCCCAATCACCCTCCTTAAAATCCTCTGCAAAAAGGCGTTGTTTGGTTACAAAGGTGGGAGTTTGGGCCGGGCTGGGATGCCTTTTGTCCTCAGGCTTCTCCCAGCTGCTTGGTTTTGTCCCCTAAACTACTCTGTGTGTGTTTTGAGAAGCTGCCAGAACTGTAAAAACCCATGAGTCAGAAGAAGATAAATGAGGAATCTGGGAAAGGGAGAACGTGGAGGCACACCAGGGATGCTCCGAAGCCCTGTCTCCATGGGGCAGTGGTCCCTGACATCGAAGACAAGCTGTGCCTTGGGTGCTGGTGGCCTGGTCCCCATTCCAGCAGGGAGGAGCTGCAATGGAAGGGGATCACCAACTTCCAGAAACTGCTCGGAGCCGGGCTGGGTGGAGGCAGTGACTGTGAGCGGAGAACAGAGAGTGTTGAAAGGGGGGAGATTAATTGTGGAGCCTCTTTGCCAAATGTGCTCTTGTAGATATTGGATTGCTTTGTCCCTCAGGCCAAAGTGCTGTGGGGGGACAGGCCTGGCCCAGCCAGAAATAACCCTCTTCAGAGGCAGCCCAGCCCCTGGGCTGGGGGCATGGGAGATGAGACCCTTCCTGGCAGTGGGAAGGGCAAAATCTGCCCCAGCAGGACCAGGTTTTAGAGAAAAGCCACGTTTATTTAGAAATGGCTTTTCCAAGTGCCTTGGCTCAGCCCTGTGTGGGAAACGTGTGGTGCCTGCACTCAGCAGCATCTCTCAGCCTTGGGAAGGAGCCGTCCAAACCCTCCAAACCCTCCCCCTGCTCACTGGGGCCATTTCCAAGGGGCAAACCAAAACCAAGCGAGAATACATTCAGGAGAAACCTATTTCCCAAGCTGGGTGACACCCCAGAACTTTCCCACCGCATCCTTGGGTTTGCCTTATGCCCAGGGGCAGCTTCTTTGCCCAGCCTGTGCCAGGGCGAGCGATAATTTTGCTTCCACCCATCAGGAGACATTCCATCCTCCTCACGCTCCCCTTGGCCCTACGAGCAAAACATGCATCACCCACAGGCTGCAAAGAGTGACTCCCACCCTGCACGAGGAGGGTCGTGGGGTGCCCAGGGTGGGCACGTACCCGGTATTGCCTGACCTCCTCGTCCCTCTTCTGCTTGACGAGGACGATCTGCTCCTCCAGGCTGCGGTTCTGCAGCCTCAGCCGGCTGACCTCACCCTGCAGGGGCCTCAGGGCCTCCCTCATGCCCTGCACCTCTCCCTGCACCTCCTGCAGCGCCCTGGCTCCGGCCTCGCGCCGCTCCAGCAGCCGCAGCAGCTGCGGCTCGTAGTGCTCCTCCAGCCCGCGCCGGCTCCGCGCCACGAAGCTCTCGAACTCCGCCGACAGCCGCCGGCTCTCCTGCAGGTACAGGCTGTCCTGCCGGCACGGCGGGACCTCCAGGCGCTGCCTCAGAGCCTCCTTCTCCTTCTCGCAGGTCTCCTTGAGCTGGGACAGCTCCCCCGAGAGCTGCCCCGCCTGGCTCTGCAGCTCGCCCTGGTAGGCGGCGTGCTGGCTCAGGTCGTGCCGCCGGCTCTCCAGCTGGTACTGGCAGGCCACGCACTCCTTGGTCACCCTGAACAGCTTCTGCTTGATCTGCCGGATCTCATCCTTCAGGTTGTCCCTCTCCAGCTCCACCTTGGCCAGCAGCCTGCAGGCTGCCTGGATCTCCTCGTGGGCGTGCCGGATCTCCTGCAGCGCCGGCTCCCGGAGCTGGGCCAGCTCCGCGATCAGGCTGTCTCTCTCCTTCTCCAGCTGCTCCACGATTTCAATGCACTCTTGGAAGTAGTTCCCCAACTCTTCCAGGGTCAGGCACTGATGCTCCGTGGCATCTGCGTCCAGAGGGCTGCCTGCTCCCTCTGCGTCCATGTCCAGCGGGATCCCTGCCCCGTCCGTGTCATCTGGGATCCCTGCCCTGTCTGTGTCCATGTCCAGTGGGATCCCTACTCCATCTGCGTCCTCATCCAGTGGGATCCCTGCTGCACCCACATCCACTGGGATCCCCGTCCCACTTGCATCCACGTCCAGTGGAATCTCTGTTCCATCTGAATCCATGTCCAGTGGGATTCCTGTCCCACTTGCATCCACATCCAGCGGGATCGCTGACCCATCCATGTCCGGTGGAATCCCTGCTCCGTCTGCGTCCACATCCAGCGGGACTCCTGCCACGTCCACGTCCAGCGGGATCCCAGCCCCAGCTGCATCCTCACCCAGCTGGGTCCCTGGCATGTTTAACCCCAAGGAAGTGTCCCTGCTGGCAGCCTGGCTGGAGTCCGGGCTGCCCCTGAGCAGGGGTGTCACCCCCACGCCCCCTGAGGGGTCTGTCGGGCTGTGCGGATGGTCCGGGTGTGGAGCAGCAGCACCAGCAGCCACTCCCTGCGGGGCTGGGGATGCTCCAGCTTCATCCAGCTGCAGCTCTGGAGGGGGCTCGGGCTGTGCCATCAGGTCCCTGCAAAGGAGAGGAGATGTGAACCAGAGCAGTGAGTGTAACAGGTTGTAAGCCCTTCCTGCCACCGTGTGACACCCCCGGAGCAGGCAGAGCTGGGGGTCCTGCAGCCGTGGCCATCCCACCTCACCCGCAGGCTGGACGAACTGGGCAGGGCTGTGCTCAACGCTCTGGTGACAGCTTGGACACAAACTCTCAAAAAATAAGGGAAGAGAACCCTCCTAAAGTGATTGACTGGCACAGAGGGAGAGAGCGAGGGATGCAAACCCAGACCCCAAAACCGAGGGCTGCCCCAGTGCCAGTGGGAACAGCCACCGTGTCACAGCCAATGTCCCCAGCGGCACCGGTGTGACCGGTGTGAGCACTCCCTGTAAAACTTCCCGGGATTTTAACAATGTGGCATAACCTCACGGCAAGGGAATGCGCTGCTGGAGCCCAGGCAGGCTCGGGGTGGCTGAGACAGAGCAAACCCCGCACACGCAGCTCCGGGCGAGAGGCAGCGCCTGCAGCAGGAGCCGGCGAGCTCCGCTTTGCAGAGTCATCCGATCCCGGCATTGTCCCCAGTCACGGCACCTGCCGCTGCCACCACCAAACCCTCGGTCTCAGGCCCTCCCGGGCGCTGTTC
This sequence comes from Acropternis orthonyx, assembly GCA_035583155.1. Lineage (NCBI taxonomy): Eukaryota > Metazoa > Chordata > Aves > Passeriformes > Rhinocryptidae > Acropternis > Acropternis orthonyx. The sequence goes on from JAWWEU010000062.1 coordinate 4,483,978, forward strand.
GGGGGAGGATGAAGAGAACAGCCCCTCGGGGGCGAGCCGGGGCCGGTGGGCTCGGCGGGAGGATGCTCTCACCTCCCGGCCACGCCGCTGAGCTCATGTCTAGTCATTCCCTAAGGAATGAGCGCAGGCTGGCACTCTCTGGCAGCCCTCGGCTCGGAGCAACGGCTTTAAGGAAAGAACTGATTTTCACCGGTCCTTTCTCTCCTAATAAGGCAGTTTTCGGCACTGATGACACATCGCAGCCTCGGACCCGGCGGCCGCCGGCTGGAGAGGGGACAGCGCCTGGAAAGGTGGGGAAAGGGCTCCCCTGCTTCGTTTCCCCCTTGCCCTCCTCTGTGCCAGCCCTTATTTTTCAAAGTCCTCGGCTCTGCTTTGAGTGGGCAGGGCGGGAGAGGAGGACGCAATCCTGCCTTCCCAGCAGGGCGTGGGGGCTCCTTCCCACCCACCACCCCTCATCAGACCTTCTGGGTACCCTCTTGGCCGCTCCTGAGGGTCTAGGAATGCCGGACCTCAGATCCCCCCGCCCCAGGCTCTGGCGGCCCCCTCGCCTGCCCCACGCCCCTAGCCTCGCCCGGGAACCCCCCGGGACACACCAGCCCCTTCTCCACCCAGCTCAGGGTGGGCTCTTACCTTCCTCCCCTGGAGCCCAGCGCCTCCGGCTCTGCACTGCACACGGGCTTAGCATGGGGCGGGGGGGTGGGTATTAATAAACGGGGCTGGAAATCAGACTCCCCGGAGCAGCCACCCCTTCGCCCGGCCACCGCCTGCAGTGCCAGCTGCGGGCGCTGCCTTCCTCCGCCCCGGGGAGGAGGAGGAGGAGGAGGAGGAGGGCGGGGAAGGCCGGGCTGTCTGCATCCCTGGCAGACGCAGCCGTAGGGACCGGCTGCAGCCAGCTCTCGTCCCTGGGGAGCAGCCCCCGCAGCCCCCCGCTCGCCCCGGCTGTTCCCACCCCTGATTTATGGTGGAGGATTGTTTTGTGTGGGGCCCTTCCCGCTGCTCTTTCCTGGGATCTCGGGCAGGATGCTGGGGGCCTGGGATGGGGGTAGGGGGATGCCCAGGATGGGTCCCCTGGGGCTGTGGGGGTTCGCCTGTGATGGAAGGGGAAGTGCCAGAGGATGCAGCACGTGGCCAAATGCCATGGCCTCATCCTGTACCTGGAGCAGGGTGTGGGGGGGTGCTGGGAGTGCTGTGCTACCATCCCCTGGGTGTTGGTTACCAGTGAACTAAACACCGATGTCTCAGCATCCTTTGGATGCCCCAGGCTGGCCCTGCAAACGCCCCAGTAATGGCACAGCGTGCCCTCCCTCTGCTTCCCCTTCCGCCCACAGCCGGTCCCTGCCGCGGCTTTCCCTCTGTTTTGGGGATGGAGAAGGGGATGTTTCACGCTGCAAAGCCCCGTGGCGGCCGTGCTCACACTCCTGCATATCCAGCAGTGACTCTGAGCTCTAGTTTCCTTTCCTCTGCCCACCCGCCCTCCCCACAGCTCTGCCCTCCCGTGGTGCCCATCCCCATCCTCCCCATCCCAAACCAACCCTTGGGCCGTCACACCACCAGCATGTACCTACACACAAACCACACATTTTAGATGTAGATTGCCCTGTTGGCACGGGTGCACCAGCCCTTGGCCACCTCTCAGCCCAGCCAGCCCTTGTGGTGTTGCCCCCCAGTCCTACCTCTGCCCGCTGTTGCCACGCTCAGGAAGTCAGCACTTGCCTCTCAGGAAGTCGTGCCCCAAAACCACCCAGAAACACACCCCACAGCTTGCACCAGCACGCAGTGCCACCCCGTGCCCACGTCACTGTCACCCACACCTTGCCCATGGCTCGCTGGCCAGCAGGGCTGCTGAAATCAGGTGGAAAATAACAGCGCCGGTCCATCCTTCAGGAACAGAGCTTTAAAAGGAAAAAGGAGATTCGAGTGGGGTTTGGTTTTTTTTTTTCTCTTTTTTTTTTTTGGATCCAGTTGCTTTTTTCAGCATGACACACCTTCTTTTTCTCTCTCATTTTTTTTTTCCATGAAGTGCCTCTATTTTTGACTCAATCGGAGAGGAATGCTGTTAATTCGCACAACTTGGGTGTATGAATACATATCCAGAGCTGAAACTGCCAGGGGGGAGAAACCTGCGGGTCACACGGGCTGGGCCCGACAGCCCCTCGTAGGGGCCGCAGGGGCCGGTGGCTGCGATGCCGGGCTTTGTCCGAGGAGCTGCCAAGGGCAGGGTGGGGAGTGAAGAGGCTCAGCTGTTCCCTGCTCCGTAAGCGGATACCCCGGCCCAGGCCCCGGCACGGGGATGTTTTGTGGATATAACCAGGCAACGGGCGGCTCCGGTGTCAGCGGCTGGAGCCCGGAGCGCTCGGCACAGCCCGGCCGGCCGTGGGCACGTGCGGGGCCAGACAGTGCCAGGAGATGCCGAGGGCGGCGAGCAGCGTGGACTTTGCTCCGGCAAACAGAGCTGGAGGGGAGTTATCGGCGCTGCCAGAGGGGAAGGGAAAGGCAGGAGAGAGTTTGAGGGAGTTCAGGACATGGAGTTCCCGGCACGGACCTGGCAAGTGGCTGAAGGGGCCACGGGGAGCAAAGACCAGCCATGGGGCACTTCACGTCCCCTCCGGTGACCTGGTGCTGTGTCTTCCTTCCTGGTGGATTTTTCCTTCGCGCACGGCAGATCTGCCCAAAGGGCAGGGACGGAGCTGGCACTGCGGCGTCACCACCCTGGCACCACCACCCTGGCACCACCACCCTGGCACCACCACCGTGGCGCTGCCACGGCAGCTCTGGCCGTGTCCCCATGCTGTCCCCACACAGTCTTTAGGGACAGGCTGGAAGTACCGGGGAAGTTGCCCAACTTCGGCGCCTCCTCAGCCAGAGGCTCTGGCAGTGCTGGTGGCACCGAGGGGTGTCCAACCCGCCCAAATCCCAGTGCCCGTGGGATGAGCCGGGGGCTCAGGGTGACATGGGGGTGTCACTGTGGGAGCCAGCAGAGGGTGAGCACTGTAGCTGAATCCCAGGAGCACCTCGGGGCTCCTCGTGGACTCACCACGGAGGTGTTAGACCCCTCTCAAAATTCCTAGTGCACCAGCCCAGGCAAGGAGGCTCGAGGGAGATCCTGGAGAGGGAGGTGGGGTCACCCAGCAGGGGTGGAGGAGGAGGAGGAGGAGGAAGAAGAGTGCAGTGCGGGCATGTGCCCAGCTGGGGCAGGGATGAAAGGGAGAGCCCAGAGGTGCCGCAGGGACCTTGGGAGCTCCACGGGAGCAGGGCCAGACCATGTTCCTGTGCCACAGGCGCCAGTGGCTCCCACTTATCTGGGTGCTGGGTCCTGCTTTCTCTGCAGTGGGAGAGATGAGGAAAGCACCATTCCTGCCACAGCTTCTCCCGAGGGAGCTGCTCGTCAGGGAGCCACCACTGCTATTTCTCCATCCCGTCTCTGTGTGCCTGGCACCTGAGCATGGAGCCTTTTGCCTTCACCCTTCCCGTGGCATTCACATCCCAGACAACCTTTTAAAACTGCCATTTTTATAACTGAGCTGATTTTCAGCAGCACAGCAGCCAGTCCCCGCATCCCAACGATCGCTGGCGGGGTCACTGCTGCCCGAGTGCCCGTGCTGGGTTTTTCCATATCCTGGGGCAAGAAACAGAGTGCAGGAGCTCCAGCTCTGATTCCTGCAGAAGGGATTTGGAGTGAGTGAGCAGCTCCTACAGGGGGTGCAGCGGGATGGGAAGCGGCTCAAAGGGGCCGGGGCGGATGCGGGAGGAGGACCTTGTCCCAGCCACTTGTGCGTTAATGAGTAATGGAGGGAGCAGCCAGGGCTCGGTGTCCCGGTGAGGGGACGGGAACGGGGGCAGAGGACGGAGGGGCACAGCCCAAGGCACCGGGGCAGGAGCTCCCGTGGCTGCTGAGACACGTGATGCCACAGCAGTAGCTGATGTGTTTTGTCACCCTTAGGTGCCATTTGAGGTCTCAGTTCCCGGGGATCTGACGTGGGGGGCTCTTGGGGACATGGCAGCGTCTCTTCCTCCCCTCGGCTGTGCCTGGGTCTCCGCGTGGGACTGAGCTCCGGCCAGTTGCTCTCCCCAGGAGGCTCCTGTTATCCTGTGACCACCCTGGCCGTATAAGTGGAAAATGAGTTACCCAGCTGGGTACCCCCCACACTGCTGGCCCTGGAGCTCTCTGAAAGGGGGTAAAGCTTTCTAGGGCCCTGCATGAGGGGCTGATTCTTTAGGAAGCTCCTGGAATTTCCTTCTCGACTGGCACTGTAACAGAGGGAAGGGTGAAGACAACCTTCCTTTTCACCTTCCTCCTCTGCTTTCCTCTCCCCTGAGGGTAACCAATACTCTCACTCTTGCTGTGATTATTTGGACAACGGTCCATAATTGTGTGCAAAAGTACTTTTCAAACTGGTTCTGCTGCCATCTGAGGAGGGGCAAGATATGAAAAGCAGGATTTTTTTGGAGGCTAAGGACTCGGAAGCCGGAGCTGGCAGCAGAAAGTCAACACAAACGCCCTAATTGGGGATTAGATCCTCCTCATTGTGGTTCAGCTCGATATCAGCAAAGCCCTGGGAAGGAGCTGTTCCCCTGGGATCATGGGGGGCAGGAAATCACTGCCTTACTCTTTCAGTGCTCCTTTAGGTCTGGATTTGGGGTTCAAGGGGGTGATGGGAGGGAATAGGAGGCAGAGGCACAAAAACACAGAAAAACCCAGCTTTTCTGCAGGTATCACTGGTCACTGGTGCCACTGGGAAGCTGCGGGATGCTCAGGTCTGCACAGCCCACGGGATATGTGGTACCAGTGCCTGAATCCTATAGCAGACAGGGCCTGAATCCCACAGGAGACAGCAGTGGGCTGGGAAGCTTTAGAAATCCTTCTAGTCATTTCCAGTGGCTGGCAAACTCCTCCAGGCACAGGGCCAGGCCCTCGCGAGCGTCCGGGAAGGATGCGGCTGAAACACAACCACGCAGCTTTTCACAACAGGAAACCCAGGGACACAAAGCCCTCGGAGCCAGGAGCGTGGAAATGCAGCAGAGACCACCTGGGTTCCTGATAGGATCGTTCCCCTGGCTTTGCCACATGTCCTGTCACCGACCTGCTCCCTGCTGGGATGTGCTGCAGCTCCGGCCCAGGTTCTTGTGCAACCTGTTGTCCCCTCCCAGCAGGATCACAAAATCATGGAATGGTTTGTGTTGGAAAGGATCTCAAAGTTCATCGCATTCTGCTCACCTGCCATGGGCAGGGACACCTTCCACTAGCCCAGGTTGCTCCAAAGTGTGTCCAGCTGGGCCTTGGACACTCCCAGGGATGGGGCAGCCACAGCTTCTCTGGGCAGCCTGTGCCAGGGCCTGCCCACCCTCCCAGGGAAGGATTTTTTCCTAAGATCTAATCTAAATCAGATCTGTGTGGTCATGCTCCTGAGCAATGCCAGCTTGTACCAAGCAGTGAAATCTTTCCCGAGGGCCCCTGCCATTCCCAGGCAGCTCCCAGAGGTTGGGAGAGCCATGAATTCCCTCCCTGCCGTGTCAGGAGCTGATTTATAATTAGCAACAAGCAGCAGCGTGGCACGGGCTGCAGGGAGCGTGTCGGTGCCCTCAGGTGTGCCCAGGTCGGGGAGTGCCCTGTCCCCCTGGGCGCTGCCATCGGTGGTGACATGGGAAGTGTCACCCTCGGGCTCTTCAGGGTAGGAACTGCTGGTGGCTGCGGGGTAGGAGGGCAAGGGGGCAGGATGTGGCTGCCAGCCCCGGCTCCTGTCCTGGGCGACTGCGGGACACCGCTCCGGGAATGACGATGCTGAAATCCCTGTTTTCCTCCATTTCCTCCTGCTGATGCTCCGCACCTCGGGGAGGAGAAGCGGAGGGTCCCAAGGGGTGGGATCAGCCCCGGCGGGTCCCCGGGGGAGGGCGGGGGACAAAGCCGGGACCCACCGGGGGCACACCTCGGGACCCCCCGGCAGGCGCGGGGGACACCCGGGTGACACCAAGGGGACGGTCCGCGGTCCCCCCGCCCCCGGGGCCACCTGCGGGCGGGGTGTGCGGGGCGGGGGCCGGTGCGGGCGGAGCTCCCGCAGCCCGGCCCCGCCTCGCAAGAAACTTTCCGTCGGGCGCCGGGCCCTCGGCGGGAGCCCCGAGCCGAGCCGAGCCGAGCCGGGCGGGCCCGGCCCTATGGGCAGCGGCTGGCGGCGGTGCGGGGCGGTGCGGGGCGGTGCGGGGCGCTGCCATGTCCGCCGCGGCTGCACCTGCGGCGGGCACCGAGCCGGGGCCGGGGCCGGGGCCGGGCGGCGGCGGCGGCTCCGAGGAGGCTCCCGGGGCTCCCCCCCGCAGGAGGAAGGCGCGGGCGAACTCGCTGCGAAGGGCTCTCAGCTGGCTGCGGGGCCGGCGGCGGCAGCGCAAGGACGGCGGGGCCACCGAGGGACCAGGTGAGGAGCGGCCCGGAGGTGGCCACGGTGGCGCTTAAGGAGGAGGCGCGGCGGTGGGTGCGGAGGTGGGCGAGAAGGGGTCGGGGTGATGGGCAAGGAGGGGTCGGGGGAGTGGGCAAGGAAGGGTCGGGATGCTGGGCAAGGAGGGGTCGGGGTGATGGGCAAGGAGGGGTCAGAGTAGTGGGCTAGGAAGGGTCGAGGTGGTGGCCACGATGGTGGGTAAGGAGGGGTCACTGTGGTGGTGGCAGTGGTAGCTGTGGAGCTGCACAAGGAGGTGTTGGGGTGTGGTGGCCAAGGAGTGTCAGGTGGGCAAAGGGGTGGCCGAGGAGGGGTCAAGGTGGTGGCTGAGGGGTTGTGGCAGTGGCCAAGGAGGGGTCAGAGTGGTGGCCATGGAGGTGGTGAAAGAGAAGTGCTGGACATAGAGGTGGCCAAAGAGGGGCCATGGTGGTGGCTGAAAAGGAGCTGAGGTGGTCATGGGGATGGCTAAAGAGGGGCCACAGTGGTGGCCAAGGAGGGGTAGAGGTTCAGCAGAAGCAGGAGAAGGGGGGTGAAGGAGGTGATAGCCATGGTGCCTGTGGCCATGGGGGCTGCACTGGCTGTGGTGGCCGTCGCTGTGGTGGCAGCAGGCCGGATCTGGAAGTCCCTGGTGCAATCTCGCCCCTGCCCCAAGGGCTGGTGCCGGTTCATTGGGTAGGTTCTCTCTCCGCTGAGTCAGAAGGTCACTGGGGCTGAGGGAAATCTGGAGGGACGCCAGCCACTGCCACCTCCTTCTCCTCCTCCTCCTGGGCAGGGTGTTTGCGTGCTCCAGGTGTGGCCCTTCCTGCCCTAGATATGGCACTAACCCGGTTTGTGGGTGCTGCCTCCACAGCCCAGCCACGTCCCTGCCACCCTGACCGGGACGATGCTGCAGTGGAAGGCACTGCGGGTGCCCCTCTCTTTGCCACCCCAGGGCCACGTTGCAGGGACCTGCGGGCTCAGCCCGGGGCCATCAGCAGAGCAAAGGGGTGCCGGCGTGTCTGGTCACACTCAGCTCCTCAGCACGCTCCTTTTGCAGCACTTGGTGTCCCGGAGAGGCAGCAATCACTGCGGATATCACCCCAAAATTGCTCAGCTCTCCCACCCACGCTGTCGGGGACATGGTCCGTGTCACACCCCTGCCCTCCCTGCAGGCACCTCTGGCAGGGATCTCTCCGTGCTTTTGCCAAGGGAGAGGCCACTTGTGCGGCAACCAGGCGCAGCAGGATGCTGTCAGCTGGGACTTTCTTCCTCGATTTGCCCCAGGGAGTGAATTTCCAGGCACCCAAGACCGCATGCAGGCATGTTTCCTGCTTGGAGAAGCACAGGGAGAGCTGTGATAGGAGGGGAGTGGCTGTGGAAAGGCAAGAGGGTCTTGGGAAGAGGCTGAGCTCTGCTCTGAGCCGGTGTGTGGATCCTGCCCTGTGTGGACGCCGCTGCCACGGCCCAACGCTGAAACCTGAGCAGAAAAAACGAGATGTGCCGGAGCATGTGATGTTCCTCTTCGCGGTGCAGAAACGCCCCCAGCAGCTCTGCCAGCCCTATTTTTCCTTTTTTTTTTTTTTTTTTTTTTTTTCCCCTCTGAAGTTGTAACATTCACCAGCTAATCCTCAAAATGCGAAGTCACTGCCCGTCAGGGTGGCAGCTCGGGCACCACCACCAGCACATCGCTGTCCCTCTGAGCACGCCCCGCGGCTCCTGCCAGCTGTGGCTCTGTCACCGCGTTATTCCATGAGATACCCCCGTGTGATAAGTTGTGATTTTGTGTCCAGGAGAGCGGCCCTGAGTGCCCACCGTCCGTGCTGGTGACAGACGGTTCGTGCAGTGCCCTCCCCTCCGGGCTGTGCCTTTGGCATCCCTGGCACGGGAGGTGCCACATCCCCCCGCATCTCCGCTTGCTCGGCGCTGTCCCGAGGGGAGCTGTGCGGATGTTGCAGCGGTTGCAGCTTGCGAGGCACGACTGAATCACCCTCCCTGTGCAATTCCAGCGCGGAGAGCACGCCAGGAACCCCTCCCTGCTCCGCTGCCTCCGGCCCCGCTGCGGCCGCCAGCATCCTCGGGATGCTGTCAGCACCCACCGGGGGTACCGGCATCCTCCCCCGGGGCATGGGGGTAGCACTCCCCGGTGTGACGGGGGTCAGGATGCCTCGAGCCGTGGTTTGGGCTGAGCTGTGGAAAGGGAAGGAGTGTCAGCTCCGAGTGCTTTCCGTGGGCTGCATGGGCTGCGCCACACGCGGCTCTGACCTGCCCGCAGGCTGGCCCGCCTCGCTGCCGACATCACGAGCCTTCCTGCAGCAGGACCAGCTGGGAATCTTTCCAAACATCAGCTGGGAGCTGTGGGAGGGGGAGAGGGGAAAGCTGCAGCAGGGCCTGGCAGGCTCTGGGTGCCCTCAGCTTTGCCCTGTGTCCGTGTGGTGACGGGCAGTGGTTTGAATCAGGCCTGTGACCCGGCACTTCCTCATCATCCCGCTCTTCCTACAAGTAGATTTGGTCACGGAGAGGAGACAGGGCATGTCTGAGCATCCCTGGTGTATCCCGGCCGTGGGGAAGGGAGGCAGGGTCTCAGGATGGCTCAGAGGTGGGAGAGGGGGAAGCTGTCCCAGCAGGCCTGGGTCAGGACTCGTTCCTCACCCGAGCTGGGTGCCGGTGAGGTCGGCATTGCTCAGCACTGAAATCACAGCAGCAGCAGGATGAGAGCATTTCCACTTCGGATCAATCCGGTGGGTCTGGCTATCAGCGGTCCCATCTCTGGCTGCCCAAAGAGCTGAGCTGTGGAGAGGAAAGGCTCGGTAATCCTGCTCATGGGCGAGTGTCAGCTGCCTCTGCGGGGGGAACACCAGCGGCTCTGTGAGCCGGGGAATGGCTCCATCCCAGCTGGAAGTGCATCCTCTCCTGCTTCCTGACTGGATGCTCTGCCCTGTTTGGATGAATGGGCCCTGCTGGCTGTAGCATCCCCTTTTTATGCCAGTGCAACTTTTTGCCACAGGGTAACTCCCTCTGTGAGCTGTAACACCCCACCCCGGGGGGTGCAGTGGGAGCCAGGGCGGCCAGCCAGGAATGTTTTACCTGTGCACAGCCTGTCCGCTCTGAGCACCTCTGTGGCCCCATCCCCGTGGTATCCCAGCACCTCACCGTTCCAGCTGTTTATTTCCACAATAACCTTAGGAGGCAGAGGAGTGATTAACCCCCAGGAGAGCAGCTGGGCTGTACCAAGGGGCTAACACGGAGAAGGGAACTGGGGTGCTCAGCTATTCCCGCTCTCCATGCTCCCCAAGCTGGATTGCTGGGTGCAGAGGTGTAAACTCAGGTCTGGGATGAAGGATGAGATGGTGCTGGGGTCCTGCTGCCTGCCAGTGTCTGTTTTTCAGTCCAGAGTTTTTTTGGCCACTGCCTTATCTGGCTTTCGCAACATTCTTCTTAATTCCTTGATGAAGTAAAGGAATCAATGTTCCAGAAATATTAAATTAGGGTTGGCTTTTTTTCTTTTGCCTTTTTGATGCCAGCTTAGTCCAGCAGCAATGATTTCCTGACTGGGGCTGGGGAATAGTGATGTTAAAAATAAAGTTTTCAATGCTCACAGCTGCTTTGTAACAGCAGCAAGTGCTTGCTGGAACTGGAGCTCTGCTGTGTGCGGGGTGAGCAGCGGGTGGAGGGGCTGGGCTGAGGTGGGGACTGTGCTCACTTTCTCCCTGGAAAGGGTGGTCAGGCATTGGAAGGGGCTGCCCAGGGAGGTTTGGAGTGCTCATACCTGGAGGTGTCCAAGGAATGACTGGATGTGGCACTCAGTGCTCTGGGCTGGGTGACAAGGTGGGCATCGGGCACAGGGTGGGCTCCGTGGGCTTTTCCAACCTCAGTGATTCTGTGAGTCTGTGCTGGTCACTGTGCTTGACACCATGGGGTGCTCGGGGTGCACGTGAACCCTCCAGGAAATTTGGGGCTGAGCTGTCTCTGCGTGTTGCTCTGATAATAACCAAGATACCAAGATGTGAAATCTCCCCAGACACTCATTTCCTCCCCGTGGCACTTGGTGTGGTGTAAACACAGGGGCTTGTGTTTTGTCCTGGGCCCAGAGGAGAGGGGAGAGGTGTAGGCACAGCTGCCCTGCACCTCCTGCACCCCGGGATTGTTCCCGTGTGTGTGTGGGAATGAGTTTGTTAATCTGCAACAGGCAGAGTGACACTTCAGAAAATGTGAGCAGCAGGAATCCCCTGCCTGGCCTGGCCTGGCACCGGCGAGCGGCTCGGCGAACAAAGAGAGGTGTGTCTGCAACCACAGCTATTCCACCTGGAGACAACTGGAAGAATTACTCTTGAGAATAACGTTCCATAAGATCCGATAAAACTATTTCAGCGGAGTCATATTTCTCTGGAGAAGGAAGGTCTGATTTCATAAGACAATATCATCATTGACTTTGACTCCGGCAGCGATGGGAACATAAGCCGTTGGAAGGTGAAGAGCTGGGCAAGGATGAAGTGAAAAAGCATTTCCCTGCCAAGCAGGAGCCGGAGCCTTGGGCTGGTCCCTGTGGCTCCCGCTGTGCATGGATTAAATCCACCTCACCCAGAGCAGGGAGCTGCTCCCTCGGCCTCTGCGGGCTGGAGCCGGACCTGTCATCGGCACAGCCGGCCTGGACTCCGGCTTGAGCAGGAAATCATTTGAAACCCTCCTGGTTATGTATTTCTGTTAATGATTGGGGATCTCAAGTGGGGTTTTTGTGTTACCTTTGCCTCGCTGAGCTTTGCTTCCCCGTGAAGGGAACAAGGGCTGAATTCCTTTCTCATTCAGGCAGCTCGGCTCCCACTCCGTGTTTGCTCGGAGACGGGATCAGGTTTAGAAAACACCAGAAGGATCGGGTGAAACACCGGGAGGGACAGACAGATCACCAGGAGGGACAGATCTGTCCCCAGTGCCAGGACAGAGAGGTCCCCACGCCCAGACTGGCTGCTGTGACCAAGCGAGTGTGTGACTTTGGAGCGATCAGATGTGCTTGGAGCAGTCACACTGTGCTGACCAGATCTGTATCTCGAGAGCAGCTTCTCCCCCTCCACTCCAGCTCTTATCAGAGTTCTCTCAAGGAATAGAACTGGGGATTTCTGGGCTGGGGAAGAGAATCTGCCTGGAGTCAGCATCTCTTTCCCCCAGTTCCCCATTGTCACCCGTCCCTTCACAACTGGGTTTTGTAGCGTGTCTGCTCTGCTGGGAATCACGTGCTGGGGAAGCTGTGAGGGCTTCCCATCCTTCCCTTCCCCTTTGGGCTCTGCTGAGGCTCTAACACGGAGCAAGGAATTGGGGTGCTCAGCTGTTCCCACTTCCCAGGCTCCCCAAGCCGGATTTCTGGGCACAGTGATGCAGCCAGGTCTGGGATGAAGGATGAGAGCAGGGGGATTTGTGGCCCAGAGCAGTAATGGGGCAGGTCAGTGGGGTCTGTGGGGTTGCTGCAGCCCCCGTGCTGCTCTCAGCCCCCCAGATTCAGCAGGGACTGACACGTGAGGCCCAGGAGGAGCTGGAGCTGGAGCTGGATTCCACGTGGCAGTGAGTTAGCCCATCACAGTTGTTCCAGCTCAGAGAAGCCACTTGATATTTTTGGCACACGTGGGCTTTGCTGGGTTCCTGGGGCTCAGCTCCCTCTCAGACCCCCCCTGGCACATCCCAGGCTGTGGCTGGGGGCGGTGACACTTCGGTGCTGGTGGTGGCTGTGTTTGCCTGGCAGGTGCTGGCACGGAGGGCATCTGCTTGGGGAGTGGAGGAGGAAGTGTCTCCCTGTATCTGGGGCAGTCACAGGCTCCAGCCTCTCCATTTCTTCCAGGGAGAGAAGTAAAAGTGCTTCACTGGGAGAGTTGTTCTGTGTGGCTGCAGAGGAGCCCCCCGTGCCACTGGCAGGGGGCTGAGTGACATGGGGGGGCCATGTATCTTGTTTTGGAGCTGCTCTGTGGGGATGGATGCCCAAGGGATGCCCAGGAGGTGCTGGGGCTGTCGGAAGTAGTGTTGTCCCAGGCTGGAGATGCTCCTGGCCGACCTGGCTCTGGCAGCCCAGGGAAAAATCATCTTCCTCAGTTGACTGGGCAGGAGTCCTCTGATCTGCCACACTTGTGACCATGACCTTGTTTAATCCCAACTGCCCCAAGATAGAAAGGCTGGCCCTTGAACTGGGTACAGCCACTGATGTGAGACAGGGAATAGTTTGCTACTGGATCCCCCCCACTTCCTTAGCAGCTCCAGCAGCAGACAGAGCAGCAAACACACAGGGACACTGGTACAGCCACGTCTCCGTGGCATGAGACTGTCCCTGCCCAGCTGAGCGTGCCCTGGGCACCCAACCAAGCTGGTGAGGAACTGAACCATCAATATTTCCATTGCGGAGGAGGAGACTGAAGTCCAAAGATTAATTCAGCGCTGTTCACCTTGGGAGGTCAGGACAAAGCTGCTGGTTGATCTTTAATTTTTCCTTTCTTTTTTCGCACCACCTCCCCAGTTTTGTGCCTTTCCCACAAAACCCTCCTTCCTATTTATCCCAGCCTTTGATGAATCACCTAAGGAACATAAACATTGCCAGCAGGAATGGCCCACCACTGCCTGGCTGGCTGACCCCTCCCTGCCCTCTCAGCATTTAATGTTCTAATTAAAAATCAGGAGGGAAAGCTGGGCTTCGGAGGGGGCAGGCTGGCGTACGCCCTTCGGAAGGGGCCGTGGCAGGGCTTGTCAGGGCAGCGTGGGCAGCTGTCGGAGCAGCAGTGCCCGCGCACGGAGCGGCTTGTCCCCTGCCAGCAGTGACAATCGCACTGCTGGGCAGGCGTGGAGAAGCCAAGGTGCACCCGAGCAGGGCACGGGAAGGTGCTGGCAGCGTGAGCCACCTCCTCGTGACTTGCCCCAGAGACAGGAGTGGCCGTGGGGAGGGCGGTGGCAGGGGGTTAACACCCACTCAGGGCTGCGTGGGCTCCGGCATGTGGGTGCTCGCCCTGCTCTGGGGCAGCCGCCGGACCCAGCCCGTGTGTCCTCGGGCGCTCTGCTCCAGCCTTGGAAATCCTGCTCTAGCCTTGGCCACGCTGTGCCGGGCTCGGCTGGGGTGCCCCCATGGGGGTGGGACCCCCAGCAGCCCTGAGTGGGGGTGTCGGAGCTGTGCTCGGGGACAGCCAGACGTGGTGGAGCGTGGCAAACTCGAGGGGAGTGGGAGCACGGCTGGGGGCGAGTGCCCTGCCCGGCTCCCCCGATGCCCAGCGATGTTTGCGGTCCGGGGCAGGGAGGGGGGTGTCTCCCTTTGCCCGCTCAGCCCCTCTCTATCACCCAGGCATCCCCGCCGGAGGGATGGGGTTGGGAGGGTGCCGTGGGATCCGACGGGTGATTCCGGCAGGCCCCTCCTCTCTGCCCTTACCATTGGCTCCGGCACAGCCTCCTGCGAGCGCTGGGCTCCGCCGGGGCCGGAGGGATGGGAGCCGGCGGCTGAGCGCCGTCGCCTGCCGGGGCCGCCCGGGCCACGCCGGAGCCCGCCCGGCTCCGCGATGTAGCACCGCGGTCCCCTCCACCCGCCCGCGGTGGAGGCGGCAGCGGCATCATGGGCAACGCGCACCGCAAGCGGAGCCCGGCGGGAGCCAAGCCCGGCTCCTCCTGGCCCTTCGGCCGCGCCGGGAAGCCGAGGGCAGGTAGGAGCCGTGGGGCTGCCAGGGGAAGGGAGCGCGGGGGGTCCCGCCGTGGAGACTTTGGGGGAAAGTTCGCCCTCCCCCTCCTCTGCGCCCCTCGATGTGCGGCTGGGCAGGACTTGGGGGGGATGCGGGTGGAGGATTCGCTCTGCCCTCCCCGTGCTTGGGGGGGGCACGGTCAGACCCCCTGGCGCCGGTGCTGGGGCTGGGGAAGACCCTCCGGCTGCAGGCGGGGGCTGTGCTGACATGCCGGGGACCAGCCGTGGATGGGCTCGCCGGCACTATCGGGACGGGATCAGCTGAATTAGTTACTGATTTGTTTTCCGAGCGGGATCCCGGCGCTGCCGGCGTCCCCTTCCTGCCCAGCCCCCTCTCCCGTCCCCTGACTCGGTTTCCCCTCGTTGCGCCCCGGGGAGCGGTGGATCTGGAAGTCTTTGCAGGGCTTGCTCCCCCCGTGCTCGTCACCTCTCTGCACTTGTCTGTCTGTCCGTCCACACACCGATTGCTCCACTGCCTTACGCTCTTGCTCCAGGGATACCGCTGGAAAGCCCAGGAGGAGGCGTGGGGCAGGGCGAGCTCTTTTCTGCAGGGAAGAGGAGTGCGGGAAAGGGTCCCAGGCCAGCCTGGACCCACATACAGAACCGTCAGCCCCGTGGGGTGCCCCATCCCAGGGAACTCCCTCCGTGATTACTCCATCAGGCCAGGGTGATGCCAGCAGGGCATACTCTTGCAGTAACATTGTCCCCATCGTGGGGTTTTTGATTTCCCCGCTGGTGTCATTAAACTGTCCCTTTGTCCCCAGGCTGGCCTGAGCCAAGGAGGAGACTTGACAGGTGTGAGGGACAGGGGGCTGGTGTTGTAAGGGTGGGGTTAGCAGGACCAAGAGGGTGGTAACCAGGTGGTTTTCCCCGCAGGATCCCGGCCCTGCCATCCCTCCTGCCCTTTCTCAGTTTCCCTCAGTCTTTACAGTCAGCAGCCACACAGGTGCATGAGCCGAGCTGTCCACAGGGTAAACAAGGTCTGAAGTTAACTCCTCACAGACTTGAGGAGTGCAAAACTGTGCCAGAGAGGTGGGGGCCGGCATGGGGAGCCCCTGCTGGTGCACAGGGAGAGGGTACCGAAATGCCCCAGCCAAGGGCATCCACTCAGCACCCCGGCAAGGTGAGGCAGGAGGGTCCATGGCCCGTGGCCGTGCAGGGACTGCAGGCTCGTCACTGCCCACCTCTCCCCACGGGCTGGCTGCAGGCTTCTCTCTGCCACAGTCAGCCTCTTGTTATCTCCATGAGGGAAGGGCTCAGTGCCACTGGACAGCCTCTGTTGGAGCTGCATCCCTGGAGCATCCTCAGCCTTTCCATGTGGCATTCCCGCCCAGATCTCCATCTTCTCTCCACCCCTTGCCAGCCTCGGATGCCCCTTGGCAGTGCCTGAGCCAGGACCGTGCCACCGCTGCTGCCCTTCCCCAGGGCTGGCCGGGAGAAGCCCTGCTCCGTTCTGGATGCCCTGAAAGGGGCGGGATGTGGCACAGCCGGGGCAGATCCTGGGAGTCCAGGGCTGGCGCTGGGGCCGAAGGCCGTGGGGTGGAAGGTGCTGAGAAAACATGGGGCGAGTTGTGTTTGTTCTCTGCGACGGCTCCATGGCAACGGCGCGGCGGCCACAAAGCCAAAGAATTTGCATTGTGTCGCTTCAGCATTTCGGAGGGCGCAGCCGGGATCACCGGCTGGGGGCAGGGTGTGCCAGCGCCCTCCGGACCGGCCCCACCGGCGCTCCCGCCCCTCCCTGGGAGACCCCCGGTGCCCCTGGAATTTGGGCTGCAGACTGGTTCCATATGGCGGGCTGCTGGACCAGTATCCCCCAGTTCCCATCTATTCAGTGATTGGAAGTATAGATTTGGCCCTGACCACACCCATTGCTGGTGTATCAGGCCCGGGCTGGCATCGGCAGATGTCTTTGTGCTTGTGCCATGTGGGCATCCAGTGCCTTTGGATCTGGAGGAGTCGGAGCAGTGATGCTTAAGGAGAGGGTGGGCAGGCAGGAGCATGGCTGAGGGCTCTGGGATGGCTCTGCCTGGAGCAGCGATCCCACTGAGGGCTCTGCCTGGAGCAGTGATCCCACTGAGGGCTCTGGGATGGCTCTGCCTGGAGCAGCGATGCCACTGAGGGCTCTGGGATGGCTCTGCCTGGAGCAGCGATCCCACTGGGGGCTCTGGGATGGCTCTGCCTGCTGCTCCCTGGCTGAGCCTTTCGACTCAGCCCCTCCAGTGCCAAACCCACACACCCCATCCCTATTTTGGGGGGGACCGGCTTGTTCCAGGTGCATCCCCAGCCTCTCCTTCCCGGGTTTGTCTGTGGCAGGAGCTGCCGGGGAAGGTCCTTGAGCACCAGGGAGGCTGAAGGCTCTTATCACCTCCTTATCGGGACGCCCCGCCGGGCCCTGCTGAGTCAGGGCGGAGGAACGTGGCGCTGGGCCAGGCTGTGCCCGGCAGTCAGCGGGGATAGGGATGCGGCCGGCGCGGAGCTCTGGGTGCGGGGTCACCCAGCACCCACCTTCCATCAGTGGGCTCTAGGGCAGGCTGCAGGGGCAAGTCGTGGAAATCATGGAACGGGTTGGGTTGGAAGGAACCTTAAAGCTCATCGCGTTGCACCCTGTGCCATGGGCACTTTCCACTAGCCCAGCTTGCTCCAAGCCCCGTCCTACCTGGCCTTGAACAGTGCCAGGGATGGGGCAGCCAGACGGCCCAGGGGAGGCAGGTTTGGGGAAGGGATGGTGCGTGGCCATGTGGTTTCCCAGCGGCAGCGCTGGAGCATCTCGGCAGCTCCGGCTCCTGCCGGGCAGCTCCAGGGTGGGCTGAGCAATCCTGAGCTCCTTCTCCTTCGCAGCCACTCTCCGTGCCAGACTCACGCTGGGCCGGCTCCGCAAACACCCGGGGGAGTGGATAAAGGGCGGGCGCCCAGCCCGGCGGGGGACACGCCGCGATTTACACAGGTGCTTTCTCCAGGCACACCGGCCAGAGCATCCTGCTGCGTCCCGGAGACCTGAGCCCTTCCCGGTGCCCCCTCCCGCTCCCGGAGCTGGGGAGGAGGTGATGTGCGGGTGTCCCGGGCAGGCAGCTGCTGCAGCGCTCGGCTCCGACATGCCGTGCCCTGCCCGCTTGGCGTGCGCCCCGTCACCGAGAGGCAGGGCTGGGACCTGCCCTTCGGCTCCGGGTTATCCCCCACCTTGCTTTGGTGGCAGCCCTGTCGCCATCTGACACCTTTTCTCTCCTCGCCTCCTGCATGTCCATGTTGATCCCCAGTGGAGGATCAGCAGCTCCTCAGTGTTTCCTCGGGAGAGCCCCACGGGTGGGAGTGGGGTTGGGCACTGCCTGCAGGACGGGGAAACCTGCAACGTCTTGTCCTTAACCCACCTCCTGCGTGGAGCCAAGTTCCTGCTGTGACAGGCAACGCCTGCCGTGTAAGGAGCACCCGGGCACCCTGCAAACACGCTGGGCATGATGGCACGTGCTGTGGGACACAGCCAGCCCCGAGCACCGCGGCGGGGACCGTGGGACGTGGGGGACACCGAGGGAGGGGGGTCAGCGAGTGACAAAGCTCTGGACTTTGGAGGGAGGAGGTGCTGGTGGCCCGTCCCTGGCCATACGTGCCACTTCCGAGGCGCTGCCAGCGGCCCTCTCCCACCTCGTGCTCCCCATCTGGGATGTTCCCGCCCGGATCCGGCTCCTGGCTGGGGAAGGCTGTTATTTACCTTCCAACCTGTTTGGTGGCTTCTCTGGGGAGGGACAAGCGCGGGGTGGGGATGTGGTGGGATGGGCTGTTACAGGGGCTGGGAGTGAGGCACAGCTGGGCATTGGGGTGGTCCTGCCCCACTCCGCAGCACTGGGACCCCCTCCGGGCTGCTGCCAGACCCCTGCCTGGGGTCTGTGATAACACAGGGAGGAGGAGACACTGTGTGCCACTGCAGGGCTGGCTGTGGGGCAAGTGTGGGACAACAGCGAGGTCA
This sequence comes from Acropternis orthonyx, assembly GCA_035583155.1. NCBI lineage: Eukaryota > Metazoa > Chordata > Aves > Passeriformes > Rhinocryptidae > Acropternis > Acropternis orthonyx. The sequence continues at coordinate 4,502,027 of JAWWEU010000062.1, forward strand.
GGGCCTGTTGCACAACCCCGTGTGCTCCTGCCATAGCAGCAGCCGTGGCTGGAGGCAACTGGAGCCACGACTCTGCTCCGAGGGGGATTTCACCCCATGCCAGCTCCTTCACCAGCGCCTGTTGGCTCACTGAGGCAATACTGGACAGTTTTCTACACTGTGATTTAGAGGAAGAACAAATGATCCAAGTTTGTTTTCCCAGCTGAATTAATTTTAGTTCAGCCTCTGCGTGGGATTGTGTTTGAGAGCCGAGCCAGCAGCACGGGTCGGGTGGTGTTTATTTGCTTGGTGGAGATGTTTTCCTGGCTGGAGCAGCAGCCCCCCAAGGCTGGCCGAGGGCAGGCTGGCAGTGGGGGGCTGCATGGCCAGAGCCACCGTAAATATTATTGTGCTCTTATCCTGCCTGGAGAGAGCACAGTGCTGTGGTATGTCCCAGGGTGTGGATCCTTTGCAGAGACAAGGATTTGGGGAACAAGAGTGGCCGGGCTGGTTGTCTTCAGGCGTGCTCTGGCTCCCCAGCCTCCCTTGGCAGCTGAAGGTTGGGGTGCTGAGAGAGGGACTGGATGCTGGAGCAGAGGGGCTGGATAGAGTCCCTTCTAGCTTGGAATATTCTGTGATCCTGTGATACTGGAGAAGAGTGTGGGGGCTCCTGCAGCTGTGGCAGGTTCCATGTTCTGATTGCTCCTTGGGGCTCTCTGGAATGTGTCTCCTAGTGCAGCCCATTAGCGTTATCCATGCTCATCACGTCTGCAGCTGGGGAGCAGAGCAGTTCCCAAAGCCTGGGCACACACCTGGATGGTGCTGGGAGCAGCATAATGGGAAGGAGCCCCATAGCAGTGGGAAAGCACCAAACTCATGGGGTAGAGGGGCTTCTTGCTGCCCTCTGCTCTGGCTGCCACGAGAAGGGAGACAAAGGCTTCATCCCACCGAGCTGGAGGACCCAGGCGGGCTCCCCTGGGGATCTCACAGCCCCTTCCCAGCCCCTTCCTGCCTGCCTGCCAGCTCCCCCCTCCTCCCCATTTTTCTCCGGTGAGTCAGTGGTGGTGAAGGGGCGGGCAGGGAGCTGCTGCCTGTTCCCTGCCTCCTGCTGCTGCCTGTTCCCTGCTTCCCTGCCTCCCGCTGCCGCAGGACCCGCCGCTGTGCGGGGAGAAGGCAAGTCGAGGCAGTGCCGAGCAGGCAGAGATGGATGTTTGCAGCTGGGCCCGGCCAAACCTGCTGCTTGCAGGAGGCACAGGCCTGGCCAGGAGCGGGACAGGAGCAGGGATTTTCTCCTCTGGCGCTCCCCAGGTGAGGAGCAACATTGTGGGAGCTGGGCCGGCACTTGCAGCCTCGCTGGGTCCTGTGGGCTCTCAGCTCTGGTCTCTCCCTTGTGCAGCCCTTCCCATTCCCACCCCAGTGCCTCCAGCCTTGCTCTGCCAGCACAGAGAGGAGCAGAAAGAGCTGCAGGCAAGGTGCCTGAGGTTCCCTGTCCCTTCCTATCACTGTGCCTTGCTGCAGGGATGCTTCGCTCCCTCCAGACTGGCCCTGTCACAGTGGATACCAGCTCTGAGTCAGGGAGACCATCCTTGAGCGAGTGCCTGGTGCTGGGAACCCTCTGGCTCCTTCTCTGGGAGAACCCCACTGCCACGTGTGGACGAGGCACGTGTGTCAGCTGAGCCCGGAGGGGACAGGGTGATCCAGGATGCATCGCAAGGAATGTGTGAGCACAAGGGCCGGGACACCAGTTCTGACTGGGCGTGTTGCTACCGGCACCGGCTGCAGCTGCAGCAGCTTCCCCAGCACACCGAGACCTGCGGCCTCTGCCACAGGATCAGGGCTCTCTCCCTCCTGGATTCCCCCTCTTTTGCTGTCCAGTTTGTGGCAGGTTTCACTGTGTGTTGGCAGAGCTGGGGAGAGGCCGTCAGGGTGAGGATGATGCAGTAGCGAAGGTTGCAGGGAGTGGGAGAAGTGGAGGCTGCTTTTCGCACTCTGCCACAAGGCTCCTCCGTGGCCAGGATAATCCCAGCTCTACACTGGATTATCCTTTGGGGGATTGCAGCCACCCATGCTGAGCTCCTGCTGCCCCGACAGCAGCGGTGTCACACTCAGGAGAGGGACGCAAGTCCTGTCAGGGAGGGATGTTCTCAAGGTCCTTTGTGTCCTCGTGGGCAATGGGCCGCATGCAGGGAGGAGCAGCAGGAATAGGCTGTCTGCCAGCCCCTGGGAATGTCCTCACAGCCCCAAGAGCAGCTTCCATGTGTGCTGCCATCGGGGCCGGAGCTTAGCTGTGCCTGGGCCCTGCACCAGCAGCACAGGGGGGACTGTCCCCCTTTACTGCAGGGGCTCCCAGAGCTCCCAGTGACATGAAGGGGCATCCTGGATGCAGCCCCATCCAAGCAGGCAGAGATGAAGGGCTGGACCCTTCCCTGTGGAACAGGGAGCAGTGTCCCTCATTGCTGGGCTCATGATGGACTGGCCAGAGCAGAGAGGGCAGTGCTCAGTGCAGCACGTGGCTGCTGGCTTTGTGCATCCTCAGCCCTTTAATTATGTCCCTTTTCCACTTGTGCTGTGGAAAGAGCCGGGGAGGGTCTGCCCGCAGCCACGGGCACCTTCTGGCTGAGCTCGTGGGCAGCGGAGCCCATCCTGCCCGTGCTTGAGCTGGTGCTGGGTCGGGCACAGCTGGGGTGCTGCTGGTGTTTGGTGTTATGGCCACGGAGGAGTTCCAGGGAAGGAATCCTTGGTGCCCAGCTGGGAACACAAAGGTGCCCTTCACAAGGTCAAACTGTGCCTTGGGCTGCACAGTCACTGCCTGGGGTCTGCTCTGACCCTGCATTGGGTGACGCTGCTCTGTCTGCAGCCCAGCCTCTGTCCTGCTGCTATAAAAGCCTGGGCATGACCCATGGGGAGCTGGCAGGGTAAGGAAGCGGGGTTTGGCATGTTGGCTCCCAGCTGGCATGAGGACACAGCTGCCTGCTGGCAGGTGCTCTTCACCTTTTGGGACAAAACACTTGTAAACAGGGGGGATGGAGCTCCCAGAGGTGCTGGGCATCGGGGCTGATTCCCGAGATGGCACAGGGTTCCCTGGCACCACTGCCCTGGGAGCATGGAGCAACTCCATGGTGGGGACCATCAGTGCCAGGGAAACCTGTGCCAGAGCCTGACTGCCTGGCATTTCTGCCCCTGCCTTCGTGTGCCCCCGCACCAGCAGCTGGAGCTACTGGTTAGACTGGTCTGAGACCTGGATCTCCCCAGCGCTACCAGCCCTTGTGACCGTGACGTGGCCGTGCCAGATGCCCTGTCCCTAAGGACAAACACCCGTTGCCCCACCATGGTTCTGTCCCCTCTCTCTGGCCCAAGCTGTGCCAGGAGCACAGCTCTCCTGGCAGGGCTGGGGGGGCTGTGGTGGGCTCATGTCCCAGGGGGCGCTGGGGATGGGCAAGAAAGGGGAATGCCAGGGGAATGCCAGCCTTCTCTCTGTGCTGTGTCATATCCCAAGGGCTGGTGCTCGCTGGAGGAAAAGCCTCCCAGTTCTTCCCAGTTGACCGCACTGTTGTGGAAACGAGCAACTGGTTTGCGGGGAGCAGAGTCCTGGGGAGGGGGGGGGTCCCAGGTCCGCATGGAGGGGAAACTGGGGAAATCCTGGCCCTGAGCCTGGAAGAGCAGCTCCCTGTGGTCCGTGCCGTGCATGGGAGGAGGCGGGAGAGCCGGGGGAGCGAGCGGGAGGCCAGAGGAGGGGCCCCCGCTCTCCTTCTGCCGCGACCGAGGAGCGCGGTGGGCGCAGCCGGCGCTGTCGCCGGGGCTGCGTCCGGGGCTGTCCCCTCCTGCCACCGCGCAGGCAGGGCACACTCTCCCCCCCTCGCAGGCAGGAGCCTCTCCGGCCGGCTGAGCATCCTCCCGCCGGTGCGGATGAGAGCGGAGGGAGCGCGGTGGGCGCCGCCGGCATCCGCCTCGCCCGAGCGCGGCCGGGCCGGAGCACAATAGGCTGAGCCCCGCCGGGGGGCGGCGGAGCCCCCCTCGCCCGGGGAACAGACCCTCACCCCGGCCACCATGGTGGTTTTCATGGGCAGGAACCTCTCCTCGCTTCTGGCTTTTTTCAAGAAGAAGGGTGAGTGAGCAGCTGGGAGGGAGGGAGGGATGGAGGGAGCAGCGCCTTGTCCTTACGCAACCCCTGCCGGCCAGGACCCCCACTGGTCACGGGCAGGGGGGCTGCCATCCCCTGGGGAGGGCAGGGAAGGTCACCGCAGCCCTGGCCTCGCCCACCGGGAATTGAATGGAATAAATCACAGCGCTCCTCTCTCCGAAAAGCATCTCCGAGAGTGTTTGGAGGGTGTCAGGCAAAATCGGGGGGGAGAAGAGGTTTAGGAACACAATGGTGGGGCTGTGTTGTGCCTCCTGCGGGGACCTTGCACCAGCACAGGGGACCCCGCACGGCACCGGCACAGGGGACCCCCGCGGTACCAGCGGCGGTGCCGGGCTGGCTGTGCCGCTGTGCCCACTCGTGCCGTGGGTGCTGGCGGAGGCAGGGGCCGGCATGGCGGCAGGGCGGGCGGCTCCATTGTTCCAGGCCTGCTCCTTTGTGTGCCGGAGTCAGGGCTCAGCAGCCTCGCTGCCTGGCCGGGCTGGCACCGAGGAGACGCGGGGGACAGAGGGCACGGGTGTGTGGCACCGGCGATGCCGAGCAGCAGGTGCCCGCGGGCCCCGGGGTGATGCCGCCAGCCCCGACGGGTTCCTGCGCTCGCCCTTCCCTTCCTCAGCCTCGAGGTGTTTTTTTTTCTGGGCAGGAAGAGTTCGAGGTTTCGCTCAGGCAGGAGCGGGCAGGGCTGTGCCATGGTGCCGCAGTGCCCTGGCTGGGTGATGCCAGGGCAGACCCCACTCGTGGGCACCCCAAGGTGCTGGTTGTGGGGAGGGGGCTGTGAGATGGGGAGGGAGGGCTCTGTGCTGGTCCCGGCGTGGCAGATGGGGTGTCCAACACCCTCGGGGCTCAGAGCAGGGATTTGGGTGCTGTGGGGTCTCTGCAGCTGGTCCTGCCTCAGTTTCCCTTGTCTGTGCAGTTCCCAGCCATGGGCCGGGCACGGGGTGAGCTCCTGCTCTTGGGGTGGTAAGCAAGGCCTGGCAATGATGCAACGCTCCAAAGGGAGAGTCATCATCTTTCCATCCACAATTAATCCCCCTGTGCTGCCCTTTCTCTGCTCAGCTTCCCCCAGCCCCACACAGCTCATTTGCTCCTCAGGAAGGCGCTGGAGAGGAGGGTGGTCCCATAACCCAGCACCGCTCCAGCCAGCAGGGAGCAAAGCAGTGGAGACAGGCTGACTCCAGCGTATCGACCGGCCGGGCAGAGCCGTGGGATACGATTCCTCAGTTTGGAGCTGAGCAAGATAACGTCATCCCGGGATGGCTGTCATCTCCTGGCTGCATCCCAGGGGTGGGAGGCGGGTATTGGTGGGAGCAGGGCTGTGCCCCCCCGGCAGAGCTGACCCCTCTGTCTCCGTAGGTGCTACCAAGGGCGAAGGTGAGAAGCGGCTGAGTGTGCAGTACACGGCGGGCGAGGAATGTCCCGACAACGTCTTCTTCCCCAGCACACGGCCCCCGCACCTGGAGGAGCTGCACAACCAGGCCCAGCAGGGGCTGAAGTCCCTGCAGCACCAAGGTGGGTGTCCCCAGGGTTGGGGACACGGCGGGAGGGCAGCTGGCTGTCCCCAGCTCCTGGCTGGCCGAGCTGTGTGGGCGGTGCGATGGGACTGACCGGAGTCCAGCCCTGGCTGGGGTGTGCAAGGGGCACTGCCAGCTTGGCAGCTGCTTCCCTGTCCGGGGGCTTCTCCAGCTCCCCTGGAGGGATTTATAGCCTGCCTTGCCTCCACAGAGAAGCAGAAACAGACCAAAAGTGCCTGGGACCACGGGGACACCAGCAGCCTCCAGGTGAGCCCTGCCAAGGAGCCATCTCTGCCTCGTGGTGCTCTTGGGGGTGAGGGGAGACAGGGTGGCTCCTCTCTTCTCTCTGTGTGGCATTTGGGGCAGACAAGGGAGCCAGCCAAGCTGGCAGGACCATGGCCAGGGGGGTTGTTGGGCAGGAAGGGGCTGTGTGTCCCTTGGTGTCATCCCCTTTGCCCCAGGACAAGCCACTGTCCCTGTCCTTGGCCTCAACACATCCTGCCCTGTGGCACTCTGCCAGGGACCCCCACCTTTCCTGCATCCCTCCATCCCCCTGTTCCTGTCCCATGGGTGTCCCCTGGCAATCCTGAGCAAGGTGGAGGGATGGGATGGCAGGATAGGGACTGTTGGCCGTATCCAGCCCAGTGTCTGTGTCCCTCCCCAGTCCTTGACGAGGAGAAACTCCACTCTCTTGGCCGAGCTGGGCTTTGGCACATCCCCAGGCTCTGACCCTGCTGCCAGTGCCTCACCTGCCTGTGTTTGCTCAAGCCACTGCCTCTCCCTGGCCCTTGGACCCCTTAACCCTTTGGAAGTGGGGTCTGGAAACCCCAGGGTGGGCAGAGCCACTGGCAGAGCAAGGTGGAGGGGTCAGGTTTCCGCTGATGGGTCTCATCCCAACCTCTGCCTGTGCCAAGGGATGGTTTGGAGGGGTGGGAACACTGGAAGCTGTGCCTGGCACGGGGCTGTGCCACCAGCTGTGCCCATGGCACATGAGTGCTGGGGGTCCCCAGCCTGACTGCTTCCCAGCCTGTGTGTCCCTGTCCTTTGCCCCTCTGCCAGCCATGGCAGCCCTCCAGCCCTGGGATCCGGGTCACAGCCAGCCTGGGAACAGCCATGGGGCCAATTTTGGCTTGGCACAGCAGCAGGACCAGCAGTCCCTTCAGGTGCTGCTCCGGTGGGCCAGACTCTCAGCCCTGCTGCTCTCCGGGGGGCTGCGAGGCCACGCCGGGTCCCAGGGGCTGCTCCCGGCCCCGCTCCTGGTGGGAGGACTTTGGATGCCGGTGTGGCTGACTCAGCCTTTGGCCCTCGGAAAAGCTTTTGTCTGGGCTGCGGAGTCAGTTTGCGGCAGGGAAGGGGCCTGGCCGGGGCTGGGGCAGCTCCGTCCCCACCGCCCAGGGTCCGCTGAGCCCCCTGTCCCTCTGTCCCCGCAGTCCTGCACGTCCTTGGAGGATGACAGCTTGTCCTTCCGGAGCCGGACGGCCTCCTGTGCCACGGACAGCACCTCTGAGGACGCCCTGTCCATCCGCTCCGAGATGATCCAGCGGAAAGGTACCCAGCCGGGGGGCTGTGGGGTGGGGGCCACACGAGCCAAGGGGATGCCAGGGGGGTCGGAGCAGGAAAGCCAGGCTCTGCCTTTGTGTTGCCACGAGCCAGCGCAGGGATTTGGGGGCCCTTGGGAGCGATGAGAGCAACTCTGGCTGAGTCAGAGCGTTGGGGCTGGGCGAGGGGGATGGAGAGACAGACAGACACCGTCTCCTCCCTGCTGCTGGTGCCTCTCTGGGCTGTTCCACGCCTGTCACTGGAGCATCTCTGTCAGTGGGGATGTGCTGGGGACACTGGGAATGCCCTGGCCAGGGCCCCTCTCACACCTGCTGGATCCGCTCACACCTCTCGTAGGTTCCACCTTCCGACCGCACGACTCCTTTCCCAAATCCTCGGAGAGGGCTGGCAAGAAGAGGAAGGACAGGAGGACAACGGTGCTGGGCATTCCCCACAATGTCCATAAGGAGCTGGGTAAGCACCAGGGATAGGGGGGGATTTTTAGGGTCTGGTCTCGTCACACAGACTCTGCTTGTCTTGGTTTGAAGCGTGTGCCTTGGGATCACACTGAGGTCTTCTCTCCCTGCTCCCAGGTCTCAGGAACAGCCACGACGCCAAGGGCCACGCCGAGGCCGATGGGCGCGGGGGCAGCCGGGCGGTGCAGCCCCTGCTGAATGGCGGGCAGGTCTCCGGCGACGCCGTGCGCATCCCCACCATCGACGGGAAGCTGCAGCCCCTGGCGGTGCCCGGTGGCGCCCGCGTCTGCCTGGGGGCCCTGGAGGAGGCGGACGATGCGGCCCTGCAGAAGCACATCAACAGGGTTTACTACGACGACTCACTGGTGGGGAGGAAGACGGCGGCCAAGCTGTCGCCCATGGTGCGGCCCAAGTCGCTGGCTGTGCCGGGCATGACCACCTATGCCAACCCCCCGGAGGTGGTGGTGGGCCCCGTCATGTCCATCTCGCCGCAGGGCACTTACATGTCCAAGATCATCCCCAACGCCATCCTGCCGCCCATGGTGGACGTGGTGGCGCTGACGCGGAGCAGCGTGCGGACGCTGAGCCGCTGCAGCCTCGTGTCGTCCAGCCCGGCCTCCGTGCGGTCCCTGTCCCGCTTCTCGGGGCGCGGCGCCCGCAGCCGCGAGCCCTCCTCCTCCAGCGACAACTGGAGCCACTCGCAGTCCACGGAGACCATCGTCTCCAACAGCTCCACCATCTCCTCCCAGGGCGGCTGCGAGCACCGGCAGCCCGAGGCGGGGCCGCCCGGCGAGGGGGACGCCGCGGCTCGCTCCGACACCGACCAAATCAGCGTCTACAGCTCCGCCAGCTTCGCCAGCTCCTGCTCCAAGCCCGCTGCCGGCCTCGCTGCCGTGGCCCCCCTGGCCGTGGTGGGCAGCGGGCGGGTGTCCCCCGCCTACAGCACGAGCAGCCAGGCGGACGGCTCGGACACGGGCAGCCTGGCCAGCGAGCGCTCCTCCGCCCGCAGCGTCTCCCTCAGGAAGATGAAGAAGCCCCCGGCCCCGCCTCGCCGGACCTACTCCCTGCACCAAAAGGCTGACGGGGAGCCCAAGGTGCTGGGGTTGCCCCCCAAGCCCGACCGGCGGGTCCAGCGGGAGAGCGGCGCGCCCTGGTCCCCGCGCCCCGAGCCCTTCAGCCCCACGGCCGAGGACGAGGTGTTCTCCCCTCAGTCCCTGAGCGAGACCAGCAGCCTCCGCTCCGAGAGCCTGGCCGGGGCCAGCTCCCCCGAGGCCTCGCGGGGCCGTCCCGGCGTCACCGTGGTGCTGAGGGAGCCGCAGGCTCAGCCCAAGTGGAGCTGCCCCGATGGGTCTGACCGCACCATGTCCCCCTCCAGCGGCTACTCCAGCCAGAGCGGGACGCCCACACTGCCCACCAAGGGGCTGGCACCCCCGTCTGTGTCCCCGGGCAAGGCTCAGCCGCAGAAGCCGGACCGGGTGTGCTCCCTGCAGTCGCCTGCGCTCTCCGTGTCCTCCTCCCTCACCTCCATCTCCTCCTCGGCCTCGGACCCGACGCCCCCCGAGGCCCTGACTGGCCGCTCGGACCGGTTCATCATCCCGCCGCACCCCAAGGTTCCTGCTCCCTTCTCCCCGCCACCCACCAAGCCCCAGCAGCCCCCGGCCCCCTCCGGCCCCCTCCTGCCCTCGCCAGACCCCCCAGCGCCCAGCACTGCCTGCCAGGAGCCCTCGGCCAAGCCCACCGGCAAATCTCCACCTCCATCGCCGCCTCCTGCCTACCACCCACCTCCCCCCCCAGCCAAGAAGGCGGAGGGGAGCCCCCAGCCCACCAGGGAGACCCCCGCCGACCCCGCCTGGCCGCCACCACCGCCGCCGGCTCCCGAGGAACACGACCTGTCCATGGCAGACTTCCCCCCTCCGGATGAATCCTATCTCTCCAGCCTGCCCGATGCCACCTCGGAGGGGCAGAAAGCGACGCCGAGCCCGGGGGCTGCATCTTCACCATCGCCAGCCGCGCTCTCCTCGTGCAGCCAACAGCAAGTCCCACCGGGCGGGGCGGCGCAGCCCCCGCGTCCCACCGAGCCCCTTCCCGAGGCCGCCGTGCCACCACCACCGCCACCTCCTCTCCCTCCGCCCTCGGCTCCGGCTCTGCCGCCCCAGATCAGCCTTAAGAAGGCGGCGGACGCCAGGAAGGAGCCGGTGTCTCGGAGCAAGAGCGGCCCCGTGCCCAAGGAGGACGCCAGCCTGCCCATCGTCACGCCGTCGCTGCTGCAGATGGTGCGGCTGCGCTCGGTGAGCGTGGAGCCGCCGGCCGCGGCCGAGGAGCGCCCGGCGCCGCAGAAGCCCGTCCGCCGGTCCCTGTCCACGCGGCAGCAGCCGCCTCCCGCCAAAGACACGGTGCCTTCCAACCAGCTCCACCACGCCGTGCACCTCAAGGCGGCCGCCTTGGCCTCCGGGGACGCCGCCGAGAAGCCGCCGGGCAGCCGCGTGTCACAGCCCGAGGGCGCCCCCGGGGACGGGCAGCTCTCCCCCAGGAACAAGTCACCGGCCTCCACCGCCAGCTTCATCTTCGCCAAGAGCTCCAGGAAGCTGGTGATCGAGACCGCCTCGTCCCCCGAGGCGCAGGCCGACCTGAAGAGGAACTTGGTGGCCGAGCTGATGAATTTCTCGGGGCAGCAGCGCTCGGCGGCTCCGGCGGCCGCCCCGCAGGGCCCCGGCAAGGCACAAGCCCACCGAAAACCCGGCAAGATCCCCCCTCCGGTAGCCAAGAAGCCTTCTCTTGGCCCGGGGCCGGCTGCTTCGCCGCTGAGCCCGAAGGCAGAGGGGGCAGAGGCGCCGGATGGCAGTGCCAAGGCGGGCGAGAGCAGGACTAAGAGCGAGCCGGCAGGGACAGAGGGCAGGGATGCCACGGAGCCGCCGGCTCGGAGCCTCCCTGCACAAGGTACGTGGGGTGGGAGCCTGGCCAGCCCCGCCGCGGGGGCTGTGGGTGCTCAGAATCCCGAGCTGCGCATTCCCGAGCTATAGGCTCCCAGAGCAGCACCTGGGCCGTGGGATGGCACTGGGGTGGCACTGGGGTGGCACTGGGGCAGCAGGGAGAGCCCGGCAGGGCTGTGGGAAGGTGGGATTCGGGGTGGCTGACGGGCTCTTCCCTCCTGCCTTGCAGACGGACGGGGAGAGACGGCCTGAAGAGACGATGCTGCAGGACTGGTGCCCCCACGGACAGGAATCCAAATCTCTCAGGGACCTGGGCAGGTCAACGGACGAGTGTGGAACTGGCAACTAATACAGGAAGCAAACAGCCTTAGCCTCCACGGCCTTGATGATATTTATGCAAAAATGGTGTTGGTTTCACTTTCCTAAGTACTACAGCTTTATTTTGCTTTTATTTTTTACTGGACTCGAGGCCTGTGCCCAGAGCCAGCACCTCCTCCCTGCCGAGCTGCTGCTTGGTCTGGGCATGTGGAGCCCAGAGGAGTTTGGGGACCGGAGACCCTGGAGCTGGGACCGCTCTGCTCCCCACGAGGAACGGAAGCACTTTGGACAAGGGAATGGGAAGGCTTTGGCCATGGCAGCACCCAGGGGGATGCAGACAGGAGTGGGATGAGGTGGAGGTGCTGGCTGGGAGGGACCGGTGCGTTGGCCCTTGATGGAGAGGGAAGAGGGGCTCGTGGCCAGCGCCGGCTCCGGCCACTCGCCACTGCCCATCCTGCAGCCATGCCGGCCACAGGGTGAGGGGTAGCCTGGCTGCCCCTTGAGCTGGTCTTCAGGCCGTGGGCTCTGGGGTGGAGCCTCGATTCTTTCTGTAAACTTGGGTCACATTTTGATTTCATTGATTGTAAAAAAAAAAAAAAAAAACCAAACCAAACCTACCACCCCCACCAAACCAAACCAAAAGCAACCGACCCTCTGCCGCCGAGTCGCTGCTCCGAGCTCTGTACCGGGCTGGTAAAAATGATGACCGAAGCTCGTTGCCTCCTGTGCTTTCCTGGCTTATGGCCTTGGCACTGCCACGCGTGGCAGGGCCCTCCTGGATGGTGCTGAGCTCCTGGGCAGGCACAGACCCCATGGGGCTGGTTTCCAGCACCACTGCCCCCTAAAACTGGGGAGCAGGGCTGGCTGCCAGCTCGGTCTCCCCTGGACAGACAGGCACACCCTGTGCACTCAGCTTGACATTTTATTGGGTTTATGACAGATGGATCCCGAGTCAGTCTTTAAGGCCCACACCCCCCACGGGCTCGGAACAGACCCACGGGTGCTCCCTGGGCTCCTGGCCAAAGAGCAGCACCAGTGGCCACAGCCCTGGTGGGCTGAGGGTGGATGAGAGGGTGCCCACGCAGGGCAGGGGACGGTCCTGCTGGGCTGTCCCAGCTCTGGTAGCAGCAACACGGGTTTGAGAAGCAGCTTTCCCTTCTGCCCTCACCACAGCACCCACACATGCCATCCCAGTCGGGACCAGTGGGCGGGGAGTCCAGTCCATGGCACAGCTGGGAGCGAGCTGATGGCCCCAGCGTAGAGCACAAGTCACAGGGTCCCTTGGGTGTGGTGCCACCTCCAGTCCCCAGCGCTGGCCCACAGCCAAGGCCCAGCCACGGGCTGAGCAGGCCCAGGGGGAGGGTGGAGGCAGCAAATTCAGTCCCAGAGCCCCCAGGGCCGAGCCCCCGGCGCGGGGCACCGGTGGGGAGATGGCAGAGACCGAGGTGGTGGTGGGAGCCTGGCAGGAGGCACGAGCAGCAGCCCTGGCGCTTGTTAGCTGATGGTTCCACCCTTGAGGCTTTTACAGGAGACTCTCCCCAGCTTGGTCAGGAAGTTCCTCTGCTTCCACTGCGCGACACAGTCCTCGGAGACACGGAAATCAGCCTGGGGAGCAGGGCAGGGAGGCAGGATCAGCCCCGGGCTGCCAGTGGGGCAGCAGTGCCCAGCTCAGCCCCTGGGGAGGTTTGTCTCCCCCACAGCTTGGCTGAGAGTAACAACCAAGGGCAGTGAGGGGCAGAGAGGTGGGGACAGTGGTGGCTCTGAGCACTGCCCCAGTCAATGCCTGCAACCCCAGCTGCACCCAGCTGTGCCCAGCCCCTCACCTGCAGCTTCTCAAAGACCTTCTTCTTGGGTTTGAGCTCCTCATCGGGCTCCCCGCCCTCGTAGCCCTCCACGTAGACGCGCTCCCCGGCGCAGCACCCGGACGGGGGGTCCAGGGGCTCCACCTCACGGGGCTCCCCCACGCTGCAGGAGAAAGCAGAGTCGCCCAGGGTGGTCCCACCTGCCCCTCAGCACCCCCGGGGCAGGAGAGGGCGGGTCCCTGTCCCCCTGGAGGGATCCAACCCCAGTGCCCCCCTCCCTCACCTGGAGGCACACAGCACCATGCCCTGAGACTCCACTCCCCTCATCTTCTGGGGCTTGAGGTTGCAGAGCAGCACCACGAGCCTGTCCTGCAGCTGCTCCTTGGGGACAAACTGCACCAGGCCACTGACCACGGTGCGGGGCTCGGCCTCGCCCACGTCGATCTTCTCCACGTACAGGCTGTCTGCGTCTGGGTGCTGCCAGGCAGGGCCAAGGTGGGGCACAGAGATGGGGATGGGGTGGCAGAGGAGGGGGCAGGACCCCCCCCCCCACAAAGCCCAAGTGTCCCTGTGGGATGGTCACTCCCCCTCCTCGTTGTGCCCATACCTTTTCCACACTGATGACTTTGCCCACGCGGATGTCCAGCCGGGAGGGGATCACTTCCTCCGGCTCAGAGTTCTTGGTGCCCTTCTCTCCAGGCTCTGCAGTGCAAAGGGAATGGTCACACCACTCAGCATAGATCCAAGCCCTGGGGAGCACAGTCACCCCCAAAAGCAGGCCCTGGGGAGAACTCCCTGCAGGGAATTCCCTGCTTGACTCTGTGCCAGAGAGCACAGTCTGCTGTGTTGCCCTCTCAAGCACCACGGCAGGAACAGCCCTGGCACTGGCTTTCCTCACCCTTCCCACTGTTCTCCAGGGCTGTTTCTGAGACTGAAGTTTCAGAAGTTCTCTCTAAGCTCAGCCCCTGGAGAGGCTCTCCCACCCAGCCCTGTGTGGTCAGGGCCCCACTTCCCCCCACTCCCAGCCTCTCCTTACTGGCTTTGGATGGGTTGGGATATGCAGCACTGCTCAGCTTCTTCAGCTCTGGGCTGCTGAACTTCTCTCTGATGGGGTCAAGCAGTTTGTTCAGGGCCACTTCCACCGAGTTCTTCAGGTCCCCAGGGTGCACAACCTGTGTGTGACAAACAGGCTCCTGTCTGAGGCCCAGGGTGGGGAGATGAACCCCAACCCTTGGCCTGATTCCCCTCGGACATCAGAGCCCTTCTGGACACTTCTACTTCCAGGCTCAGCACCTGGGAGGGCTCTGAGCTCACAGGAGCCTCAGGCACAGGGAGAAGGGTCAGTCCCTCCCAGCACTCACCTGCTCAGCAAAGTCCTTCTCCAGGGCCTCGTAGTCTGTGTAGGTTTTGTTCCCTCCCCATTTTTCCTCTCGCAGCACCACAAACTCTGTGACACACAGATTTTAAGGCCCAGCTAAACCACCTGCCCCGCTCTGCCCAAGGAGGGGACCACAGGCTGGGGAGGTGGCACCCCGGGGACACAGTGCTGTCCCCTCTTCTTATCCACAGGGAAAACACCCCCAAGCACGGTGAGCCCTCACCTGACTTGAGGGGGAAGAGGACGTGCTTGATGAAGGAGAGGACACCGTTGTTCTCCACGTTCCCTGGCTCACAGAAAGCCTTCTTCAGCTTCTTCTTCACATCCTCCTTGCGATCCAGAAGATCAATCTTTGAGTCCTGCAGCAGGAGATTTCCTCAGCCCTTCACCCAAAGTTTTGCCCAAAAGAGAAAACTCATGAGGGAGTTGCTGCTCCTTCCTAAAACCCCGTGTGAGCAGAGAGAGAGGTCACCTTGCCTTGGGGTGCAGCCTCTCCACCCCCAGCCATCAACCTGCCCCCCTGCACGCCCCAGAGCAGGGACCAACCTCCTCTGAGGAGCTCATCTTGCTGCCTGTCAGCCCAGGAACCATCGGGTTCATCAGGTGGACACGCTTGGCATAGCCCAGGGAAGGGAGGTACTGGGAAAAGGCAGGGAGGCAAGTTAGGGACAATCCTCATCCAAAGACCAGCTTCAACTCACAGTTTTGTCAGCTCCTGGCTCCAGGTGACTTTGGGATCCGGAGTAACAGGACCCAGAAAGCCACTGTGAGCTGGCAGGGCACAGAGAGGCCCAGCCAGGGCTGAGTGGCTGCCCAGCAGAGCCCTGCAGAGTACGGGAGCAGCAGCACAGAGCTCTGTGGGGCCAACCAGCATCCCACACACCCTTCTCCCGGTGGATTAGCCAGTGCCCAAGCCCTCCCTCAGGCCCCAGGACGGCAGAATCCCCCCCCCATTCCTGACCTTCTCTGCGAAGGTGAATATCTTCCTCTGATCAACTCCCCCGAACTGGGCGTCCACCTTGAGATACTCCTCGTCCAGCGCCTGTGGGGACACACAGAGCCCTCCTGAGGAGGGGCCCAACACTCCCCACTCCAGCTGTGCTCAGCCTTCAGGGCTCCTGCCTGTCCCTCACCCTCTCCTGGGGCACTCCCTGCCCGGGAAGGACGGGAACATCCTGGACCATTTGCTCGCAGTTCTTGGTGCCGGGCGGGATGTTGGGGCGGAGAGCCATCCCAAGCCCCCCCACACCCCCCTGGCCCTGGCTTTGCCAGCACCTCCCTGGCCACCCCCTGCCTCACCTGCAAGCCTGGGTAGAGCAAACCACTCAGCAGGGGATGCTCCACCTGCTTCACCACCTCGGCCCCCGCCTTCTTGGCGTCGTGCTGCG
Source organism: Acropternis orthonyx (assembly GCA_035583155.1). Lineage (NCBI taxonomy): Eukaryota > Metazoa > Chordata > Aves > Passeriformes > Rhinocryptidae > Acropternis > Acropternis orthonyx. The sequence continues at coordinate 4,517,486 of JAWWEU010000062.1, forward strand.
TCACCAGCGAGGACAGGCGGTACACGTCCAGGGTGTACTCCCTGTGGGGCGGGGGGGACACACCTCAGAGCCCCCCCCCAGGCTGCCCCCAGCCTCCCTGAGAGCAGCCAAGGCCCGGGGGCACCCAGGGGCTCCCCCAGCACTCACTTGCTGAGCTGGTAGTCGGTGCCTCGGATGAACTTGAGCCTGTCCAAGGGCACCCCGATGCTCTCCAGCATGGCCTTGATCACCTGCTCGTAGTAGCGGGTCCGCAGCTCCAGCAGCTCCCAGGGGGCCTTCATGTTGTCCAGGTAGGCGTGGAGGTCGGCAAAGAGGACGGTCACCTGCCACAGAGGGGGCTCTCAGCGCCAGGGCCGAGGGAAGCACGCTTGTTGCCGTGCCCCCGGGGGCGGGGATCCCTCTCTGAGCCCTCACCTCGCAGCCAGCCTTCAGGAAATCGGCGATCTTGGACATGGGCACGAAATAGGCCACGTGGGGCTTGCCCGTGGTGGCCGTGCCCCAGTAGATCTTCAGCTCCCGCTCCTTCAGGATGGCCAGCAGCTTCTCCTCGCCCAGCACCTCCTGCGGGGTCGGGGTGGGGGGAAACACAGGAGGCAGGGCAGGGCAGGGCAGGGCTGGGCAGGGC
>JAWWEU010000062.1:4518210-4551496 GCA_035583155.1 Acropternis orthonyx
CCCGCCCTCCCGCGCCCCGCTCCGCCACTCCGGAGCCGCCTCTCTCGCGGGGGGGCTCGCGCTCCGCCAATCAGGAGCCGCCTCTCTCGCGGGGGTCCCGCGCTCCGCCAATCAGGAGCCGCCTCTCTGCCGGGAGGGGGCGCGGCCGCGGCGCCGTTAAGATGGCGGCGGGTGAGGGCCGGGGCCGCCCCGCTCCGGCCGGGCCGCGGCCGCTCCTTTGGGCCCCCGCTCTGTCCCCTTTATCCGCGGGGTTCTCTGCCCGCTCTGCCCTCTCTGCCGGGCCTCCGGGAGCAGGCGGGCCCCGAGCGGGCCGCGAGGAGCAGCGCGGGGCGGGCCCGGGCCCGGCCCCGCCTTGGGGCGGTGCCGTTGAGGCGCCGGTTGGGCGGTGGCCGCTGAGGGAGGGAAAAGGGGCGGCTGAGGGAGGGGCTGGTGTGTCGGTCCCTGCCGGGGGAGCCCTCCCGCCTCCCGCCTCCCGCGAAGGGAAAGCCCCGGCATGACCTTATTGCAGGTTTTTAGCGTTTAAAGAGGCCCCGGGAGAGCCGGAGAGGGAGTTGGGAGGGACAGGACGCAGGGAGTGGCTCCGCGCTGCCGGAGGGCAGGGAGAGATGGCATTCTGGGGAGGAATTCTCCCCTGTGAGGGTGGGGAGGCGCTGGGATGGGTTTCCCAGAGCAGCTGTGGCTGCCCCGGGATCCCTGGGAGTGCCCGAGGCCAGGGTGGAACACCCTGGGATAGCGGAAGGTGTCCCTGCCTGTGGCTTGGACATGGATGGCCTTTGAGTTCCCTTCCAACCCCAACCATTCCATGATTCTCTCATTAGGAGCTGCACCGTCAGGCTGCCGCACCCCACAGGACTCATGCCACGTTTAATTTGGTTTTACTCGTGTTTTTCCCGGTAGCACCCGGAGGTAAATTGCAGAACTCCAGGCAAGCTCTGGGACTACTCCCGACCCCACGTGCCCTTGTGTGGGCTTTGTGCATAAAGAGCTGATTTCCCCGGCTATTTGTTTTCCTGCAGCATCATTCTGAAAGCGCCCATTTTTTTTATTATTGAGGCAGAATGACAAGAGGAAGCAGCAGAATTTCCCAGGTTTTATTCCTGCAGCTACAGCCCATCCACCCCCCTTTTTTAAGCGGTAGCTAGTCAAAGCAACAGGAAGACAAAAGACATTCCTTTAAGTCCTCGGTCGAAGAGGACAGGAAATACCTTTCCTTAGTCCAGATTCTCCCGCGGGGTGAGAGTCAAGTGCAGGGCTCTCAGGTCCAAAGATTCCTGGGAGGGAGGGGGGAGTCCTCCCTCCGAGGAAAGCAGGGTTTGTTTGTGAATTCTTTGACACTATAGAATTTTAGGGGAGGTTCTTTATCTGGGGATCTTGGATTGTAGTGTGTGTTTTGTGTCTCAGTGACTAATTCCCTGCTGAATGTCTCCTCTGCTCCCTCACCCAGTTACTCTTCCCTTGCTCATATTTTCCTAACCCCCCTCCCCCCCCAAAAAAAGACTTTTTAGGTGTTTATTTGTGTCTTTGGTGGGGGTTGAGACACTGGGAGGTTTTACTTAATACCTAAAGTGTGCTCTGTCATTTAAGGTGGTGATTTGTGATTCCTGCGGTCTGGTGTGAGTGATTTGCAGCACTTTTGGAGGAGACTGCACAGAGATGTTGGTGATTGGGGGTTTGTGAAAACCCTGTGAGGGAGCACTCTGCAATGAGGGGTTGGTTGCTGTTATGGGTTAGGACCCAATATCGTCAAGAGTAGAGATCAAGGAGTTAAAATTGTGGTGCCTCAGCCAGTGTTTTTATGTTCCCTGTTATATTCCAGCATCTTTGGAAGGCAGCTGAGTTTCTTTTATTGAAGGTGTTGGTTTTGCTGGCAGGTCGGGGCTGACTCCTGCTGATTTCTCCTCTGAAAAGGCACATCAAAGGGCACCAGGAGCAGAAGAACTTCAGCAAGCAGGGATGCAGGAAGCCACAGACACGGGAGACCGTTCCCCTCCTGCCCCTGGGCTCTGCCTGTGGCAGGAATTCAAACCGGCCCCGGCCCCCGGAGCCAAGAGGTTGTGGGATGCCGCAGCAGCGGTCCCGGCCCTGCAGTCAGCCAAGAAGGTGTGTGTGTTGGGTCGCGTGTGCGGCACCCCAAAGCCAGCAGAGATCCTGCTGCTGCCCTCCCCAGGCTCTGCCTGCTCCCCTCTTCTGGAGGAGGGTGGCCAGGACGGCCTGGCTGCCAGTTTCTCTGGGTCCCAGTACAAGGACGTGGCCGTTTCCCTGGCCACGAGCGGGCGTTTGGATGACACGGAGCTGGATGATTCCCTGCTGGAGCTGTCAGGCAGCGAGAAAGGGAACTCTCCTTTCGATTACACCGAGGAGGAGATCCAGGAAATCTTGGCAGATGATTGCACAGAAGCTGAGCAGCACCTCATCAGAGAGAGCCATCTGAGCCAGAATGCAAATGAGGAGAGTGGAGAGGCCGAGAGCAGCAGCTGCAGTGGGGCATCAGTCAGTGAAGATACCTCGGAGATCACAGAGGAACCTGAGGACCCTCTGCCCCAGGAGCATTCCCCAGTCGGTTCTGGGTGTTATCCTGCATGTTTGAGTGGAAGTGCTGGCTTGGATGGGCTCCACCTGCAGCAGGACCTTGACCTGCAGGACCTGCTGAGCCTCAGCCCGTTGGCTGTTGGCTGTTCCCATGAGCCTCCCGGGGACAACTGGCTGGTTGAAGTGGAAAGAGAAGCTCTAGAAGCAATGATAGATGATTGTTTAGGACATGGTACAGCTGCTGGTAGCTGCATCCTTGAAGAATCCTCAGAGCCTAAAGGCCAGGAAAGCCTGGCTTTGGATTGCCTGGGAAGATCCATGCCCTTCTCTGAGCTTACCTGTGACAGGGGCACAGGTGATGAGAGCCCAGCATCTGGGTCTGGAAACAAAGGACTCTCCAAAGCAACAAGAAGCTGGTTTTCAAGGAAATCAGGCTCTCCAGAGGATGATGAAGGGGAGTCTCCAGGAGCTGAGCAGCCATCAGGCAGCATTAAAGTAAGCTCACATCTTAATTCTCGTAGCTAAAATGTTTTTAATTCCATTGCTTTGGGTTTGTGCTTTTGGATAATGCCTAGATGCACACAAGTGTTGTGTTTATAGAGAAAAGGGTTTTTCAAGTGGAGCAAAGTGTGATTTTTATATAACTGTATTCGCAGAACTTATGTGGAATGGTTTTATTTTACATGTTAATCCTCTTTTCCCTTGCCTTTCCAGTTAAGTGACACAACTGTAGGCCAGACTGGGCAGGAAGAGACAACCAGTGGGAAGAAGCCTGGCAAAGTTATTCCTGTCCCATAGGAGAAAGAAGAAAGGTAATTTCTTAGGAAATTGCTCTTTGAAAAATATCCCAACTGTTTCCTCAACCAGTCTATTGGTCACGTGCTGCTGGTTTTATCTTTATTCTTTAATCACGATGCACCGAGTTAGGAGGGAAAACACTTAATATTCCACCCTGGAAGAGGGGGAGGAATATGGGGATGGTCCAAACGGGAAAGGAGGTGGTTAAGGCAGTTTTGGGCAGTGGTTTGGAGGCAGGTCCGGGGAAGTTTGTGGTGCTGTGGCTCCTCCCGGAGCACTTTCCTGCAGGTGGCAGCAGCAGAGCGGATCGGGATGGTTCCTCCTGCTCTCCCCTGCTCCCAGAGGTGTCCGTCGGGGGTTTGTCTCTGCAGACCTGCTGCTCTCGGGTGTTCTGTGCGTTGCTGTTCCCCACGTGGCCTGGAGTGATGTGAAAAAATCTGCTTTTGAGGGCTCTCTGCAGGTTCCTGGCGAGGTAACCAGGGCAGTGACCTGCCGGGTCACTCAGCTGATGCTCCTGCTTTGCTCTCTGTGTTTTATCTTTGCAGCTTTAGCCTGATAAATACCTTTATTTTTTCTATCACAGAACAGCGCTACAAGGAGGTCACGTCTGTAATAGTTCTGCAGGGCACTCTGCCCTCTCTGTGTTCTATAACCTCATTTGACAAATAATCTGCAAAGAAACTAACACTGTTTATTATTTTAAAGACTGGAACAACGGCCCTGCATTTCAGAAGTGGAACCTGAGCAAAAGAAATGTTTATCTCCAGAGTGTGCATGTCCACATGGTGAAAAGTGTAGCTCCTACATCAGGTAACCCCTGGGTGGGAGGGAAAAGTTGATATCCTGCCAGGAGGCCTGGCTGGCTGGACTTGCATTCTTTGATGGTTTTAATATATTTGTTTTCAGGGGGTAATAAAAAGTACCTGTTACACTTGCTGTAGCACCACCATGCACAGAACTCCTGTGCAGGAGTCAGGGCTGGTTCAGATGAGCTCCAGAGCTGGGGGTACCTGGGAAAAGCATCACAAAGGGGATTTGTGTGGCAGGAATGTTCCCAAAACAAGCCTGTGTTAGCTGGGAAAAGCAGAGCTGAGCTCTGGCCTGTCTTGGGAGGTAAGTTGGCCTTGTCAGTTCACAGCTATCACTGAGGCTGGAAAAGCCCTCCGAGCCCACCCTGTGCCCGATCCCTGCCTTGTCACTGAGTGCCAGCTCCAATCATTCCTGGACACCTCCAGGGATGGGGACTCCACCACCTCCCTGGAACCTGTGAACTCAGCCTGGGGCAATCTTTAGCTCAAGTGCTGAGATTTGGGTTTCAAGCTGACACCTTCTCTGTGTTGCCTCAGCGGTGTCATCCAAGAGCGGAGGTGTGAGGGAAGGTGTTGTAAAGAGCAGGTGTGGATTTCGGCTGAAGGGTGACATCTGATGGGTGGGATTGGGATGTTCTGAAGGGCAAAAATGTTCTGGTGTCTTCCAGCCACGGCCTCCCACTGTGGTTATTTTGAGTGTTCATGGGTGCAATAATTGTCATTTCTGGCGAGCTGTGAGGAAGTGACAGTTGTGTGGAGCTGCACTTAGCCAGGCACAGGGACAGCTGCATAGCCACGGGGCTGCTTCAGTGCATGAATCCAGCATAAGTAATGCAGAGGGGACGAGGCAGGGAGAGCTGAAATGGCCTGTTTTCTCTTCCTTTCAAATTAAAAATGCAAGACGTATGTTGTGAGTCGCAGAAAATCAGGCAGGAGCTCTAAGTGAGCGGGGCTGACGGGTGAAATACAGCTCTGTTTTGCTGGGGAAGAACATTGTCTGGGATGCACACAATTTGATTTTCTTATTAGTGCAAACCTCTCTTATTCCAAATAGCTGCAGGCTTGGAATTCAGCCCGACAGACAGCGTGGGCTCTCCCAGTTGTCACAGATAAAGCCTCTCAGTGGGCCGGCTGTGCCCTGCGTGCTGTTCCCCAGCACCGGGGTCTGCAGCAACGTCTTGGGGAGCATTTGCATAGGAAATGCAGAGTGATCCCAAGAAATTCATGAAGGAAAATTAGCAGGTTTCAGAGCCAGCAAGGGAATTCCCTTTGGGAAGCAGTAACTAATATATTGCTGCTACAAATCTTTAGCTCTGTTTTGAGTTGCAAATCTCCTGGCATTTGTCTCAGGGTAATGTTTGCCTTTGCCGTCCCATCTTTTATGTAATCTGTCTGTTCTTCCCTGTATCCTGGCTCTTGCTGCTGTGTTGTCTGAGGGAATTCCAGCCTGTCTACAGCAGAGATTTTGTCTTTTCCCTTATCTGCACATTGTCTTGGGCTTGCAGGTTCTCTATAAATGCAACTTTAATATATAAATACAACTTTCACATACATATACATCTATATCTTGTGTGTGTGTGTATATATATATATATGTATATATACATATCTCCTATATATTCTTACATTGGGTGATTGAGTGCTAAAAGTCACACTGACCAGTTGAAAGAGATCCTTTTATATTCAGAATAAACTTTTCCCATCAAGCCCCCTTGAGTGAGTTGGGAGACAACCCGGGGCTCTGCCTGTGCTTCCTCTCCTTCTGGTTTCTAGATGGTGTTCAGCCTGAATAGATACATTTATTTGCAGCTTCCTATGGGGGTTTAAATGCTGCTGAGGCTGCGTTGTGGCAGATGTAAAAATGAGATGTGACTGGAACATCTGCTTGGCGATGGGTGGCTGATAATTGACCACACAAGAGTTCTGCCAGCTGACCATTTGTCAGCGTTTGCACTTCCTTATTGCCCTTTATCCCGCAGTAAATAGAATTATTTCCTTCTTGATTAGATCCTTCTCAGCAATTCTGGGTCTGTATCAAACACTGAAGTAATGAGGCTCCTAAAACTGTGTTATTTGGAGCAAAATCATAGACAGGTTATAAGGGACCTTAAAGCTCATCCAGTTCCACCCCTCTGCCATGGGCAGGGACACCTTGCACTAGCCCAGCTCGCTCCAAGCTCCATCCCTGTCCCTCAGGTAGCCGGGAAGCTGACCTTTCCCTAAAGGGTTCCTTCCATCAGGAGTTCTCCTTGAGGCTTGGTGGGTTTGCCAGAGATTTGTGCTGCTTTTAGCAATTTTATCAGACTTCTTACAACCTGGCAGAAACCTGATAAATTGTTTTCTTGGATCGCTCTTGAGTCAAAGGGAGAGGAGGAGGAAATACCTTGTAAAGAGTCACAAACCATCTGGTCTTACTGTAATAACAAAGATCAATATCTTTAAAAAAGCAGACACTGTGTTTAAGGTGATGGAAAGGGAAAATAGTGTAAGGGAACATATGGAGAAACAAATCTGTGAAATACAAATGAACTCTGTACCTGCAGACTCTGCCTTGAAAGAGACTGGTGTGTTGATTGATGCTGAGCTGGCCGAGGGAAAAAACTTAATCTTGAAACAGTTCTTACCTGCCCAAATTCATTTTGCTTGAATGGAGAGCAGGCAGGGAAGGTGCAGGACTGGGGCTGTGCTGACATAAAGGCTGAGCCTAGAAGGGAGAGATCATTTCAAAGCAAACAAAATCCACCTCCAAACCCTAAACTTCCAGATCTGTGGGGTGGGGTTTAGAGTAGGGGATGGGATAGGAATTGATAAAAGCGGATTTTTAGGAGGTTTATGGTGAGGGGAGTGGGAAGAAGTTTTACCTGCTCTTAGAGCGTGATAGTCCTGGTCCAGGGGCTTCTGTCTGCAGGGGCATTTGCTGAGATAATCAGAGCTCCTGGTGTCTAAATGAGTGGAACTTGCCTGAAAATCTCATCCTAAATCTGTAGTTTGGTCTCAGCTGCTGTGGAAGGATGAGGGATGTTTTAAGCTGAACTGCCATGGAACTCATTTAGGGTGTCATTGTCCCCTTTCCTCAGGTGTAATGGCCTAAAGGACTCTTACCCTGAGCCCTGGGGTGTTATGTTATGTGAGGCATTGAGGTAAAAACTCCCTCCAAATATCTGTGGGGTTAGGCTGCCCTTGGGACTTTCCCTCCTGGAGGGGAGCTCAAAGCTCTTCCTGGAGTGAATCACAGTGGTAGTTTGCACAACTCCTCGTCTCCCCTCAGGTTCAGGGGTGAAAGGTGCACCCCTGGCAGTAGGAAATATTCCCTCTGTTTTATGACCTGTTTCACCTGTGACTCAGAATGCCGGGGGAGGAACTTACGTGTAGAAAGGCTAAAAATTCGTGAGAAGTTGTGATTTCTTAGACTCTTATTGCAGCCAACCTGAGCTGTTGTGAACATTGAGAGCTTACCTTTTGTGAGCTGTCTTGCAGAACCTCTCTAAACAACCCACCCCAAACCCGTGGGTTTTTCAAGAACACTTCTAAAAACCCCTTCTAGGAGTACCATTTTTTGACAAGAAGTTATTCCTTTGGGTAAATAAAAGCTGATGCTGCAGTTCAGGAAGGAGACCTGGAATTGCTCGAGAGACGCCGAGTTTCCTGGGAGGGAAGGGCTGTGATTCACATCCCTCACATGACTGCAGAGGCAGGATGGAAAATCCTGGGGGTTTGGACTGGCCAAGGACACACTCACTGTTCTGTTCTGAGAGCACCTGGGAAAGATGGCCTTCAGCAGGGGCAGTATTCCAGGGAATACTGTTCTGATGGAATATGGGTCTCTCCCCCCCCCAGCTGGTGGTGTGACCAAGTTGCTTTGGCTTGAGACCTGCTGGTCACTGCCAGCTCTTGCTGCAGCAATAAAACTCCTTGTTGTGGGTGTGCCAACCCTCTGCCAGGCAGATGTTTCTTCTCCAGACCAGCTGTTTTGAGAGGGGTTTTGCAGGAATGACCCTCGTGGTTGTCCATGCTCCTTCAGATTTTAGTTTGCTCTGCAGACCGGATGGGTTTGCAGTTTATAAATTATATTTCCTGAGTTGTGCTCATCCCTGTGCACAAATAAGAACGAAAAAAGGTAACAAAGCTGGCTTTCAAAATTATCTTTTTCAAAATGCAGAAGGGGCACAGCAGCCTCTAATGATGTGACAAAGCTTTGTAGCACTCTGAGGCCTGGAGATAACCAAGCTCATTGAGGTAATTTGGTTTTTAATCTTGCTTTTCTAAGGCTGCTTAGAGTTTGTGGGGGTTTGTCTTGCTATTTCAGGATGTGCAAATGAGAGGATTTAACCTGAGCGCAGCACTTTGTGAGGACAATTTGCCCCTTGTTTGAAGTGCCCGTGGTTGAGCCTTCAGTCTTTGTGGTGGCCAGGGAGAGACAAAGTACAGTCCCTGAAAGGACAGGCTTTAAACTACTAAAATCTAAACTTTTTACTTTCCAAGGTGCCTTGCAGAGAATGTGGTTTCACTCTTAAAACCTCCCATGAGGAAACTCGGGTACCAACTGCAAACCCCAAGTAAACGGAGGAGGTTTTTTCCGAGAAGATGCTGTTCCAGGCTCTCGTACAAATGTGTTTAACTATTTGACTTCCTTTTGCAGAAGTTACCCAAGGTCCAACAAGCAGCCTGCCCAAAGGTACAGCCATACACAGTGGGTGAGCAAGAACTTGGCCAAACACCACGATTTCCAGAGCATTCCCGACCACTTCCAGTGTAACCCCGTTTGATATTGCTGCTGGAGGGACTGTGCTGGTTCTTGTTCTGCATTCAGAGTTGATACTTGCTCTGGTTTTAAGTGGTTTGTATTTGGAGAAGTTGTATCCCGATCTGTTTTTAAAAAGGCCAGTGGAAGTTCCTGTGTTTTAGAAACATTTGGGACTGGCTTGGGGATGCAATTGAAACGTGATCTGGTTTGGGTAGGCAGCTTTTATGTTTTGCATCCCTTGAACTGCAAGCAGCCTCCTCACAGGTCACAGATGTAGCTGATGTTCAAGAGGCAAGATGGGGTGTTGGATGTGAGCATGTAACATTTCACTGATGGAAACTGGAAAACGGGTTTTGAGGTGGAAAAACTTGATTTAAAGCTCAGTCCTAAAGCTTGGCATTGAATCTCCTACAGTGATTTGGATCCCTTTGGGTAACATAAAGGTTTGAAACTGGAGAAAACAGCTGTGGCTGCTGTTCTCCTCCATTTGACAAAGTCGTGTGTGTTACTGTAAACTCAGGAGAAGCTGCTGATTTCATTGCTCTGGTTATGGCTCATCTCCTTCTGTTGTTATTTTAGTCCCTGAAAAGTTTGCCTTTTTTGGTTGTTGTTGCTTGTTTCATTTGTAACTTCTCTTGTAAAAATATTTCATGAGATTTGCACTCGAGTTTATAAATATTTTGTACCTATTAAATGTAATTGTCTCTTTTCCTGTGTAACTGAAGCCCTTCTTTCACCTGCCTTTCTGGGCTGCCCAGACAAGCGTGGCCTTGTGTTCATTTATGTGCCACAATCCAACAGCACCTCCTGATCTCTGTGCTGCCTCCATCTCCTTCTCTAACAGAGCATTAAACCTACAAAGTGTTTGGAATTGGAGGGGTTGGTCTTCAAAGTGCTCTTCCCAGGGAGTTAACAGGACCTTCTGATCTCTTCAGGTGTCCAGAGGTGGAATTTGGACAGCAAGTTAGGTGTATGCATGGAGGAAATCATACTATATTTTTATTATAGTAATTTGAGTTTGTTTGGAGATGCTTTTGGTTAATTATGATCTTGGAGATAAAATGTAAGGAGGGTACTGATGTTTTTTAGTGCTGTGGTTTCATGTATATTTTTCTTTTGCCCTTCTGGATCAAGACAGGAGGAAGTAGCTTTGAAAAGCAGGGAAAGTTTGTCACTGTCCCAGATGTGCAGTGACTGAGACACAGAGAATGGAAGTAATTTGTGCAAAGGATAAGCAGTGAGGCTTGGAGCAGAGCCTGGCACTGCCTGACTGCACTAACTCCCAGATAACAGAGCCTCCAGTGAGGGAGGAATCCATGTACAGCAGTTCTGGGGGGGGGGGGGGGGGTTGTACAGCTGTGGGTGGTGCATGGCCAGTGTTAGGGCTTTGTGTCAATAATTCTCCAGTGACCATCATGTTCTTGATGCCCCCAGAGCCTCTTGGGTGACTTTCACCTCTGTAAATTTTGTTCCCAGAGAACCTTTCATAGGAGGGGAAGGGGAAGTCCCTTGGCAGTGTTGACTGGGAAGTGTGGGGGTTCTTAGCACATGGTGGTTGTTGTCTTTTAAACCAGTGAATCCCACACAGTAAGTTCTCTGAAAAAGGACTAATTTACATGTGGTCCTGAGGGCAGTTTTACCTGCTGTCCAGGTCACAGTATTCCAGAAAGGTTTGAGTTGGAAGGGACCTTAAAGCCCATCCAGTCCCACCCCCTGCCATGGGCAGGGACACCTTCCATTATCCCCGGTTGCTCCAACCCGGCCTTGGACGCTCCCAGGGATGGGGCAGCCACAGCTTCTGTGCCAGGGCCTGCCCACCCTCCCAGGGAGGGATTTCTTCTGTGGTCTGTAAAATCCACCTCCTCCTAACACACACAACAAAGCTGGCTTCGAATCTCCTTGTTCCTTGTGTTCTGAGAAGGCACCAGTGACAGCAGGAGCCTGACTGCAGAGCCTCTCACCCTCTCCCCTGGTGAAAAGCTGGCTGGATTGCTGGAGGGTTTATCTGATATTAAACTGCTCCCAGACAGGCTCTTTGGAGGCCAGAAGTAACTCAGGAGTGGCAGCAGCTGCTGCAGTCACACAGGGCTGGGAGAGGGAAGCTCTGTCTCCACCAGTGATCGATGGTTGCTGCTGAGCAGCAAGGACAGAGCAGTGGGGAAACCACAGGAAATCTGCTTCCTTTGCTGAAATTCAGAATTTTCCATGCTAGCTGTCTTGACTTTGTTATGCATCTCTTCATGAGATTACTATTAAGTGATGTACAGCAGTCGGGATGTTATTTATATCCCCTTCTCTTAAAACAGGCTTTCTGGTGGCAGTTCTGCCCTGCTGAGAAGATGAAATTCTGCTCGACAGGCAGGAGGGTGATGGTGTCTGCAGGGTGCTGTGGCTCCCGCCAGCTTCCCTGGCATGGACACCTTGCCCACAGGCAGGTGGCTCCTCCTCCTCCTCCTGAGGTGTTTGTGGCCTTTGTGACTGTAAAACTTGCACATGAATGAGCAGCCCTGCTCTTTGTGAAGGATTTAGGCTTCTGGGCAGCTTTATTGCTGAAAATTTCCTTCTTTGACATTGCAATTGATTCATATCTGCTGAAGGGGGGAGATGCTGCAAGGGCAGGGAGGGACTGTGAATTAAACCTTCGTGGAAGGACGCTCTGTGTGTTTGCTTGAGTGTAGCCAAGGGCTGTGGTGGTGATTTGTGCTGTAGAGCAATCCAGTGACATCAACAGGGCTGGAAGAAGCCGCTTTGTGCGAGCCCTGCGTGAGCTCTGCGATGAAATGTCTCACAATTAAACATTTAATAGCATTCATCAGTGTATTGCAGGCAGCCAACGGCAGCTGGAAAACAATGAGACTGAAATTAGACTAATGTGTGGGGGTTTATTCTGCCTTCCTCTCAAAAACTAACCAGCCCTTCCCTACTTTTGTGCCGTAAGGAGGAAGAAATTATGTCCTGCAACAGGAAATAGCACAAGCTGATAACATTCTCCCTTTGGTTGAGAGGCTGTCTAGTGCCACACAGGTGCATCCTCTGCTGAACAGGTCTGGATGGTATAAATAGGTTTTATTTAGCAGTTGGTGGCACTAAACGTGGGGGTTTTGCCACTTAAAAAGGACAACGATGCTGCAAAGTGTCAAATGGCATCGTGGGGCTCTGTCATTATTGCCACTCAATGGTTTTGTGTCCAGATTCCAAGGAAAAAGATGGCTTTTCTGGCTGCCAACTTTGCTGCCTCCATCTGGGATCTGAAATCCAAGCTGTGTCTTCCCTGGCTCTGTCGCTAATAATAAAGATTCTTCCTTTGGAACTTAGTTAAACACAATTGATGCTGATGCAGGAGCTGAGAGAGAATCCAGCTCTCCTTCCTCGAGACGTGTGGGCTGAAGCACCAACAGGGAGGAACATCCTAATTTTAATCCATAAGGTCATCAGGCAATTTAATAGACACCAGACTTGTGGAGGAAACAGAAGATATTTTAGCATAACAAGCATGTTGATCATGCAGCTTTTTAACAAATGCTAGAAAGCTGATGGAATTTGGTCAGCTCGGTGTCTGCTTCCAGACTAGGCAGTAATAGCTCATGATGTGTCGTTAGGAAGCTTTTCTGCAAATCTGGGGAAATTACATTTGGTGGAACATATGGTGTAATGTTCAACCCTCTCCTTGGGAAGTGCAGGCTGACTACTCAGTCAAAGAGGTGCCATATTTTTGTCAGGAAAGTGGATGTGCAGCTGTGACACTCGCTTTGGAGTGACGTAACCTTTCATGTCTTGGGCACACCCTGGCATTAGCAGCCTGTTCCCCTCCGTTTCAATCTCCTCCACAAAGCCATTACCAGCTGAGATTGTACTAACACTTTCCGCCGTGTAGGTGTTTCCTCCTCGGATGCTATTGAACTGTCAAGGAATCAAATGCCTAATGTTCTCATTTTCCCTGGAGGAGAGAGCCCAGAGCTTGTGCTGGTGGCTGTTGGAGCGAGGGAGGTGTGAGAAGTGGCTGGTGCTGTGTTGTGAGCTGGAAGGACGCGCTGTGCAGGATTTGTTTGCTCCACACTCCCTCCCGCGACTCCGCTTTACCAAACTCGTGGGGGAGGAATATATTGGCTAAATTGTACTTGTAGGCATAATATTACAGTGCTTGGAAGGAGGGAGGCAAGTGGTGCTTAACTTTAAACACGCCCTGAGTGTGCTGGCAGAGGGTTCTGTTTGCAACTTCTTGCTCCTATTGTGCCCTCAGTCTCTGCTCAGTTGGTTCTTGGAAGTCAGCGGGATTAATCCATGGGGGCTGCTTGCCTTTGCCTCAGAGATCAGCAGGGAATCAGCCCTTGCAGGGCTCCTGGGATCCCTGTCATGCCAGCCCACTCCCACTTGCTGCTTTTTAGTATTTATTGAAACCTCCTTTTTCCAGCTCCTGCTCCAACAATGAGTCAAAATCAGCAGTCAGGGAGAAACACGCGGGGAACGTGGGAGGCCTTTGGGGTACGTTCTTCTGTGGCCCAGCATGACTTCCCTCGCTGTGTCTTGGGTTTATTTTAACTTGATCCCTTCCCTTTATTGACTGTAAAACACCTCAGGACTATCATTTGGCAGCTGTTGTTGGGAACGAGGTCTCTGTTCTACAGATGGGCTTGAACTCGCACAAGCCCAGAGCCTTAACGGTGTTTGACTCTCACAGGTTACAGTGGAATTTAATACCAAAACAGCAGTTCAAGCTTTGATGTTTATGACCCTCAGAAAAGCAGGACTTTAAATAACTTTCTTCTGCTATAATGGGAAAAACCTTTTCTTGAAGTGTGGTCTTGTTACATCACTTCAATCTGGAGCTGCTGAAAATATTTCCCTTGAAGAGAATCACTTGAGCTGGGTGTCTTGGAGTCCCTCTCTGAGCTGAGCTGCTGCCAGACTGCGTTTGTTTCTCCTCACTAACAGCATTATTTCCTTACTCTCAAACCCTGCAATTATGGGGCATTGTGATAACCCTGACAGCTCCTGCCACCTCATGGTGTGAACATTGACACTGACCCTTTACATTTTGACTCTGTTCTACCAAATGAGTGAACACATCTCTGTTAGGAAAAAAATGGCTTAAACCCATCCCTGGGGAACAACAGCTGTAAAAAAGGGGGATATGGTCTGAATTCCCAGGGACAGCTGTCTTTAAAACCAGCCACACAACCCTCCCAGCCTGCCAAATTACCAGGGTGAGTTTCCTCTTGAGCACCTTCTCAGGGCTGTTTGCTGGGCTGTCTGCTCCAGGATTAGGAGGGAGCATCTCCCTTATCATTCTGCACATGCTGTACCATCTGTCCCAAATCTCCCTTTACAGGGCTATGGATTCCAAATGCTGTTTCTTTCTTTGGAGATAACAGACGTGTCTGAAGGGTTTTGCCAGGTATGGCTGTGGTGCTATTTATGGTGCCAGTTTTTTTTGTCCTGCAGCCAGAGTGAACTCTGAACCTTCCTGGGCTTCTCCACCCAGACATTGAGAGAACATTTTGGGTTGTAGTCACTGGGAAACACAGGGAAAGTCCCCCTGTCTTAATGGTGTGTGTTCTGCTCAAAGCAGGTAAATATGGAATTTACTAAATTCAGATGTTACAAGGACACAAGAGATGACTTTAATCTTTTATTGTACATTATAAAATGTTTATTGCTCTGTCTGTATCAGAGGTGTTGACCTCTCCCTCTTGGTGATGGAGGAGTGTGTTCTGGCAAAGGATCCGCTTGAGGGTGGCCTTTTGGGGTTGGCCTGTCTTCGGAAACCAGCACAAGGGAAGCCTTTGCTTGTTCCCCAACACATCTGCAGGCAATCTTCCCTGTGCCTTTCTCCCAGACCAGCTCTTTTGGAAAGGCTGGTGCCAGTGGAAGAGAAGAGATGGCTGAAGTCCTTCCTGCCAGCCTGTTCCTTTGCAGGGACTTCTAACCCAGGCTCATCTGAGTGCAGGTCTGTTAGAACAAGATCCAAACCCTACTCAGGCCAACCTGTCTTGGCATTTGATGGAACCAGCAGGATCCTGCCCCATCCCCTAGTGCATATGGAGTGGTCTTGTGGAGTAATTAAATAAATACAGATACCCCATGGCACACTACAAAGAGTAAATCTTTTCCATGTGATGGTCCTGCATCTGCCAGCTTCCAGAGCACCAGCAATCCCAGGGATCCTGTCAGCTTACAAACATCAAGCACTTAATAAGAGAGAGGAGAACCCCAGCCCCTTTTCCGTTCACCCTCATCCTGTTTGGGAAGGGCTGTCTCCAGCAGGTACCTGCCCTTACAGCGTCACAAAAATAGTGCAGGCAGTGTAGGGAGAACCAGCCCTTCCCCCAGGAACCCTACTAAAAGAAGCATTTTAAGAACTTAAGCCCTCAGAAAAAGGTCCCTGAGGCCAGAGCCTTCCACAGTGAGTAGCTCTTGCCCCTGGAGCCCTTGCATAGCAACCGGTATCATCAGGTATTTTATCTTTTTTTTTTTTTTTTTTTGCTGACTGGCTACATTTTTTATGGACCTTTTATCACCCTGGTGGTGGACTCAGGCCCAGCTGAAAATACCACGAAGAAAATGGTTGAAATTATCCTGGAAGCTAAATAACAGCTTCTGGTGTCCCCTCATGTTGGTCTGTGCCTCAGTGTTCCCCTGTTTTCTGAGGTGAAGAGCACCAGTGTGAGAGAGGAGAGACAGCAGCAGTGGAGATGTGCTGCAGCCTGACTGGAGAACAGCCAGGGAGGTTCTCCTGGTGGGAATGGAAACTGGGGGATGCCTTTTTTTTTGTTTTCAAAACCCAACCTGCAAGACGTGTTACACGACACACATCGATGAGCAAAGCAAGGTGAGAGCACACAGCAGCCAACATTTGGCTCGGTGGCGTTTGGGATGGGCTTCCCTCCGTTCCTGCTCGGAGAGGGGGTCGCTGCCTGATGCCTGTCAGGATGGGAGTGACAGTGAGACCAAATAAAGACACAACAAAACCTTGCACATTCCCAAAGACGGGAAGATTATCCCAGAAGACGGAGTGAGAGAGTGGAGTGTGTGAGACATTGCTCCAGCCCAGGAGAGCCACAAGTCCGGACCAGCACCTGTCTCACCGATCCTTTTCCATCTCCTTTGGGTTTCAGGAGTTATGTTTTTTTTGCAGGATGTTCCTTTCTGGCCAGATGTTTTGCAGAACATGGGTGAGGAGGTGTGTGCCAGCAGGTGACAATCTTGAGGTCTCTTTCCAGATTGCTCCGACAGTATTTCACCTCCCCAGTCATCACGGCTCAGAGGCAGAAAGTGAGAGTGAGGGATGGAGTCCATCAATCAGGTGACAGGCCTGTCATGCTTCGATGATATTCACTGAGGGCTTGTTTTTTGGAAACTAGGAGAGAAGAGTAAACAGAGGGAAAAAGGATGTACAGAAGGAAGAAAGCCACATCAGAGATCAGTGCACTGTGCTGGTCGGTGTTTGTGAAAATTCTTGTCCTGTCCCCTCATGACGATGAAAAAGGGTCAGAGTGGAGCCTTAGGCTCCTGTGATGTGGCTGAATGAGCGTAAATTGGCGAACTATTTCAAATAAATGGGGAGTGGTGGGGCTGTGCCAGAGAGAATAGAAACATGAGGAAATTAAACGAATTGAAGTAAGTTGGTGTAAGTTACAGACTTGAGCCTGTTCTGAGATGAGCCTGTTTACTAAGGCTCTGCCAAACCTTTAGCGTCGTGTGTGTTACCAGCCGTGCTCCTGCTGATTAACTTCCAGTTAATTACAGCAGCAGTGTCCTCTTTGCCATGTGCCACCCGAGGCTTGGGGAAGGACCCAGGAACTAATTTTTCTTCCAGAGATATTCAAATAATTCAGAAACGTGGCTTGCAGTCTGATGCCTGATGGACACCCAGGCTGATGCAGAGGTGGGAGCGAAGCGCGGCTTGGGAGGCTCAGAGCACCCAGTGCGAGGGGGTGGGGGTGTTCCCTTCCCACACCCTGCAGGGAGGGTGTTTAACTGAGGGGTTTTTTGGGGTTTAGCTGATGCCAGGCAGGACTGTGTGCCCGTCCCACTCTCACCTTGCTGCGCAGCAGCCCCCCGCCCTGGTGCTCCGGGGTGCTGTTCTCCGAGGCGCTCTTGGCTTTCTCCTTGCTGTTGTTTGGCTCGTTGTCTTTGATGATGTCGTACTGTCTGCAGAACAGGGCGATCACCCCTGGCAGGAAAAACCATCCGTGATCACACAAACGAGCTCAGCCCCCGGAGCCTGCGGAGATCACAGATCCCTCCTTGCCAGCAGGCTTTGTGCCTCCTCGGCAGCATCCACAATTCCTCCCAAGAATCATTTTCCAACACAGCCAGGCAGCCCCTCTGGCTCTTTCCTTCCCCCATGCCTAATTCCATGCTAAACTAGTTACACAGGAGGACAAGAGCTTAATTATATTCCAACTTCCCTGTTAATAAATAGGACAAGTGTTTTAAACCCTCACGCCAACACCAACCCTGCGGTTCAGTGGGATTTTTTGCTTTGCTCCTGGAATTTCTGGGTAGTAGAAATGTGTCCTCTGATCTCTGTCCTCTGAGGGGAAGAGGAGCTGGAGCTGGCAGAGGAGAGGCAGGTCCTGTGTGCCAGCAGCAGGACAACACCTGCAAGTGTGCAACAGCGACGGCAGCACAAGCTGCAAGTGGAAATTTCCTCCCACACAGGCACGTGGAGAGGGAAGCAGGGGCAGCCATGGCACGTAAGAAGACTGCAAATGTCTGTCTCCAAAGCTTCTATGTGATGTTTTCACCAAATAACATCTCTGCCTGCACATTCCAGACACGTAGGTTAAGTAGATCCAGGCAGATGCAGCTTTTCCCTTACTGAAAAACAATCCTTAATAGCAAAATAGACGTAAAACTTCCACCAGATCATCACAAAGTGCTCTCTAAAGTGAGCTGTTGTTCTGGCAGCTGCCCCTGAGGCTTTACTGATATCCACAGTGATCCAAATTCTTTCTTTGGGAACGTGGACAAATGGCTGATCCTTGGAGGATGGGTGTTACCATCTGCCACAGTGACACCTTCTGAGATTCCAGAGGGTAAAACTGAGGCACGAAGAAGCAAAGTGGCATGAACAATACCAGAAACCCAGACAGAACAGGAATCTGGGGCTTGGCTCAGTCCAGAGCCCTGGGCACTGACTGGTTCCAGTTTGGATTTGCTCAAACATCATCACACAGGGCAGGTTAAGAGCTGGAGGGAGGGTTTTTTATATTGAGACTTTGTAAAGAACCCACTCGATGTAGAGAGATTCTTCCCCCACTCCTTCTCCCTTTTAAATGTAAGTCATCTGTCTGGAAGGGAAATTGTGGGATTAGCAAATTCTTTGTTCTGAGCTGATCTGAGTTTCAGATTATTCTACAGGGGCAGATGAATCAGTTGTTCAGTCACCCCATGTAATTATTCATGATTGTTTTTCCTGGCAGGGCATTTAAATTTGGATGTGCACAACTAAAACTTGGCATAAATGCTGAAAGAATCATGGACTAGAGGTTTTGGAAGCCTTTTAATTTAGTTCAGGTTTTCATGTGGTTATTGTCTTTAGGGATGATTGCTGTCCAGCCCCTGGAGATGCAAGTAAGGGCACAAAAGTATGATACATGAATTCTCTTGTAGGAAACCTTACAGAACTGTCCAGGACACAATTAATCCCTCCTTCCGACTCTGTGATGAGGAGAATTCTGTGTGTGGGAAAGTGGTTTGATTGGGACAGGGGGAC
The DNA here is from genome assembly GCA_035583155.1 of Acropternis orthonyx. Taxonomy (NCBI): domain Eukaryota; kingdom Metazoa; phylum Chordata; class Aves; order Passeriformes; family Rhinocryptidae; genus Acropternis; species Acropternis orthonyx. The sequence goes on from JAWWEU010000062.1 coordinate 4,536,812, forward strand.
TAAACACAAGTGGCAAAGGTTGCCTGTTATGGATCACGGGTTTATCCTGCTGCTAAAATCCCTTCCTGCCACATTTCCCTGGGTCACCTGACCCAATCCCCCTGGGCAATGTGCTCTGGGACCGGCAGGGAGCAAATGTGGGATCACTGATGTTTTACAGGCAGTCAGGGAGTGCTGGGGCCTGAACAGAAAACAAACCCACGGAAACTTTGCTGCCCATTAACTCACGGGTGTAATTTCCAAACAACAGCCACTTCAAACACACTGAACTGACAGAGCAGGAGTTGGAGGTGTTTTCCTCTCCCTGTTTACCAGCTTAAATCACAAGTGAGATCTCCCCTAGGTACAATTTGCCGTAAGATCTGTTCACATGTGGTGCCAAACTCTTGTTGGAAAACTCTTCCATATGCTTCCATTATTTTAATTGATTTTAAGTAGGTTTTAGTGTGTACATGTATATATTTATATAAAATAGTGGGTGTGGAGAGTGAGACTCTCAAATTTCTGTTTTGCATGAGTGTTGGAGTCATATAATATCCAGATAACTACAGATGAGCTGCATCATCTGAAGGGCTCGAGGCATCCTGTTGGATGTTTGGGTGCTCCAGGCCAGGTTGGATGGGCCTTGGAGCACCCTGGGATAGTGGAAGGTGTCCCTGCCCATGGCAGGGGTGGGACTGACTGAGCTTTAAGGTCCCTTCCAGCCCAAACCACTCCATGATTCTATGGCTGAGGGCATTATATTCAGGGCACTCTGCAAAAAAATGAGATTACAGGATTAGCCATTGGGAATTGGTTTCATCAAGTCCATTATCCGCTCCTGGTGGACCAGACCCACTGATTCACCTGCTTTTGGCACTACCCAAGCTGAGGTGCCCTGAGAGCTGACTAATCCTTACTCTTTGTGAGGGGAAAGGTTTCTTCTCAGGACTTTCCATTATTCCCTGTGCAAACCAAGGCAGCCAGACATCCCTGGGGGTATTACACGGATATCACGTGCTTTTGAGGGAGAGGTTGAACTGACCTGCCCACATAAACAACACCACAACAATGATGAGAATTTCCCCCGCTCGAAGCTGTTGGTTTTTCTTCGCCATCTCCTTCATTGTCACCTCATCTGCACAAGGGGAAAGAGAGACATGAAACCCAACACCCTGACCCAAACCCTCAGTGTGTCAGGGTCAGGCTCTGAGGGAGTCCTCACCCTGACAGGAGGGCGGCTTAGATTAGAAATCCTTCCCTGGGCGGGTGGGCAGGCCCTGGCACAGCTTGCCCAGAGAAGCTGCGGCTGCCCCATCCCTGGGAGTGTCCAAGGCCGGGTTGGAGCAACTCGGTCCAGTGACAGGTGTCCCTGCCCATGGCGGGGTGTGGGACTGGATGGTCTTTATGTCCCTTCCAACCCAAACCATTCCATGATTCTATGATTCATTCTCTGATTCTGTGGCATCCTGAAGGGAAGGAGCAAGGGAGGAGCAGTGGGACAGGATCAACAGGCAGCTACCACGGGCTGAGCCCACGTCTTATCTGTCCCCATGGTGGCTCTGCTGTCTCTGTCCCTGTTAGTGCTGTCTGTGCCTGTCACAAAGCCTTGCAAGCTCCAGCAGATCCAGCAGCTCCTGGAGCCTGGCAGGATATTTTTCAGTGGAGCCCTGGGATTCAGGAATGAGCAGAACCCTTTGCAGGGCAGAATTCACCTCCTTGCCTTCAAAGCACTAAGAAGATTACAGTTCAGGCCCCCAGGAAAGGAGCGCTGCTCCTCTTTCTTAGTGCTTTCAGATGAGCAGCGATTCAGTATTTACAGCCACCAAGTCTTTTTACGGAAAGAGTCAAGAACTTGCAACATCCTCGGAACCAGGGCCAGAAGCCCCAGAACAGGCCAGATCCTCAGCAGGCAAACAGGGACCCGGGTGTCCCACAGCCCTGCATTCCCACACCCTTTACAGAGCAGGGATTCTTGCTGACAGGAAACCCTCAGCAATCTGGTTTGGCTTAAGAGGAACAAGTGAAGGAGTTGCCAGTGAGGAAGTGCCTGATTTCCTCCATGGAGATATCCAAAACCCAAGTGGACATGATCCTGAACAACCTGCTGTAGTTGACCCTGCCTGGTTTGGGCTGGGCGACCTCAAGAGGTCCCTTCCAACCTGAGCTTTCTGTGATTCGGCAGAAGTATTTCAAATGTAAGAAAAGTGGGAGCCTCTGGGTATTTTTTTTCCCCTGCTGCCCTGGAATCCAAGCACAGGAGGCTCCGTGAATCCCCCAAGTGCCCTGTGAGCAGAGTGTTGTGCCCAAGGGGCTGGTTCCACATGAGTTCACAGACTGCTGAGGAATTTCACCTGGCATTCTCTGCTTGCAGGGAGGGGGACACTCAGCTCCCAGTGTGGAAACCTTCTCCTCCTCACTTTGCCTCTTAAACCTCACCTGAAACGGGAGAAAGGAGCAGCCAGCCTTGCCTGTCACCTTGTGCACCCATCAACCTTGTCTGCTGGGTACCCTCAGGCATCCTGCCTGTCCCCGTGGGGCTGTGAGAGGACACTCAGTCCCGTGTTCATCCCAGCCATTCTCACTGCACAGGATGCTGTTTCCTCTCTGCAGAGCCCGGCGCTGCCTGGGCGTCCCAGGGGCCACGTAGGAACTCACCCACACTTGCCTTTATTTTTAGAGGCTAGTTTCTCAGCTTCCCTGGGGGTCTTGAAGAGGACTGGCTCACTGGCAGGGCTCTGGCCTTGGATGCTGATGGACTGGACATGCACAATGTACTCAGTGTCCTCCTCTAGGTCCCAGAGGGCACAGGAGCGGGTGGTGGTGTTCACCTCCTGGATGAAGCGCAGCATCCGCACGTCCTTCTTCTGGAAGCCGAGAGAGGAGAGCACAGAGTGGTGGGGAGGCCTCCCTTGTGCACTGCTGTCACCTAAGGCCACCTGCCTCCTGCCCTGCCCACCACGGCCGTGGAGAACCATCGGGCCCTTCCCTCTCTGCAGCCACCAACACGCAAAGCGCCGCTGCAGAGGGGATGGGGAGCCAAGTCCGCTTGTGCCACGAGGGACAGGACGAGAAGGAACAGGCTTAGACTGCAGCAGGAGGACTGGGGAACTGAGGGGACCTGGGGGGAAGATGACCATGACTGGAACTGGGTAACTACAGGCACCGTACCTGTTGGGAAATTGCAAATCCAATGACAACTTCGTCTTCCAGAACATCCCAAGTCACAACGGCCGAGTTGGCTTTCAGGTGTTTGACTGTGACATTTACTGGAGCCGACGGGCTGTCTGCAAGGAGGGAGAGCAGAGCCTTTACAGGGGCAGCAGCCAGAGCTAGGGCAAGGAAGGGAGTGGGAAAAGACCTTCCTCAGGGTCCTTCCCGTGTCTGTTTCTGGGTATGGGCCCTGGAAATTGCAGGTGCTCCAGGTCTCAGTTCCCAGTGAGGTTCTAGGAGGTCTCTGCTGAGAGTGTGAGTTGCATTAGATATGGGTTCAAACTGAGAGAGGGGAAGTTTAGGTTAGATATGGAGAAATTCTCCCCTGTGAGGGTGGGCAGGCCCTGGCACAGGTTGCCCAGAGAAGCTGTGGCTGCCCCATCCCTGGGAGTGTCCAAGGGGAGGTTGGAGCAACCTGGGCTAGTGGAAGATGTCCCTGCCCATGGCAGGGGGTGGAACGAGATGAGCTTGAAGTTCCCTTCCAACCCAAAGCATTCCATGATTCTATGTATGAAATAAATGCCCTTGGGAGAAGTTTCTGTGCCAACACAGCCAACCCCTGAGCAGCTCATTCATCTCCTCCTTCCCAGCCACGCACCACATTTCCCCTGTTGTTCCCTATTACGGTCTGTTGGTGACAGCTGGGAGGAAATGCAAAATCTGCCTTGGAAGTCTGCAAAGGGAATGCTTTGATGAGCACTCAGGAGGTTTGAGATGCAGAGTAGTAACCGGAGTGTTTCTTTTGCTTTTCTAAGCCTGACAGAAAATGTTCAATACACATTTTAGGGCTGATGTCAGAGGACATCCAGCAACCACCCACCCACAGCTGGCAGGACACAGCGATGGGTATTGCAGTGGGAGAAGGGCAGGCCAGGGAAGCAGCAGCCTGAGGCTCTCTGTTTATCCCCAGTTCCAGCAGAATGGCTCTGTGGAGCTGCCAACCCTGCCAAGGAGAGCTGGACTGCTCCCTGGGAGCCTCTTCCCCAGGGAGCTGCACAGTCCAAAGCCCTTCTTGGCATCTCAGGGGAAGGTTTCACCTCGTGGGCTTGGCACAGCTCTTCCAGTTGGACTCTGTTCCCTCTCCTCCGGTCAAATTTAATTCACAATCTCCAGACTGTGCCCTGAACCCAGAGCAGGAAATGCTCCAAATAACCCCAGTAGGTCAGTAGGGTGAGGAAGAGTAATTTTTTCAGACTTTTGTAAAAAAGTACTACTTTTATTGCATTGGAATCACTTCACAGCCCCTCTGGGGCAGGGGCTGAGGTCAGCAGTGGAGGGGGGATGCACATGTGCCTGTCTCCAGTAACATTTGTTGGATTTATAGCCAGTGCCAGCCGCCTGGACGTGGCTGAAAATATTCAAGCTGTAGTGTCAGTGCCTCCAAACAACTGACATCACTCCTGGTGAATGTTCCCCTGGGAACAGAGGAATAACAGGAGCACAGAGTTCCCCAGCTGAAGGTCAGTGCTGTCCTACGCTTGGAGAGAATGCCCTCATTCCTTTCACACCCACCAGTGAGTCCCTTAGGAATAGGATGTCTGGACAAGAATCAGACCCAGACTGATTCTAGTGAGTCTTTCAGTGAGCAAAAAGGTCTCTGAATGGCTACGTTTGGGACTTGAGGAGGAACAGCAAGTGACTGTGCTCTCCAGGATTTCAGAGGGCATGGCATTCCTCTCTGGAGTGGATGACGGAGTTGGTGCTGGCCCAGAGCATTCTCATCTCCCAGGGGCTGGCCCTCATGGAATGAGGCAGTGTCCCCCAGCCAGCTCTTGGAGAAAGGAAGCACTCACCACCCTCATCCTCCCTGCAGCAACAGAGCCAAGGACAAGCTGAGGAGGGAGATGGATCATCCTCCCCATCCCGAACACCAAGCCCTGCCCGCCCTGGCTCCATGCTGCGACACAAGGAAGGGATGTGGGTCTGCATCTCTCACCTTCCCCCGTGACTGAACCAACGAGAGTCAGGTCTAATTTTAGGAAGGGGCAGTCAGCAGACAGGAATGTGCACAGGGAAGGTCTGTGAGTCATGCCTGATGAATTTGTTGGAACATACGGAGAGGACATGACTGAGTTGAGGGACGGGAGACAAAACAGCCTCCAGCTGCAGCCGGGCACTTCTGCACCGTTAAATCCCGGCGTGGTTTCTTCCCTGGATATTTTTAGGAGCTAAATTTTTTTTTTTCCAGGAGCTACCACTCAGTTTAAGTTGAGGAGGCCTTGGAAACGATTAATTAACCCCACAGGAACAGCGAGCAGAGCTAAGGGGAAAAGCTGGGGAAAGGGAACACACAGCACTCTGTGCTTGGTACCCGAGTCTCCTTTGAAATTTGTGACCTTGAGGGAGGCACAGCATAAAAAGTGTCCAAGTTTCCTCATGATATAAAATGTGGGGGAGTTTGGAAGACCTCAAAGAGCTGGAGAAGAGCAAAGAACCCTCTGGGAAGCGGTGGGAGAGGGTGGAGGCAGGAGGGAAGCACTTGGCAAAGCTGCAACCCAGAGCTCAAAGCCTGCAAAGCTGGAATCTGAATGGAGGTGGGGGAGAAATCATCTGGTGTGGGTGGTCAAGAATATTCTAGAACCCCCTCCCCCTTTGAAGTAATACCTGAGAGAGAGACGGACTAGTTGAAGTCAGCAGCTCTAAAATCTGGGAATCTGGGACAGCGGATCGGAGCGTGCCTTCCCTTGCACTACCACAGATTAGGAGTAGCTACACATAAAGCAGGGGTGTCAAACCAGCATAAAGAGTACTAAGAAAAGAGAATTAAACAGTGCTTCACAGAAATACAAACCCAGGAGAAATGAGTTTCCTGCTCCCAGAGGTGAGTGAATAATTTGGAAGGAAAATTTCCATCCAAGAGGATTCTTTTCTCCCTGCTCCCAGGAGATGCACGATGAGATCACGACTTCCTAAAATCTAAACACTGTTCCAAGACATTCCACATGACTTTTGGCTCGCTGGGTCCGTTGCAGCTCTCTGTAGTGCCAGCCTGGCTGAGATCAGGTGGGGAAGGTGTAATTCCTCCTTCCCAGCCGGCTGCAGGGGGTTGGCAGCTCCAGCAGGGCCTCGGGGGGCCAAATCCAAACCTTTGCTTCCTTCTAGAGTCATGTGCAACCCCTGGAAACTTTGCTTGTGTGCCTGTGGCAGCCAGGGGAGGTGGGCACAGGGGGTGGGATGGCTGCAGGGACAGCAGGGCATATGTTGTGGATCGAGTCCTTCTCTGCCTGGTTTACTCCAGTGCATTCCCTGTCTGGTCCTTAAGGGACACATATGGCACAATATTCCTGGTGTAGCAGTTTAGCTTCATCCCAGTGCAGGAGCTGTGATGCTGCTGGAACAAATCCCACTTGCTAACTGGCAGAGGATCTGTTTGGCCAAATTTGGATGGAAAGATACTCCTCATATCAGCAGAAACTGCCCCCCCCCAACAAGGGGAAGCCTTGATGATATAAGACAAAATCAAAAGTTTTAAACATGAGCAGCAGCTTCAGGTCAGGGGATTCTAAAATCCTGTCTTGTTTCCTTCCCCCAGAATCCGCAATCTCTCCTCCCCCAGGGCTGTGTATCCCAGCCCTGCCTCCCTCCTCCCCACCTGGGGCCCTTTTGGCCGGAGCAAGTCGGAGCCACCCCTGTGCAGCAAGAGGACGTGAGCCATGGAGGTTATCCTTAGTCCCCTCTGGATGCTGAGAACCCCTTCCAACCTCTCATTAAATGTTTTCCTTGTTATTAGTGGACATTTATTTGAGAGAGAGGAGCCCTCCCTGGCTTCATTATCAGCACAGCAGCCACCGTGGGGGAAGAGAAAGAGGAGACCAAGCACTGCTCCACCATGGGAGCTGTAAATTGGATGGGATGGGTGGGAGAAAGAGCAGGGAGAAGGTTTGTCTCCATCCCCCTGCTGCTGTCACCTGAGAAGGGGGGGAATGTTGATCAGGGGTGGTGGAGTAAGAAAAGAGGGTGTCCAACCCTGGGGTGTCTTGCCTGGCACCTGTAGGATCAGGGAGGTTCCTGGGCCACAAAGGCTTCACTGAGGAGAGGTGGAATCCATGGAAATACCACACCCTTGGAGGTCACCTCAGGCCAGCCAAGTCCTGTGGTTGGGCTATAGGTTTGGAATTCAAGTGTATTCCTGGATTTTTCTCCCCAGCCTGGCCCCAAAACCTCCTTCTGAATTCCACTGTCCTGGAAGCTCCAGCCACTTGGAGGTGCCTGGAATTGCTTCCTACATGGCTGGGGCTATGCCGTACTTCCAGCATTTTCCAACTCAGTTAGCTCCTCTCCCAGGCGGCTCCTTTCCCGCTGGGAAGGGCTCAGCTGCCTCAGAGCCCCAGGGACACGGTCCAGTGAGGCGAGTGCCTGCCGAAGCTCTGAAGCAGCTCCTTCCATGCAATCCACCTGCCAGCTGCCCTTTCCTGCAGGGAGCAGTGAATGCCAGCCTGAAATCCCAGCTGCTCTTTATTCCTGCACCACAACCTTCCCTGCAGATGAGGGAGATGGAAGGACATGACCTGCAAGGGGAAGGAGCATCCGTAAGATCCGTGTGATGTTCTAAGCCCGCCCTGCCTCCCGTTCCCTGAGTGTGGATTCACACAGACCTGCTTTTGCTGCCTCTCTGAGCTCTCCCAGCATGGATCCCATCAGTGGATATAATTGCTTGTCAGCCTTGTGGGGTGTGTAGGAAGGGCTGGCACGTTGCTCAGCATTCCCGAGGGTTTTAATGCAGGAAGCTCCAGGGGAGTAGGAAGGGGCAGGGCCCATCCCGCTCCCGGCCCCAGGGGGAGCAGAGCTGTTTGCTAAGCTCTGGCAATTTCAAAGAGCAGAAAGACCAACTGGTGGTTCTTCAGGCTGGGAAAGAGGCAGTTCTGTCCTGCTGACTGCCCACTCCCCTGCAAAGCTGGGATATTAATAGGCCAGCCCCCTCCTACCCACCCCTCAGCTCTGCCGCCGATTACCAGGGAGCAGGTGCCCAAATGGGAGGGTGGGAATGCTGTCAGGGGGGATGGAGCCTTTTCACGGAGCATGGAGATGCTCACTGTGTCCTGCCTGGCCACGGGGAATTCCTCAGGGCAGAAGGAAGGGGTATTTCTACTTTGGAGAATCCTCTGCTGCCAGACCTTGGGGTCCCTGAGTCCTGAATCCAGGCAGGATTCGCTCGGATCTCCCCAACACCACCCCTGCTTTAATGCTGCGAACCCGCAGCAGAGTCACTGCCATCGTGGCATGGCTTGTCCAGGACCTGAATGCCCATGGAAAACTGGGTGCCACGGGCTTTTCCAGCTCCCAGCCCTCTGTAATATCAGAGAAATCAGAGCAGAGGGGCTGAGCAAGCCTGGAGTGTTCCTGGACAGTGCTGGATGCCAGACCTTTCCTGGGAGTTTGTTGGCTGCTCCCAACCCAGCTCTGCTCTCTATCCCACTTTTTACTGCACACAGAAAGATTTGCAGCTTCAGTGCTCAATACATTTCTGCTTTTAACTGAATTATACTTGATTCAGGCCCTAATTCAGCCTCTGGGCACTTTATAAACCAGGAGGGGTTTATTTAGCAATAAATGTCCAAAGGAGAGGCTGTATCCGGCACCAGCACACGGATGATGCTCCGTGGAGGACTCTGCCTTGGTGAGTGTGGTTAATGCTTGCAAGCACGTCTCTCTGGGAGGAATCTCCCTTTTCCATAGGTATATTCCCAGCAGGAGACAGCACTTGGAAAAGGATGGCACAGCCTTGGCTGCTTCCCACAGCAACATCCCTGCTGAGAGGCTGACACCGAGGTTAGAAACCCCCACATTCCAATTCCAATTAAGTCCCTGCCACACTGAATGCAGAAATCAATAAAGCTTACTCCTCCCGTGAGCCAGCCAGGAATCTCCTTGGCCTCTGGGATGGAGGGAAGGGGCCAGAATGGGTTGGTTTGTCATTTCCAAACCACCTGGAGTCAGGTTGTTGCCTTTGCTCTGCTCTCCATCCCCCCTGAGGCCGGGGGGCTGCCTGGGGAGGGGGTGAGGATGGGGACACCTCAGCGGAGGAGGAGGAGGAGGTGGCTGGTTTGCAGCGTGGTTTGGGGTGTGAGGACACAATTTAGAGCTGAGCAGTGACCACAATCCAGCCAGGTGGGTTTGGCCCCTTTTCGGACAGCGGAGATGGGGGGCTGTTAAGGGTCTGCTCACATTGGAGGCCAGCCCAAGTCTTGAGAGCTGTGCTGGCAGGGGAGGGAGGTTTTACTTGTCACCTCTCCCCTCCATCCCAAAAAATAAACTGGACTTGAGCTGCTCTATGGGCCAGCACCTTGCAGAGATGCTGTTTGCCCTAACAAGTTGCAGGGGCCATGGTCTATTTTGGGGTCTTCCATCATCTCCTTGCAGCTCTTACAGCCCTCAGCAGTGTCCTGAGCCCGGCCCAGCTCTCCCCTCTCTTCATTACCTCAGCCTAATGAGGAGGGAGCTGCTGGCAGAGCAACGCTGTGGCAAAATTCATTCCTGTCTCTGACTTGCCAACCATCCCAAATGTTTTCTCAGGGACCCTCTGGAGCAAGCAGCAGTAGGAATGACTCTGAGGGCATCACCCACACACGTCTGTCAGAGTGTCAGTGTGAAGGTTATTTCTCAGCTACTTTTCCCCCTGGTCCTGCTTCCGATTCTTGCTCACCTTGGCATCACCTTGCCAAAGAACGGTCCTGTCTGGCCAAATCCCCAGCTCAGAGCTGGGCCTGTGCTCCGTGTCACTCACTTGCCACCCCTCATTTTGGCATTGCCAGGGGGAATTGGCACCACTTCCCTCCCAGAAACAGCAGCTTTAACCTTTCACAAAGGGAATTATTTTAAACTGACTTGCACAAGCTCTGGGTCCAAGGAGAAGGACCCCCCAAGCCTCCATCCTTGCCTGGGAAGGGTTTCCTCTCCATGGACTTTTCCAATGACTCTTGGCTTGTTGCCTTGGTGGCCACATCATCAGGTAGGGCTGGGGACACAGAGCTGGTGGTGATGCTGCCACTACCTCCGTGTGACCTTGGGAAAACCATTCCATACCCTCATTGCCCCGTTCCTTCTCTGAAAAACAGGGACAGTGCAAGTTTGCTGCCTCTCCAGGGCAGTGGGGAGAGCTCAACACGACCCTTGGCAAAGGAGGCACGGAGAGAGGAGGCAGCAGGGCTGTGTGGGCCAACAGCAAGGTCACACAGGCCCATCAGAGCCCATATCTGAGCCTCCTGCCTCCCCCCCACACCGTACCCACGAGACAGGGCAGCTCCCTGTGCCCACAGAGCTGCCCAGCCCATAGCATGGCACGGAGACGTTGGGGCACTGCCCGGAGCAGGAGATGGTTATGGACAGGGACACAACTCCGCGTTTACTCCCAGTTGTTGGCTGAGGTGATTCAAGGATAAGGAAGAGCAGGGAAGTGGCCTAGTTTACGGGAAATCGGAGGGCTGTCACAATTGCAGATGCCTCCATTGTGCTGCCGTGTTTTCCTCCTTGCTCCCTCCTCTTGAGAATGTTTCATTAATCTCCCCGGATCTGTCAGCTGGGAAACGGCAACTTCAGAGCCCAGTGTCTGGCCAAGGATGGATGTCAGAGCTGAAGGCATTCGGGGTGGGGGGGGGGTGGTGTTGCTGCAGCCCCAGCGAGGCTGAATGCAACTCCAACAACTCCCTGGGCTGGCTTGGGCAAAGGAATTTCCACTCCCTGGAGCTCTGCATCCCTAATAGTCACCCTCAGCCTCCTGGAATGCAAGATATCCTGGCAATCAGCGCTTGGCAAACCAAAGCAGCTGTTCCACCAACATCTTGCAGCCAGCAAAGGAGACAACCCTTGGCTGCCTGCACAGAGCTGGGGAGGGTGACTGGTTTGGGCTGGTGAGCACCACCAGCACTTCCCAGTTTATACCCACACGGCGTGCTGGGGTCAAGGCTCAGCCTGGCCCATGCAGGGAAGAGCGGACCTGAGCATGTCCTGGTCGCTCCTAAATTAAGTCCAGCTCATGGGGCCCTTTGCCTTTCCCAAAGATCCCCCACTTCAGGACCTGCTCAGCCTGGAGGGGCCTGGTTTTCAGGGGCTGGGATGTGCTGTGCCCCCAGAGAGGTGGTTCCTCTGGGGTCGTGGTGGTCCCTCTGGGGTCGTGGGGCCCCGGACAGCCGGGGGTGAGCCGGGGAGGGAGGTTGCCAAGGCAGACGTGCCGCGGCGTCCGGCAGAGCAGGTCTGGCTTTGCTCCCTCTGCCCCAGTTCATCCCCGTGACACGAACCGGTGCCGCTGCTCCGGTGCCCCAAACCCCTTCCCCTCCCGGTGCCCGGCGTGGGGCTCGGGGCTCCCACGGCACATCCCACCACGAGCCGCCCTTACCGGGGGGTGCCCGGCCGCCCACGCCGGGACCCCGCGGGGCTGCGCGTCCGACACCGCCGCCTCTTCTGCGCCCAAACCCCCGCGCCAGGTCGCGGTGTCCCCAGACTCCATCCCCCTCGGGGGAGCCCAAGCGGGGGGGTCCCCGCACACCCCGCTCGCCCCGTCCCCGCAGCCCCAGCCCCCGTACCTGCCTCCACCGGGCGCAGACCGGCGTAGCCGAGGCAGAGCAGGAGCGCGGCGCCGGTGCAGCCGAGGAAGGGCTCCATCCCCCGCGGCCGCTCCGGGGCCGGGCCGAGCCGGGCCGGGCCGGGCCGGGCCCCGCCGGCGGAGCCGCTTCAGCACCGCGGAGAGCGCCGGGGCCGCCGGTGCCGGGCTCGGCTTGGTTGGGCACGGCTCGGCACGGCTCGGCACGGCTGGGCTCGACCGGGAGGCGGCCCCGCCGAGCCCCGGCTCCGCCCGCTGCAGCGCCGGGCAGCCCCGCTCCGGTCCCTCCCCCGGCCCCGGGGGCGGCTCGGGCTTCCCCCCGCCCCGGCCCCGCACGGCCCCGCGGGGGTCCCGGCACGGCCCCCCGGGGGATGCTCGAGGCACCGGGGGAAGCACGGGAGGGTCCCGCTCCCACCCGAGACCAGCCCCCCGGGTGGCACTGAGCCCCTGCGAGTCTCCAGGCTCTAAATTCCGTGATGAGACAGACGAGAGGAGCCTCTGGAATTAGCCGTGCCTCCAGGTTAATTAACCGGCACCCTCTGATTAATGGCCGCTAATTGACGGGAGTAGAAGTCCCATCCCCAGCTGCCAAATCATGTGCCCTGCTCCGACCCCTCTGCTCTGCCCCACCAGCAACGAGGTGTCCTGCCCCTGTGAGGGGCTGGCTGTGATGGCACGGGGTTGGTGCCACAGGGCAGGGACAGCAGGGATGAGTCTGACTGGGAGCACCCTGTCTGTCTGTCCGTCTGTCTGTTCCAGGTATTTATCTGCCAGGTATTTATCAGTGAGGTCCCCATGGTTTGGTTTATGGACCAATGGGTTTCTCTCTGCTCCTCCATCCAGCTGGATGAAGAGCAGAGTTAATCAGGCGGGAGGGGCTTGGCGTTGGCAGCCCCTGCCACCTTCCCCTTCCCACCCTCCTGCAGCAGCACTGGGGACCCTCAGGACATGCACAGACACTCTCTCGTGCTTGGGGCTCACTCCAGAGTTGAGGGGTCCCCTCGTGTACAGGAGATCCTGCAGAGCTCCACGTGTCTCGCTATATACCAAAGCTCCCTCCCAGAGAAGCGAAAGGCCCAAGGAACACTCAAAAATCCTCCACCAGAGCCAGGAGACAGCCCTGTCCTGCCAAACCTGCATCATTCCACCACTCCTTCCTCAGCCTGAAGGGTGATAATTCCCAGCACAGAGTGTCTGTGCTGCTCCCCATGGCAGTGCCGGGGCCGCAGCCGCTGCATCCCAGGGAATCACCTGCGGTGCCTCCCTTTCATCTCCTGCCTGGCAGCAGATTAAAATTTCATCACTTGAGCAGAGAAGAAGGAGCAGGAGCCCCGGGCTGGCAGAGGGGTCAGCCCCTGATGGAGCTGCCTGTGCTGAGCTCGGTGCCCACCCCAAATCCGGCCACACACGGCTGGGCTGGCTGAGCCCGGCCCACGGAGCAGGATTTGGGCACGGTCATACAGGGGTGACTGCGGGCCAGGCTGCTGCTTCCCTTGGGCTTTCCCTCACTGGAGCACAAGGCTGAGCAGGAGGCACTGCCAGGCTCTGGGCTGCTGCTGGTGCTTCCTCCATGGGCTGGAGCAGGACCACAAACCCCGAATTCCAAGGCAGGTGCAGCCAAACCAGCTCCAGAAACACCAAGCTGAGGTCTCGGCAGGACGTGCCTCCACTCCGACAGCAGCAACGTTTCCCTGTCTCTGCACAGGGATCTCCAGATTTCCCAGCAGCAGCGAGATGGAGGGATTGTCACACAAAACCAGTAATTCCCTGCTTGGCTGGACCCTGTCCCATGCCAAAAGTGACATGAGGCCAGGCCCCAACACGTGGGATGGCCAGTGTTTTGTCCCCAATGCTCCTGGCACATGAGGACTGGTCCCTGTTGTCCCACTACCTCCCAGACTCCCACAGTAAGGTTTTTGATGTGTCCTGGTATTTTTCCAGAGGCTGAACACAGATAACACCACAGTTCCTTGTTTTTCCCTTTCCCCCTTTCCAAATAAACATTGCTCTTTTCCAGCCCCATGACTTCTGCCATCCTTAGCAGATGCTCTGGGACCTCACCATCTCACTGAGGTCCCCTCCAGGGGCAGCCCACGCTGTGCTTGTCCTTTCCCTCTCCTTTCCCACCACTGGGCAAGGCTTTTTGGGGTGCCCTGTTCCCCCTGGTCCCCCCTCTGGGCTCTGTGCAGTGCAGAGCCTCCTCCACCTCCCCAGCCCGTGCCAGCCCATCACTATTCAAGTCACACGACGCCCATTGCATGTCCCCGTCTGCCAATTAAGGCACAGCTCTAATTACGCACTCAGGCTCCGCAGACGCTCCTCTTCCCTCTCCCAGCACCAGACGGACACCTGGGAGGCCGCCAGCTGTCCCCTCCTCACACCCAGCCCCCTCCTGTCCCACCTCACCCTAAATACCCCGGGCTGGGCTCTGGCAGGAGCTGAGCACTGAGACCAGGGCCCTGTGACACCAAAAACTGTCCCTAACTGTCCCTTAGGGCCTCCTGTGCAGCCCACGAGGGAAATGGATGCATGCAGAGATGCTCTGGGTGTCCCCCAAGATGGACAGTCCCAGTTTTGGGGTCCCCAAGGGGACGATGTGGTGACAGAGTGGTGTTGGCAAATCGGGGGGACCCTGTGCTTCTGCTCCCCAGAAGCCCCTGTCCCCCAGAGTTGTGGTTGTGCCCCAACCGCAGCTTGGTCACCCCCAAAGCATCACCTGCACCCCCCTGTGGCATCCCAAGCCCTCGGGGTGAAGATTCCCTGCCCAGAACCCACGCACAGACCATCACCTGTGTGGTCACTCACAGGGTCTTGGTGTCCCCCCCTGGTCCCTGGAGGCTCCTGCCTGGATGTGTTCTGTGGGAACAGGGGGTTCGGTGGGCACAGGGGGTTCGGGGGGCACAGGGGGTTCGGTGGCACAGGGGATTCGGGGGGCACAGGGGGTTCGGTGGCAAAGG
>JAWWEU010000062.1:4551596-4575023 GCA_035583155.1 Acropternis orthonyx
GCACAGGGGGTTCGGTGGCACAGGGGGTTCGGGGGGCACAGGGGATTCGGGGGCACAGGGGATTCGGGGGGCACAGGGGATGCGGGGGCACAGGGGATGCGGGGGCACAGGGGATTCGGGGGGCACAGGGGATGCGGGGGCACAGGGGATGCGGGGGCACAGGGGATGCGGGTCCCCGTCCCCGCAGCCCCGGCGCTGCCGAAAGCCGCTGCTGCCACCTGCCGACCCCCTCGGCGGTCCCGGCCCCGCACAGCGCCGGGTGAGGGGGCACAGCCGGGACCCCCCAACATCCCCCCCGTACCCACGGGAGGGGACGCCCACCCCGGCTCCGAGCGGGGTCCCGCCCCGGGGGGCTGGGGACAGGAGTGGATGGACGAGTGGGGACGGGGGTCCCTCAGCTTGGGGTCCCCCAGCTTGGAACCCCCCGGCTCGGAGCCCTCCGGCTCGGATTGCCCCACCCAGGCCCCCCGAACCCGCTGTCCCTGTCGTCGCTGTCCCCCCGTGTCCCCAAAGCTCCTCGGCCAGCCCGTGAGATGGGGCGAGAGGCCACGAGAGGGAGCCCCGGGCTCGCGCGTGGCCGTGGCAGTGGTGGCACCGGTGGCAGTGGTGACACTGGTGATACTGGTGGCACTGGTGGCAGCGGTTGATGGCGTTTTACCCCCCTGTTCCTTGAGGAGAGCAGGGGCACGAGGGCCAAGGCTGAGTCTACACCCCTCTGGGTGCCGTCCCCCTTGCCCCAGTGACAGACCCCCCATTCTCACCCAGTCCTGCATCACCAGGGCCATGACTTCCCCGGGACAGGGACATCACCTCCACATCCCTCCATCGCCGTGCTGGGACCGGCAGGGATGAGCCACAGCCCCCCAGCCAGCCCTGGGCATGTCCTGACCCCCAGCAGGGGGGGGTCCAGCGGTCCCCTGAACTGGGGCCGAGCCTGGCTATGGGCTTGGGGAGCACTGTGACCCCCCCAGGCAGGACGAACTGGGAGAACTGGGACAGCTTGGGCAGCCTGTGACCCTCTGGGCGCGGTGACAAACTGCCCCCGTGGCGGGAAAAAACCCTTTGAGGTGTCGCACCTTTGCAGCAGCTGACAGAGAAGGTGGCACAGAAAACTGGGCACCACGATGCCCCCAGCACCCCAACACCACCCCTCCCACAGCCATGTATAGAGCTGGGGACACGCCCGTGCCCAAACTGCCCTAAAACACACGCCAGCTCCGTGTCACGGCGCTGCTGAGCACGCGTGTC
Organism: Acropternis orthonyx; assembly: GCA_035583155.1. Taxonomy (NCBI): domain Eukaryota; kingdom Metazoa; phylum Chordata; class Aves; order Passeriformes; family Rhinocryptidae; genus Acropternis; species Acropternis orthonyx. Next base: position 4,552,845 of record JAWWEU010000062.1, read on the forward strand.
CAGGTGCCAAAGCCCCACGGGGACCGGGAGACGTGTCCCCAGGAGCCCCGACCTTGGCTGCCTGGGCAAGGTGAGCTGTACGTGCCGCAGGGCAGCGCCATGGGCACTGCACGTGGGGGCGTGGGGATCTGGGGACGTGGGGACACACGGGATGGAGCCACTCCGTTATGAGATGTTATGAAACCTCCCTGCATCCCCGCGGTGCTGAGGCAAGATTTAGCCAGCCAGCAACTTCTGATCCAGATGAGATCGGGCATCACAAAGGGCTTTGTATTCCAGGAAGCCTATTAGAGATTTAAATTATACAAATGGGCTCTTTACCAAAGATCCTCATTATCTGGGCATTTGCTTTTAATCCTCGGCTATTCCCGAATTCCCTGCCCCACCCCTGCTCCTCCTGCCTTCCCTGTGTCCTCCACAGGGCCATGCATGGTGTGGGGACAGAGACAAGTCTGGGGTCAGTGTGGGCCCATGGGGAGGGGTCTGTGGGGTATCAGGGAGGCCCTGGTGAAGATCACTGGTACAACGAGGGACTGAGCCACTCTTGCTTTTGCTTTGCCCTCTCCCCTCCCAATTCATACCGAGTAGGCTGCAGAGATGGTGCCTGTTTGTCCAGTGAGAACCAAACCTCCTCAGGGCACGCTCACAGTGCACCCACAGCCACCCTGGACTCCTCCTGTGCCACCCTTGCCCTCCCAAGGGCACTTGGGGACGGTGAGGATGATGCTGGGCCCCAAATCAGCAAACCCTGGTCACCCTGGTCTCACCACCGAGCCCCATCAGCTTGAGGGCCATGACAAGGCCAACACACGCTGCCCTGCCCACAGGGACACGGTGATGTCCCTCCCCGGGGTCTCCCCTGCAGCCCCATCCCACCCTGCTCTGCTGCAGTGAAGCCTCAGGGGCTTCATGGCTGCTATGACAACGCAGGAAATTCCCACAGAAATCCCTGCGAGGAGGAGGAGAAGGAGGAGGAGGAGAAAGAGGAGGAGAAGGAGGAAGAGTGAAGAGGGAAGAGGAGGGGGAATCTCCCGGCCAGGCATTGCCAGCACTCCATGTCTCTCCCTGCCAGCTTTGGGAAGGTGTCACAGCAGCGCTTGTGGCCATTTCAGCCTCCTCCTGGCAGCACCACAGGGTTGGGGCCAGCAGGAGCCCCCCTGGCACAAGGTTTTGGGGTGGAGGGTGTGGGAGCCCGGGAGGGTGGGCTGGGGTTTGTTTGCCCCCAGTCCCAGGGACCCTGCAGGCTCTTCATGTGAGATGTCCCTGCCTGCGCCCCCCGCACCCGCATTATCCTCCCTCTCCCTCCCACAATCCGTTCCAGCGTGGGGATTAGGTGGGTTTAGGGTCGGGTTTGAGTCGGAAATGGGATGCTTTCAAATCAGCCTGCGTCAGTTGTGCCTCTGTCACTCATGCCCAGGGGGATTAAAATAGATATGAAGATTATCAGAGGGGAGCTGACACCCCCACCCCGGGGGCCCCACTCCCCCCCCCGGCCTCAGCACCACTGGATGTGGGGTGTGCAGCTCCAGCCCCCTGGGATGTCTTCCCAAGGGTACACGTTTCTCCGTTTTTCTCACCTTGCTCATCCCAAGGCCCCATATCCCACCCCACACCTCTCCAAACATCTTTCTTACATAGGATGGGGGGAGGCATCACTGCAGCAGCTCCCACTACCATTTCCCTTGGTTCCAGCCCAATGCCATTCCCAAAACACTCCTTGGGCTTGATGTTGGTCCTGCACGAGCCCCTGAACCCCATGGAGGGTTCCCAGTCCTGCAGCACCACCGTCCCCTTGGCTGGACTGGGGCACGAGCCCAGCTGCTGCAATAAAACCATGGAAACATGGAATCTTCCACATGGAGTGTGGAGGGAACTGGTGGGGGGATGGCAGTGCCCAGGAGGAAGCTCAGCACCCAGAGCTGCAGGTGAAGGGCAGGAAGGAGCCTGTGGAGGTCTCTGGTCATCCAGAGTCCTCCAGCAAAAGGCAGGGCAGTGGTACCACCACAAGGTACAAAGCAGGGGTTAGAAAACACAGTGACAGACCAATATTGCCTGTGTTAGTAGCAGCTGCTCATTCTTGTGGGCCAGGGCTGGTCCTGTTGCCAATCTGGCACTGGTTTAGTCAAGCACTGCCCACCAATGTTCCAAAATACACCTCTGGATTTTGGATGCTTTATCAGGACTGGTCCTCGTCTTCTGCCCTTCTTCAGGTTGGTGCTTTAGCCCTGAAGGTGCCAGGTTTCCCTCCATGGGCACCTGCAGCCCCTCAGCCTCACTGATCATACAATCATCACCGAATGATTTGGGTTCAAAGGGACCTTAAAGCTCCTCCAGCTCCCCTCCTCTGCCAAGGACAGGGACACCTTCCGCCAGCCCAGGTTGCTCCAAGCCCCATCCAGCCTAGCCTTGGACACTTCCAGAGCTGGGGCAGCCACAGCTTCTCAGTGTCCAGCAGATTTTGGGGTGAATTAACCCCACCCCGGGTCCTTCCCCACAGGTCCCCATCCTGGAACAGCCAACCCAGCCTCTTCCCTGTTTCCCCCAGACCAGCGGCGGGGCCGTGGGTTTAATCACTTTATGTGTGTTTGCTTGTGTAATTCCAAGGAGAGTGCCTCTTCCTCCCATCTGCCCCTGCCATCTGCTCCCCCCTGCACTGTCCAATGATCACAGGCTTTGAAAATGGAGGGAGCTGGTGCAGGGACATGAGGAAACCTGCTGGCAATGGCACATCCTTATAGCGAGCATCTGTCTCCACTGGAGCCTTTTCCTGGTGCTGGGAGCAGCTGCCAAAAGCCTCTTTGCTTCAGCCTCTGGAATGATTGGGGAGGCTTTGATACCCTCGCCTGAGTCCTGGGGACACGCAGCCCAAAATGTCCCTTTCTAGCCCCAAAATGCCAGGCTTGGCACCTTCTTGGGCACAGCAGAAACTCGGAGTGTCCCAGTGCTTCCAGTTTCCCATTGCAAGATCTCCCATTCCACCTAGTGCTCCCAGTGTTCCCAGTGCCTGAAGACCTTCCAGTGCTCCCAGTACTGTTAGTGCTCCCAGTGTTTCCAGTGCTCCCAGTGTTCCCATTACCCTGAAATCTCCCAGTGCTCCTAAGTATTCCTTCCCGTTGCCCCAAGACCTCCCAGTGCTCCCATTCCCTGCATTCCCAAAGCCCCCCAGCCCTTGCCAACTCAACAGGCGCCCCCCACCTCACCCCAGACCCGGCTTGGGGGGAGCAGGGGCCGCGCCCCGAGCTCCCTTCCGTGGGGCAGTGTCCGGGGGGGAGCGTGCGGGGGGTCCCGGGGCGGGCGGGGGATCCCGGGGTGGGGATGCTGCCGGTGTCGCCGGTGCCCCCCGATGCCCCCCGGTGCCCCCGGTGCCGGTGCCCCCCCGCCGCCCAGCACTGCAGCGGGCGCTCCCGGCGGGCGCTCCGGGGCTGCGTTGGCGCACGGCGGCGGCGGCGGCGGCGGCGGCTCTCCGGGCAGGTAGGAGGTGGCGGGGACGGGGGAACCCGGGCTGGACACGCACACACGTCCGGGGGGCACTGGGGAGCCGGGGCGCCCCGGGCACCGGCACCGACCCAGCCCCGGGGGCGTCCCTCCCCGCCGGGGGATGCAGAGCCACCCCCGCCCCACCGCATCCTTCGGGGGTGCCCCCCTGTGCCCCCCTCGGTGTCCCGCGGATCTTTCGGGGGTGCCCGGTAATCCCCCATCTCCGAGGGGACCTTTCCTTGGGTGTGTCCCCGGCAACCCCCCCTCTCTCCGAGGTGTCCGGTTTTGGGGGGAATCCCCTGTAGACCCCCCACCCCCGCCACGGGAGGGTCTTCCCTGGGGGTGCCCGGCCACTCTTCCGGAGGTGTCCGCTTTGGGGGATCCTTGCAGACCCCTCTCAGGGCGCTGAGCCCCCCACGGGTTCCCCTCCCAGCAGCGGGAGCTGCCCCGGACAGTGGGGAGGGGTCACAGCCCCCCGGGCATCGGGGGTGGGAGTCACGCCAGCCCCGGGGGGACAAAACTGGGGACCTCTGAGTGGGGTGGGGGCTCACAGATCCTCCCTCGGGCTGCTGGAGCAGGGATGGAGCAGTGGAGGGTGGTGGTGGGGAGTCACTGTGGAGTCCCAGCCCTCTGTAACTGGGGGGTCCAGCCCTACTGGGCTGCTCCCCTTGGGGAGTCCTGTTTGCCCTGTGATCCAGAGGAATGGGAGGGTTGGGGGTGCTGGGGTCTCCCCCTACTTTGGGTAGGGCAGCAGGTGCTCCAGGCACTGAAGCTCCCGCTGCACCCCTGAAGCCCCCCAGCCCACCGTCTCCCACTGAGGGGTCACAACACAGCCTGGAGTGCTGGTATTGGGTCAAGGTCCTCCCGGAGCCCCCGGGGTGGGGACCTGTGGTGCATGGCCAGGTGCCGGACACCCACCCTGCCCTCCACCAGCCCCTCTGTGCTCCTCGCGGGTGGTCCTGGTGGGATGGGGTGCACTGGGTCTCCCCCAAGGCTGTGGGCACCCTGAGGTGGGAAGGGAGCCCCGGGAAGGGACCTCCAGCCCCCAGCCTTTCCTGGGGCTCCAGTGCCTGCCGGAGGCATCAAATATTAACAGAGGCAGCGGTGGAGCTGAAAATAACCTTCCTCTGAGGGATCTGACCCAGATCCGGCCAGCCCCAAAGCTGGGCTGGACCCACAGCCGCAGGCAACGCTCTGCAGGGGCCGAATCCAGCCCCTTCCCCTCCTCCGGGCTGCTCTGCCCTCCTGATCCCACCTATATATTATGCAAATGAGCTATAAGGGCTTATCACGCAAACGAGAGGGGGCTGGCGCTGCCCAGCGCTGGGTGGTCCCCGGGGCCGGCCCCGAGGGCTCAGAGAGGCCAGCGGGGATGGAGGGGGAAGGATCGGCGCCCGCCCCGGTGTCCGGGGACTGCCAGGGAGCGCTGCCTCGTCCCTCTCCCCTCCTGTAGCACAGAGGGACCCCCGAGCCGGGCCAGGCAGCAGCCCCTCCGCAGCGCTCGACCCCCGGCGCGGCCGGCGCGTTCCCCCGCGATGGGGAAGCAGAACAGCAAACTGCGCCCGGAGATGCTCCAGGACCTGCGGGAAAACACCGAGTTCTCCGACCTGGAGCTGCAGGGCTGGTACAAGGGTTTCCTGAAGGACTGTCCCTCGGGCATCCTCAACGTGGAGGAGTTCAAGAAGATCTACGCCAACTTCTTCCCCTACGGCGACGCCTCCAAGTTCGCCGAGCACGTCTTCCGCACCTTCGACACCAACGGCGACGGCACCATCGACTTCCGAGAGTTCATCATCGCCCTGAGCGTCACCTCCCGCGGGAAGCTGGAGCAGAAGCTCATGTGGGCCTTCAGCATGTACGACCTGGATGGCAACGGCTACATCAGCCGGGAGGAGATGCTGGAGATCGTGCAGGTACCAGGATCCCTCGCCCCGCTGCGGCTCCCACTGTGTGGCCCTGTGTGTCACCCTGGTGCCCACGGTGGCTGTCCCCTCCCAGGCTGCAGGCGGGCCCTGTTACATGGCTCAGCACAGCCCGGGATGGAGCCTGAGGCTGCCTCCAGCTGTGGCTGCAGTGATCCATTTAATCTGGAGCATCCCCTGGCCCTTCCCTCTCCTGGGGACATCCCTTTGTTACCCCTTCCCAGGACTCTTCCCGTGCTTCCAGGGAGGGCTGGGTACATGGCAGCTGTCCCCAAGCATGTCTGGTGCTGTTGGCAAAGGGACAGGAGAGGCTCTCCTTGCCTAAACCCCAACCTAGTGGCATGAGCATCAGAAAGTGACTTGCCCTGCCGCTCCAGTGGCATCTCCTCCCTGCAGGAGCAGCTCCAGCCCTGATCCCATCGGAAGGGTGTTAAACACCAGCACCATTCCCAGGGAAGGGAAGCCCAGAGCTCTGTCCCTGTCTCATGTGGGCAATGCCAGGTGCCTGCACCCTCCCACACCCCCATCTCCCTCTCCCAGGCCATCTACAAAATGGTCTCCTCTGTGATGAACATGCCTGAGGATGAATCGACCCCGGAGAAAAGAACAGAAAAAATCTTCCGACAGATGGATACTAATAATGATGGTAAATGAGAGGAGATGGAGGGGATTATGGAAAGGTCTCATGGCTAAATCCAGGGGTCTTAGAAGGAGCCGCACGTACGCTGATTAAATGGCTCATGTCTGCTGGTGTGGCCAGGGGAGCCCCGGCAGCCGGAGGGGCTCAGGGTGCTGAGCACCCCAGGGTGCTCCCCCCGGGTGGGTGGGTGTCTGCGGGATGTGCTGGGAGGTGTCTGGTCCTGGGTGGTGGCCCCCAGGCTGAGCCGTGTCCCCTCCCTGCAGGGAAGCTCTCGCTGGAGGAGTTCATCAGAGGTGCCAAGAGCGACCCGTCCATCGTGCGCCTGCTGCAGTGTGACCCCAGCAGTGCCACGCAGTTCTGAGCCCCACGGCCCCCCACGGCCCCCCACCCACCCCGCAGCCGGCCACTGCCACTGTCCCCTGCCCGGCCCCCGTGGTCCCCCCGCTGTGCCCTCCCAGCCCCCTGTGGGATGAGAGCTGGAGCCCAGCTGAGGCTGTGGTGAGGGTGAGCCCGGGGGGACGGTCCCCATCACCGGGGGGGATTCTGTGCTGGGGGGAAGGAGGGAGGCAGGGTCTGCCCCGAGCGAGGATGGTCCCCCCCGGCAGTGGGGGCTCGGAGCAGGGGGACAACCCAGCCCGGCAGGAAAGGCTGGCGGGTGTGGGGACACGGCTCAGGGGACAAAGACCCAGTGGCTTTGGGGGTCCCCCCTCACCCCTCCCACCCCGCATGCACACACTGAATGGGCATGGGCCGGGCCAGCCCCCTCCCCACGGCCGGCCCAGGGGTGGGAGCCGTGGGGAGGGGATGCGCTTCTGGTCTTTTAATACCTGCAAAATAAAGTTTGTGTCAGTGCAGTCTGTGGTGGGAAAGGGGCCATCGAGCCCCCGGGGAAAGTTCATCCTTGCAGGGTGTGGATCCAGCCCAGTTGCCTGATTCAGTGCAGCTGCAGGCCATGGGAGTGGGCTCTTGTGTCCTGCTTGGTGGCATCCAGGGGATGTGTCCACCCAATAGCCCGGCTGGGAGGCAGCTGAGTCCTGTCCTGGGGCTGTGAGGGCTCTGGGATGGGGCAGGAATGGCCTGGATGCATCCTCAGGGTCATCCCTCAGGGCCTGCTCAGAGCTGGGCAGTTTCCACACTGTCCAGCCTCAGCAAGCCCAGGCACTGCCCGGGGTCGGGGCTCTCCGCAGGGGCTGCCTGCAAGGAGACCTGCAAGCCAGAGAGGGTGATGAGAATGAGACCATCCTGGAGCCCCTGAGCCCCTGAGGTCCATCCCAACCTGCAGGGGAGCAGCTCAGTGCTGAGCCCAGGAGTCACCTTCCTCCGGTGTGTCCCGCGGCAGCAGCGGCCGAGGCGGAGGAGGTCGAGGGTGAGCAGGAGGCAGCGGATGCCAAAGATGATCTCCATCAACTCCAGCAGGAGGGAGATGGCCCAGAGGGACAGTGTGGAGCTCTGGGGGACATGTGGCATCAGACCCCTGCACATCCTCCCCATGTGCAGGGCATCCCCATCCATACCCCACGGGGGACTCACGTAGACACGGGTGGGATCGAAGGGGCACTCGCGGGAGAGCGGGGCGAGGGCGATGTTGGCAGCAGCACAGGGGGCCAGCAGTGCCTGGCCCTGGTTGCCCAAGGTCAGCCCGATGGCAACAACCAGCCCCAGGAGGCAGGACAGGCAGCCCAGGCTGCTGCAGGCGCTCAGGGCGAGGAGTGCCCATTTCTGCAGGAGGGAGAGAGGAGGAGCAGGGCGAGGCAGGGCCATGCACGGCCAACTGTCCACGCTCCCTCCCTGGGGACAGTCCCCAAGCGAGGGGACGTGGTGGCCGCGGCCATTCCATGGGAGGGCTGCATCCTGCTGGGGGCTTGGGGTGCTTACGAGGGCGGCAGGGGCGAGGTAGCGGGACAGCATGAGGGCAGCAATTCCACAGGAGACGGTCTGCAAGGCAGCACAGGGAGCTCAGAGAGGCCCCAGGGACATCGGCCCCCTTTCCCTGCTGACATTGCCCCTGACAGCTCAACTGGCCAATTCAGCACCGCGGGGGCTTCATCTTCCTCAGCCTCACCCAGTAAGAGGTCCCTGAGTGTTTAATCCCCTGATTTTGTGTTAGAAAGTCTTGCTTTAGGGCAGGCAAGGTGACAGCAGAATCCATCCTGCATCCCATATCCTCCTGCATCCCATTTCCTTCCCGTCCTGCATCCACACTGCATTGATCCCATACGTTCCTGCATTCCCCTTCCTGCCCATCCTGCATCCACACCACGCCCATCCCACATCCCCCCCGCTGCCCCATACATCCCCCATGCCCCCCAGGTGCCCCCGTGCCCCCCAGATGCCCCCCAGGGTACCAGCAGCGCGGCGATGACGGAGGCGGTGTTGGCGATGACGTACTGCAGGGTCACGGCATCCTGGGGGGCCACCACGAACCGCAGGACGGTGCCATGGACCAGGGCGCCCGTGAGGAAGTTGAGGTGCCCGGCGATGAGCAGGATGAGGCCTGTTTTCATCAGGACCTCTTGGTGGCTGCTGGGGTTGAGGTGCCCTGCAATGAGGGGAGGGGAGGGTGTGGGTGGTCAGCACTGAGCTGTCCCTCCTGCCTTTGCACCACACCCGGCACAGGGATGGGGCATTTGGGGACAGCCCCAGAGGACATGCCCCGTGCTGGTGGGGGGGTGAGGCAGGAGGTGATGTGGTGGAAGCCACTGGTAGCCCAGGTATGCAAACCACTGCTCCAGCTGGCTCTCCTGGGAGCGGGGCGGTGGCGTGGGGCCAGCCATGGGCACAGGGGTCCCTGGTGGGATTGAGAAGGGCTGGGGCTCCCAGGAGGAACAAGGAAGCTCTGGGGGAGCCGCTGTCCCTAAACAGCAGCTCCAGCGCCGGGTTGTGGGTGCCCAGCACTTTGTGGAGTGACTGTGGGGCTGTTCCTCCCCTGGAACCCCCCTGGGGCCGCTTTCCTCACACACCCATCACCTGGTGCTCAGCCCCGCTCCACCCCTGACCCCATCTGAGCCCCTCCGTTCCCCTCCCTCCCTCTCTGCCTCAGTTTCCCCTGCAGGAGGGCAGTGCTGGAGCCCTCCTGTCAGGATCACCACACCAGACCCAGACTCACCTACTTGGCACATCTTCACTGGGCCAGGATCAGGCCATCAGAGCCCCTCGATGCCCAAGGGACCTGACCCACCTTCAGCCCCCAGGCAGGCGGATCCATCAGGGTCCAAATGCGTTCGATCAGGACCAAGCAACCAGAGCCACTCACCTGCTGCACCCCAGTGCTGCTCCAATTCCTGTCAGACCAGCTCCCTGGTGAACAAAGGGATAACTCCACCTTCACCTGCATGTCCCACCCCTGCACTCCCCTTGCTGCCAAGCCAGCAGCCGTGCCGTGACATGCCATGCTGTGCCAATACACCATGCCACGCTGCCTCATCCCCTTCCCCATCCATCCCCGCCTCCCCAGCACACTTAGCTTGTTCTGCCCTAAAGCAAAGGCTGGGATCCATGCAGGCAGGTCCAAGGCCAGGGGCTGAGGGTCTGGGGAGAGACAGCCCCTTAGGGTGGGACACTGCTGGGCCACAGGGCACAGAGCAGCACTGCCAGGTACCAGGCACTGACCTGCACAGAGAGGGCAAAGCAGAGGGGTCAGAAGGGGTGGTGACTTCCCAGGTGACTCAGAGGAGCCGGTTTGGTGGCCACTGCCCTCAGGAAGCTTCAAGGGAAGTTACTGACAGCAGGAGACAGGGAGAGAGATGAGGTGGCTGCAGGGGGAGCACCCCGGCTCTGCGCAGACCGGGGGGCTGTTGAGACCCTCCCTCTCTGAGAGGTGCTCTCTGCACAGCTTGTTGCAGACATGAGGCAGCAACAGCTTAATGACAGGGACAATTCTGCTTCCTGGGAGGGGTCTGGGGAAGGGCCTGATCCAGGCAAGAGCTCAAAGACATCGACCCAAATATCTCAGCCTCCTCAGCTCCCCCACACCCAGCTGTGCTGGGAATTTGCCTTTAGTCCCCATCCTTCCTCTCCTTTAACCTGCACGCAGGGCTGCTGCACGTGGAAAGGGAGAAGAGAGACCTCTCCTGTTCCCAAGCCTTTGGGAACAGTGTTCACAAATGCCTGAGCCAAGGGCAAAGGCAGCTGGAGGATTTCCCTGTAGCTTTGGAAAGGATGAGATGGATGCAACTCGAATGACAACCAGAGTCTTTATTCCAAGAGTCCCTTAGGATGGTTGCAGACATACAGACACACGTACATATTTACACTCTTACACACCTCACAGAGTTTGAACCAATAAATTAAAACAAAAAGAGGGGCAGGGGAGTTGGTTTTTTTTTTTCCTTTCCTTTTTTTATGTCATGTAAGACACAGCAACTTCCCGAGCCGAGGCTGGGGAACCAGCTGGAGAATGGCAAACAGAAGCCAACACGGACACAAGCCCAGCCCAAAGGATGCAGCGTGTGGGCTGCTGGCAGGGGAACATGTCACACTCTGGCCTCGATGCATTCCAGCTGGACCATGTCATCCAGCCGGCAGCCCTCGGCTTGGGCACAGTGGCTCAGGTGGGCACTTGGGCTCTCGGCACCTCTAGCTTTGGGGGTCTGTGGGCAGCCCGCTGCAGTCTGAGAGTGGGGGGAGTCGCACTCGTCCGAGGTAATGTCCGGCACGTCGTCCGACTGGCTGTCCGAGCTCTCCAGGTCGCTCCGTATGCTCTCAGGCTGGGCCAGGGTGATGTCCCAGGTTTGGCTGGCAATGCAGTCCTTTTGCTCACAGCTTTGGTGTTTGCACATCTGCTCCTGCTCACTGTCCTCTTCCTCCTCCTCCTCCTCCTCCTCCTCCTCCTCTTCCTCATTCTCTGCCATTTGGGTGTGGACATGCAGAGAGTCCTCTGTACTGCTGCCGCTGGCCAGCTGGTAGTGGCTGGGTTTGGCTTCAATGTCCACCTGGATCTCCATGTTATTGCACTCCCTGCAGAAACAAGCACCCTTGCATTACTGGGAACAGTTACTGGGTTCAACTGGGCACGACTGGGCACTGAACTGGGAGGATCACACTTCCCAAACATGAGCAAGATGCTGCTCATCACCCCGTGGCACGTGAGGAACAACAACACTCACTACTCGAGTTCTCCTAACAGCAGCCAAGATCTGAGCCAGGAGCTGAGCTGGGAAAGCTCCAGAGCCCCCACGAGCTGCCAGGAACAGACCTCGAGGGTGCAGTGCTGCAGATCCCCTCCTCAGGCTCCACACCACACGTGGAGGCTGCTCCCAGACTGTCCCCAGTCCTCCTCCTGTGCCAGCAAAGGATTGCTCCACTTGCCAGCGGCAGAAGAGCAGCCTGGTGCAACTACAGTCATCCCACCGCCCACAGCAGCGCTCACAGAGCATGGATTTTTCCAGGACACCCACTACCAACACTCTTCTCACCATTCCATGTCCTCCTACCTGTCCTGGGGGTTGTAGGAGCTGATGATGGAACCAGCCATGGCTCGAGTGCTGGCGTTGTCACTGATTGCCCCCAAACTGACCGAGTCTTTGGGGAAAATCTCCTTCTGGACATCTGCCTGAACTTCCAGCCTGCAGGAAAAAGAAGGATTCCTCAGAAATGCTGTAGATGTTCCCAAGGAGCATCACTCAGTCACTGTTTCTCACAGGAAAGCAAGAGGCCCCATGTGCTGGCACAGCTCAGCATGATAGACTTTAACCCCAGTGGTTGCTCTCACTTAGTCTCATTTTTGGCTCTCCATTTAGGCAAATTCATTCTGTTTTCCATGACAAAGGTAGAGCAGTGTTTACATCCATGACTCACACAGTTCCTGAGAAGAATTGATCTCCACAGATCTCGCACACGGCCATAATTACACCCTGGCTGCCACATCAACACGTGTCTCCAATTACCCAGCCAACTGACTCACAGGCAAGTTTGGAGGGAAACTGTGGTGTAACCTCCTGACTTGGAAAGCAGTGGCCCTGTTTTCTATAGGCCACAGGAGCACAGGAGGCATCAAAGCCTCCAGGCTGGGATGAGAGGGCTGGAATAGCTTTAAACAGGCCATGCAGGCATCTCTGTGCTGATCCAAATTCCCCTGAAGCATCAGCTCTGCAATTTTAGGGAGCTCAGTAGGGACAGACACTTATCTTCTGTCCTCCTTGCCACAATCAGCCCAGCACTGAACCCAGAAGTAGCCTGATCAGGGAACCACCAAGTGGTCTGAGACAGAAGGGATTATCTTGTTTCAACACCCTGCCATGGGCAGGGACACCTCCCACTAGACCAGGTTGCTCTAAGCCCTGTCCAGCCTGGCCTTGAACACTTCCAGAGATGGGGAGTCCACAGAGCCACACCACCCTGGGTGGGCCTGGGTCCCTGATCACCCTGGGTGATCTGCTGGGACTGGTTATTCTATGACAGACCAAGATGCAAAAGTACTAGGACGTAACTAGATCAGAGCAGGACCACTCAGAGTCCTGGAAAGCTCCCCAAAATAAACCTGCTCAATCAACACAGGCCTCGGGACCCTCTCCTTTCCCCAGCACTCCAGTTACCTGCTGTACTTCCCCTTGCTCCCTGAGAGGACCCCCCCACTCAGGGTGCCCCCAGAGAGGGCAGCAAAGCTGGCTGTCTCGCTGTAGTTGCCCTGCATGACGCTGAGCCCGTCCGTGGGGCTGCCACTGGTGCTCAGGACGCTGGTCAGCCCCTCGATGCTGCTTTCACCAATGCTGGGGTTCTTCAGGGCTCGCCAGGCATCAGCCACTGCAGGCAAGGAGAGCACAGGGGTGAGAATGGTCCAGGGAAGAGATGTCTCAGCTCAGGCAGCCTCCCAGCCTCCACCAGGGCTGAGATCTTGCTTGCAGAGTGACAGACCTGATCACAGTGAGACTGAAGCAAATTCTTGCTTCTAGCCAAGCCCAGGTAAAACCATCTCTTCAGATCTGGGAAACAGCAGGACTCCCCGAGCATTTCATTACGAGAGGCAACAACGGCGTTTTGCTTCACCCCCTTCCCCTCAGCAGTTACCACATTACCTGTGATGGGTCCATCATCTTCATCAAACTCGATCTTCACCCCCTTTCCGTTGGCTGTGCTCACTCCACAGCCACCGCCCCGGCACAGCGAGATCGGCACCACGCCGTAGACGTAGGCCAGCATGATGGGGACCCCAATACCTGGAGAGGAGGATGTGCTGGGTTAGCAGGAGCTCAAGGCTGAGCTGTGTTGGGCAGACAGAAAGGATTTTTCAGAGTAGGGACTCTCTCAGCTGTGTTTGTGCTGCTTTTAAAGGTTCTAGTTCACAGTTTTGCAGACAGACAGAGAAGGAGCCCTTTGCTTGTGCAGAGTGAGGGAACCCCAAGAGCACTGAAACCCCAAGACATCAGCCACCAAACCAGTCCATGAGTAAGAGACAGCTCTGTGTGTCAAAGGGCTGTGGCACAGACAACTGGTGCTCCAGACGAGCCCTGTGCTGGCTCCAGGCCAGCTCGAGCACACCAGGTCGTGCAGCCTGGATGTGGGACAGGGAGCTGTGCCCAAAACCACACACAGCAGCACTCTGCAAACTGCCTTTGGCCACCCCCCTCGCACAGGGCTGGGCTACCCACGTGTCTCAGTGGCTACTGGCCCACCAGAAGGGACAGGGACTGAGCCCACTTACCAACACTGACAGCAGCAATGACTGGAGAGGCAATGACAGACAAGGTGACCCCTCCAGTAATGGCCAAGTTCCTCTTGTGCTTAGAGGTTTTCTTCCCCTCATACCTGCTGTGGATCTGATGGAAGGAGAAGCAACAGGTGAGAACAGCATGGCCATGAGCAAACCCCCAGTGGACATTAATATGTGATTTTACAGCCTTGTCAGCTGTGTGAGCCCTTAAAGAACCTCATCTTAAGCACAGATCTCCTCACAGACCAGACCTGTGTTTATAAAAAAGAAGCAGCTACAAGTACAGTGCTGATGTACCATTTCTTCCCTCTCAGCATCTCTTTATCAGCACAGACACACAACAGCATCACACAGGTCAGCACCAAAACACAAGTGATTTTAGGCAAGGCAAAGTGTGATGCTCAGGTCCAACCCCTGTCCTACAGAGCCCAACATCACAGGATGGGCTCAAAAGGGACCAGGGTCCTCCCTGGGTGCTCCTGGGTTAAGGCAGAGGCACAAGAGCACTGCACAATGCATTTAGGAGGACATGGGCCTGAAGGGCTATCAGGGCTGCCAGCCACCACCTTCCCTCTGAACACACACAAAGCCCAAGAGATAAGATAAGCTTTAGAAGAGACAACTGAATTTTGGTTCTATTGCAAGATCCACCCTCCGTATCAGCTCTAAATTTCTGGTGAGATGCTCCGAGCACAGAGAACGCCCCAAACCCTTCTGCTCCCCACACTTACCTTCCTCCCAACATACACAGGGATGCCAATGACCATAGCAGGAATGGCAATGCCAGCAATGAGGGAAATGCCTACAGGAGCCCCGATCAACGTGCCCAGCTGCCAGAGAATCTTCTTTTTACGACTCCATGGCTTTTTGCCCCAGAAGGTACAGCCAGAGGGGCTTCATGGAAGGGGAAAGAAGTGACATTAACACTCCGGCAATTCCTAAATGTTCCTGAGAACCCCAAGTTCAACTTACACATAAATAAAACCCAAAACTTAGGAAAGGGGTAGACAACACAAAAAAGGTTTCTCTCTTTCCCCCCCACCCATTAAGACTAACTTTTCATCAAGGTGATTATCACATTACTGGGTCTATGTTTAATACCCAGTACACCAAAAGCTCTCAAAAGCAATTGTATCAGGAGCTCTTTTGGGTGTGGCAGAGCATCTTCACATTGTAAAGTGGGAACAAAGTTCAGCTCTTTGGGTCAGAAAGAAGCAAACTGAAAAGCCTGACTACAGAGGCAGAAGGAGGAGAGCCCAACACAGGCAGGGAACTCCCCCGAACAGCCTCGGAGGAGCACGTGCTGCCCCGGGCAGCAGGAACCCGGGGGTGCTGCTCCCCTGCTCACCTGAGGTAATGCAGATCCGAGATCTCCTTCATGCACAGCCAGCAGAACTCGCAGCCACACACGGCACACGTCATGTGGTTGCAGCTCCCGTCGTTCATCTTGATGATGTAGGCGCTGCAGCGCGGGCACGGCTTGATGTCATCGGCTGTGGGGAGGAAGCAAGGGATGCAGTTGGCTCCTGTGCTCTGAGCACGGAGAATCAACGAGGGGAATCTTGTTGCTGGATGAAACCCTTGTTTTCCGTGCGGGCAGAACGCCTTGGCTGACCAGGGGTGAAGTGGGGGTGCTGTGTCTTTAGTTTATCTTCGGAGATAAACTTTAATTTACCTTCAGAGCGAGGTGATAATATTGATGAGAGACCACACCAGAGCCTGGACAGCAGGGACTGAGAACAACAGCCACTTCAAAAACTTCTTCTAACCTCGAACAGAACGTATTCCAGAACATGCTTAAATGCTGGGAACAAGTCATACCTGCCCTGTGCTAGCCAAGGCAACAGCTTAAGAAAGAGCCATTACTGGATTGCTCCAGAGGTGATTCACAGGCCAAGAACAACAGAACAACTGGGAGAACAGGCACTGGAGAAATACCAAACCCAGCCTTCTAGAGCAGCCAAAAGGGGACTGGGAGCTGCAGCAGAGGCTGCACAGGCCCCAGTTTGCTGCTGGCAGAGTGGGATAAGGGTCTTTCATCTCTTCCTTAATTCAGGCATCATCTGATCGTGGTTATGCAATGGCTGCACTGCAGTTTGGGGCTTTGCTGGCCCCTGTGACGCTCAGCAAGATGAAATCCAGCTGTTGAGACCAGCTCACACCTTATTAATCACCACCCTGGATCCAGCAGAAAGGGGTGAGGAAAAGCCACTGTCTCAAAAACCTCCCTTTCCATGGCTAAGTGTCTTTCCTGGCAGGGATCTCTTTTAACAGGGTGAAAAAACGCAAACTGGTGGGGCTTTTTTGCTGGCTGGTTTGTACCACAGGCTGTGGCAGTGTCTCTGCTGTCCATTACTGGGGCTCCCTAAATGGGGCATGTTGACCCTCGACATACCACTAAGACACCTCTGGACCACCCACGACAGCTCCATGCTAAGTGAATTCAAATTTAAACTCCTGACACAGAAGGAAGAACAGGGTGTTTTGTCTGGGGGTAGGGCAGGGCTTTACAAAATGGCCTCACTGCCCACTTCCAGAGTCAATACAGTTATTTTTAAGGACCACAAACTCAGCAGACACAGCAGCTCCCACCAGACAGTGTAGGAGTCTGTGGGTTGGCATTTTTTTTGGTGCCTGACATTACTAGCACCTAACAGTGTGGTCCCCACACTCAGCTGGGCATGAATGCTACTCTTCATGACCACAGCAGGCAAATTTGAAGCTGCAACAGTAAAAAGAGACTATTTGTTCAGGGTTTAGATCAGCAAAAAGCGAGAACATCCAAGATCAAAAGAGCCACAAGCATAGCTGGGGCGGATGAGGGGAGCTGCTGACACACAGAAGGACCCAAAGCACATCATCACCTACTGATCTGTTTAGTGCTTCAGGAGGAACCCAGATATGTTCTAGCGCACAGGAGAAGGGGAAATGACTCTGAGTTTCACAGCTGGAGCCTCTCAGCTGTGCCACACAGGGCACTCACACCCCACTGCTTTGAGGGGAGGGGGTTTACACAGAGGTGGCTCTTTCTCAGCTTCACAGATGCAGTCACAGCACTGAGTAACCAAAAAAATCGCGGTGTGATGCTTGAGGCTGTCCTGTGAGGGGCAAGGAGTCGGACTTTGATGACATTAGGGGGTCCCTCCCAGCTCAGGGTATCCCGTGGGAGACACACGAATGCATACCCGGCCCGGATTCCTGTCCGTAGCTGAGGCCCGATGTGTGCTTGGTCCGTACCCGCAGGGTCTGTGCCCGCTGCTGGCGGGCCATGTCGCAGGTTTGGTTGGGGTGCCATATCTGCTTGCAGTGGTAGCAGAACTCTGTCTGGCAGCCGTCCCTCTCGCAGGTCAGCTTGGGGCAGCTGGCACAGCCGTAGGCAATAACCGCGTATCTGCAGGAGGAACACGCCGAGCAAATTAGTGAAAGACACAGTTATCAAGGCAGAGTGCGGGGGTGCTTTAATTCAGGCTGCCCTGCTGGGAGCAGCTGGTTGAAGAGCTGCTGCCAAGAGATGTGTGCCTGGTACCCCTGGAGCCCCCAGCAGCACTGCCCCGGGGGCAGGTCAGCCAGAGCCCCCAGTCAGCCCACTCCACCTCTTGCATCTCCTTTCTGGTCCCTGGTACAGCAGCCTCCATGCCAGACACATTCCTGCTCCCTCCGGCCCCGTGGCTTGCACTGCAGGGCCTGAAATTAAGCAGCGCTAATTGGGTTACTGAGGGCAGGGACCTTTTATACAGACAGCTTGTGATACCGAGTTCTCTCCTCGGTAACTGCTGGCAGTTCTCACTGGCAATTCCACACAGACAGATCTGTCTTGCACGGTGTGCCCGGCTCACTCCTCGCTGGTTCTGACAGCCCAGGCTCCTAGGGCAGGCTCAGGCTGCTCTTCCCAGGCACACACATACCCCAGTTCCTTGGGACAGGCATATGGGTGGATGCTGTGTGGTCTGGAGGAGTCTAGGAAGGCTGAGGGTACCCTGGGCACTTCTATTAACTGAGTGATCCTAAAATAGTGCAATAACAGGGTAGCTACGTCAAGAAGCAAGCTCCTCTTGATCTCCCCAGAACTTCCTTTCCCCAAGAGTGCTGAAGAACAACGCTCTGCCTTTGGAATAAGCCAAAATTTGAGTAAAACCAACCTCTGTGTGCAAGACAGAGGCCAGGTTGAACCCTCTCACTTCTGAGAGTAGTGTGACACTTCCAGAAGGAAGTATCCTGTGTACACCAAAGTCTAAGCAGCATCACCAGGCACTGCTATAGAAGTCTGACTTAGAGTCATCTAGGATGAGGCTGTTTCCATTGGCAGGGGCTGACATGAGCAATTCCAGAAGTGCCTTCCCACTTCTGCGACACCCGTATGGCAAAGGGTATTTTTGTTGCTCATCCTCAGTATTTCTGTTAGTGGTCAGAGGAGAATAACTCCTATTTAAGGCTTTATATTTAGAGCTCGTGTAGCTCAAGTTGTATTGCCTCTTCTCAGAGGCAGCAGCGTGAGAACCGCTGAATTTGTCATACCACAATGATTCACATCCCGTGGGAGTTTCAGCAACTTCATCCTGCCAGGCTACGACATAATCACCAAAGAAACAACATCTCGGGGCCAGGAGGCGCGACTGCAGGCTCTACGTGTGCATCAACACACCTGCACCTGAGCCCAGTGCTGGAGGAGAGACAGGAAAGCTCCATCCCTGGAGGTGTCCAAGGCCAGGCCTGACGGGGCTTGGAGCAACCTGGGACAGTGGAAGGTGTCCCTGCCCATGGAAGGGGATAGGACAAGATGATCTTAAAGGTCCTTTCCAACCCAAACCATTCTGTGATTCTGTATGATGATTCTATGATACGGATGGCCCAGGGGTTTGGGAGGGACAAACTCGACTCCTGTGCATCTTGTGTAAGGAATATCCCAGTAAACATTCTCACCCTGCCACCGTCCTACAGCCAAAGACCTTGGCAAAACAAGAAGGAGAAGCTTCATCTACTCAGCTGTGTTGTGACACTGCTATTTCAAACCATAACAGTGGGCTAGGAAAGCTCAGTGTAATACATTAAGCAACCTCATACTCCAAATTAACTCCTCGCTCAAAAGGCTGGGTTTTTTAAACACTCGAGAAATTAGAATCATCATCATTTATATTTTATTGCTAGAGCTGAAATGACAAATAATCATGAACAAGCCCACAGCTGTGGGGAGACAAGCTACATGACTATCCGTTGGGGAAAGAAATAGCACATCTCCAAGTCAAGGTCAACTAGAAAGTGTGTTTTGAAGGGCTACGCCTGGGATCAGTCAGGGCACTGGATGGCCAGTGCATTCCCCTCCTTGCCCTGACCCCTGACTGATGGAAACAGCCGTTTCCAGGCTCAGACCCAGCAGATGAGGAGAGAAAGTGAGTTTTCCCCACAGAGCAAGGAGAGCGAGTGTCTCCTTGAGATCCCAGGAATCACACAGCTCTGCTCCCAGCCCACTCCTTGGACAGCCACGAGTTGCCTCCATCCCTCCTCCTGCTCATTCACAGAGCTCAGCCCACACAGCTCCGTTTCTCTAAAGGTCCTGTTCTTCTCCCAAGCTTTTGGGCAGGAAGCAGTGTGACAAACACTAGACAGTGATACCACCTGACCGCAGCCAGGGGAAAAACCGAAGCTGCAAACATAGAAAACGATTTGTTTTGCGATTGATGGCGCATCAATTGACCGGAGTTTCCATGGCAACACGCACCGGTGTTGTGGTGGTCCTCCTCCTCCTCCTCCTCCCCCCCGCAGCACAGCCAGGCTCTTTCATTTAAAGAGAAATTTAAAGAAAGACTGTGGCAGGCGAGGAAGGCGCAGGATGCTGCGTGTCACACACCCATGGTCGTGACTGCCATCACCCCACAGCCCCTTGATGCCACCACCTTGGTGGGGGTGCCACCCAGGGCCCAGCAGGGCCATACCCCAGCCCTGGCACACTCTGGCAGGGGTGACACCCAGTGCCAGCCACGGCCGTGCCCCCAGCCCTCCGCTCCCGCTCTCGCTCCGTACTCCAGCACTACTACAGCGGGAAAGCCCGCTCTAAATAATTCATACCCTGATTTTACATAAGCACAGCCACACGGGCTCGCTGGGAAGAATGAATAGGGTGATTAATTCTTCTCCCCGCCGGAGGGCTGATTCCAACAGCCTTTGTTCCAGCGCTACAGACACACCAGCAGTGCTGGTCCACGAGGCTGCCTCGACTCCAACAGCCCCAGGGTGGCTTCTTGCTGCTCTGGGCAGCTGGGAGGAGGATGCTGTGCACGTCCCCTGCCCACTGACTAACCAGGGAGGAGGCTTTTGCTCACAGAAAGAGCCGTGTGTGACACCAGTCTGGCGAAGCCCCGAAAGCACCGGTTGCTGTGACAGAGGCAACGCCCTCCAGGCCATGGTGGAGCTGGCTCCTTCCAGCCAGCCAGTCTGGGTGACGTCGGCTGTTTGTACACCTTATCCTGAGCACAGATAATATCACAGCAGTCAAGGAGCTGAGATTCGGGCAAGGAAGAACTGGATTTTCTATAGCTGGTTAACAGCAGGGGCATTCCCTCTGTGGCAGCACAACCTGCTCTATCTCTCTGATCTTATCCCCATTGCTGCTGAAATATCAAGATCTCACACTTGATTTGGCTCCTGTTTGCTTTTGCTTGCTTTTAATTTCACCCTCGGAAGGAACAAGCCCTTGTACAGGATGCTCAGAGGCCGTGAAATGGGTAACCTGAGCCAGGTTCAGATTTGCATAGGATGCCTACTACAACGCTTTGATTAAATCTTCACAACCCTCCCACCACCTTTTCCATTCTGACTACTAGGTCAGACTTTCCTTTCATGTTCTTGCTACCCAGAATTGCCATCCAGGCTGAATTCTAGCTAAACTTCACAGCACTTCTTTTACGTTTCCCAAACAAAGCCCTTTTCCAGGCAACTTTGGCTTACGCTCAAACAGAAACCAACAGAGTTCGTTGGAAGGAAAAGGGAAGAGAAAATGAAAGCAACACGCTCACAAGTACACAGTCATCACAGTTGGCTGGGTTGACTTCTGGACAGACAGACGTTTCCTCACTTAGGCAACGGATAGTGAGTCAACATCACTCCTCTCTGCCATGTATTCACGTCCTCACCGGGAAAAAGTGACTGTTTACAGTTCCTTCTTCCCCACCGTGGAGGCTGCAGTGTGTCCCCATGCACTGTCCCCATGGCACACAGCAAAACACACAGCCGGGAAACTCCACGCTTCCCACTATGCAGGAAAAAAGGGTTTCTGTTAAATTAGGGAAACGGTGGCTCAGCTAAAACCCCCTTCAAGTCCTATCACTCATGCCTGATCTGTGTTTCCACAATCCCCAAGGTCAAACCCTGGTGCCCTAGAGAGTTAATAGGGACAGCTGGAGTGTCATTTTGGCACCCAACACCCATCAGCTGTCCTGAACAGAACACTGACAAGCAAAGAACATCTGCAGTGAGGGCTTTCCGTGGGATTCAGTAGGAGAGAAGTGTGTATGAGCAGCAGCACCCCATCTGGGGCTGAGCTGCCCCTCCCTTGCTGTCCTGGGACCGCGGTGGGGACAGGCAGCACCTCAGCAGGACAGCAGGTCCCACGGTCACCCCATGCCATCCCCAGGACTTTCTGGGGACAGGCAGCATCCCCCTGGGACAGTGGGTCCCACCTCACCCAGGTGTCCCAGCACGTGTTGGGGATGGGCAGCACCCCTGCAGCGTGGGGGTCTCCTTTCCCCAGGACGTCCCGGTCCGGACGGACGGGGCAGCACTCTACGGGATAGCAGATCCTCCCATCCCCATGCTCTACCAGGATGGAGAGGACAGCACCCTACGGGGACAGTGGATCCCCCTCTCCCCAGTCTGTCCCAGGACAGAGTGGGCAGTATCCTCCGCGGACAGCAGATCCCTGCTTTCCAGTCTGTCCCAGGACAGAGCGGGCAGCATCCTCCCGAGACAGCACATCCCTGCTTTCCAGTCTGTCCCAGGACAGAGCGGGCAGCATCCTCCCGAGACAGCACATCCCCGCTCCCTATGCTGTCCCAGGGCAGAGGGTCAGCATCCTCTGCGGACAGCACATCCCCGCTCCCCGCGCTGCCGCAGGACACGCGGCCGGTCCCCCCGCCGGAGCCGTGCCGGGGAGCGGGGCACTCACCCGCAGTCGGGGGCCGGGCACCAGCGGCAGTCGGGGTCTGCGGCGAGGCAGCGGCGCAGCATGAACTCCTCGTACTTGGCGACGAGGTGCGGGGAGTCGTGCAGGAGGCGGCGGATGTCGGCGGGGTTGAGGCGCTCGCTGCACTCGGGGCAGCAGATGTTGACGCGGGACTCGGTGATCTCGATGCGCAGGTACTGCCGCAGGCAGGCCCCGCAGGAGCGGTGCGGGCAGGACAGCAGGCGCGGCGCGTTCTCGGCCGGCTGCCGCACCAGGCACAGCGGGCACTCCAGCTCCTCCTCGCCCTCCGCCAGCACCGGCGCCTCCTCGGGCGGCG
>JAWWEU010000062.1:4575795-4598423 GCA_035583155.1 Acropternis orthonyx
CCCCTCAGTGCCCTGGCCCCTCATACACCCAGCTCCCCTCAGTGCCCTGGCCCCTCATACACCCAGCTCCCCTCAGTGCCCTGGCCCCTCATACACCCAGCTCCCCTCAGTCCCTGGGTCCCCTTAGGCTCTAAAGTGCACAAGCATCAAGCATCAAAGAACAACATCCTTTCTCACTAACATTTTCACGTATCCCACATTTTGAATGTATCTCCAATAGCACCCCAGTTCCCTCAACGTCCCGTCTCCGTTTGGACAATGCACTCGGGTACAGGGTGGGATTCCTGGGATGTCCTCTGTAGGGCCAGGAGTGGGACTCCATGGGTCCCTTCCACCTGAGGATATTCCATGACTCCCCCCTCAGCATCCCTCCCCTCAGCACTGCCATGGCCACAGTGCTGGCCCAGAGCGTCTCTGCCCACTCCAGAGTGGCCATCGCAGCCTCCTGGCCTCACCCAGAGCCCACGATGGGGAAGAATCTTCCAGCTGGGTTGTGCAGAAATAGATGTTTCTGTTAAAAACCCCTGGGGCGGTTTGCTTTTTAACCTGTCTCTTGTTGGAGAGGGGCGTCTGTAACCTCAGCAGTCCCCTCTGAATCCATTCACCCCACTGGAGCGCCTTGTCCCTGGCTGTGTGTCCCCCCTTTACACCATTTGTGGAGATTTACTCACCGGGGAACTCCCCCCCAAGTGCTGGGTTAGGAGGCACCGAAACTACAACCCACACTCTTGCTGCAGTCATGCAGAAAGTTAAAAGCCTCCGTTTCCTTCCAGGATTCCCCCGTGCCCACAGGGGTCTGCCAGCCTCATCTCCCATCCAAAGGCAGAGAGGCTAATGGGAAGGACGCTGCTTATTATGCAGAGGAGGCGAAGCAGAAAGATCTGCCGTGTCTAGGAGGAGCCTGTTAAATCAGCACACAAGGGGCTGCTTTCCCTTGGACTGTCAGCTCCGACTGGACAGACTGTGGTTATTCATGTGACAAGTGTGGCTCCATCACTGTCTCCCAGCCATCGCTATTTCCTGAAATCATTTCTCCCAGCAAAGCCTATTTTGCATTGTTATTACCAGGATCCTTCCTGACTGCCAAGAGCCCTGGTTGGTGCCTCTGGGATGGGGACGTGGAACCGAACCAGAAGTCAGAAGCACCTGGATTTCAGTGCTTGTGCTGCCTGATTGCTGTATCTGTCTGTCTGCACAGCAGGGACAATGATGACGCTTCCCTGTCTGACGGGTGAATGAAGGCACAGAGGGAATAAGTCACCTGCATAAGAGCACAAATGAAGCTTCCTCCTCACCTAAATACCCTGCAGCATTTGTGCTTTTCCCTGTGCTTTTCTCCAGTAATTCTGTTCCTGCCATACACCCTCACTTAATGCTTATCCCAAGATGTCTGCTGCACCCAAGCCCTTCCCTGGAGAAGACATTCCTCAGACATTTGCCAGCTCTTCTGCTGTACTCTGCCATTCCTGCCACTGCACACATGGCTTTGGACCAGCTGGAAGTTTTGGACCACACTTAGGATTGGCCTCAAAGTGGTAAATTGCTGCCTGGGATCAAGAACCCTGTTAATTAGCGAGGTAATTTGGCAAGGGAGCCAAAAAGCTCTGCTCCAAGAGAATCTGAGATGCTACAAGGGTGTCTGTGGAGCACATTGTCCCTGAGCAGTGAAATGCTGAACTCTGGTCCCTGGCAGGTCATGAGCAGGCACGAAGATGCTTTAGCATCTCCCTTACACTTGTGATGTGGAGCTTTCGGAGGGGAAGGACCCTCTCCTCATTTCACTATTGGGAAAGGAGGGCCAGAGGAAGAAAGGAGAGATGTTATATTGGTGTAGAACAAGATTATATTGAAATTAACTGTTCCTGTCCGAGGCAAGCCAGGTATGAGGCATCTTTAAATGGCCGTTGCTGTCCATCTGTAGCAGAGACTGTCTTGCTTTGATGATTTCACTAGAAAAATCACACCCTTGACTGAAATAGAGAAACCTGAACAAGACTTGTGTGTGGGATGGATCTCCCAGACAGCGCTCTGCCAGCTCAGCCCTACGTCCTCTGCAGCGCAAGAGCACAGACTGTAACTAATTGTGGGAAGGTTTCGGCTCAAAAGCTAATGTGAGACAGGCCTGAATTACCAGTAGGGCAGACACAGAGACTCAGCGAGAAAAACCATCTGGAGTTCCTGGGAAAAGCATCAGCTCGCAGCGTGCTGATGGGGCAGAAACAACTCTTCATTCCCTTATATGAGGAATCATGATACTGACAGGGCTGGGGGAGGCCAGGGTAAATCCGAGGGACTTCAGAGCCATCTGCCCTGCTCCCAAACTGTGCAGACTTCTTGCCAGTCTGTATGTTTGAGGGAATTCAGTGCTTTTTGTGGAGCTCACAGATACAGCCTTCCAACTGTCCAGACCCTGCCATGGTCCAGACATACCAGCTACTTAAAAGCAAGTTCCCCATGGCCAAGGTGTTTCTTCGTGGCATGTTTTGATTTCCCTTGCCAGCACAGAGGCTCCTACATAGCATGTTCCTGACTAGCAGTTTGAACCCGGTAGTTTGTTTTGATTCAAACCGGGGGAAAAAAACCAAAACAAATAAAACAGCCAGGAACTGGGGCTGGGAAGCTGGGAAGGAGAGGGCAGGGAAGGTAGCTGGCAGGGAGTGAGATCAGACCAGCCACTCCCTGGAGCTGCAGGGAAACCTTCACCAGTCTGACTGTTTAACTCAGGGATATTTGAAAAGATAAGCCGAAAACAAACAAAAGAGAAAAAAAAAATAGGAAGAGGGGAATTCAAACGCCGCAGCGAATCAGTCCACAAATCCCAGCTCCAACAGGCAAAATTGCTTTTGCTTACACTGGCAGAAAGCTGGAAGACTGCTGACTTCCGACCCTGCTGCTTAAATCAGGGCAGGATTTGGCACAGGCGACTTTTAAAGCTGCCTGAAAATGCAGCATCTCCCAGGAAGGCTTCCAGGGAGAAAGCTTTGTCCAGGCACCGGCTGGAGCCACGCCACACTGCCCAGTGCCGTTCCCAGCCTGGATGGAGCCACTGGGGGAGGCTGAGCTGGGCTCGACCTGCTTTTGGGAGGCACAGGACCCCTTTGCAGAGAAATACCCCGGCCACCCACACCCCAACCCCCTCCCCCTGCAAAGCAGTGACAGCTCTGCCGCTGTCGAGGAGGAAGAGCCTCTGGTGATGTAATGAAAATTCCCCTTGGTAATTCAGAGAGTGAAAGCTCCCGGTGGCTGCCGGGAAGGGATTGTGAAACTCATTCTGGGAGTATTTGCAGGGAGGAACTGGGGTGTGCCAGGCTTGGGAATATCGCCGTGGTGGGACACTGGCAGGAGGCACATCAGCTTGGGTTTGCAGCCGATCAAATAGAAACTCCAGCTCCTACCACATCCCCTTTGCCCACCCCCTCTGCCTTCCTGGTTACCCAAATATCACAGGTATGGTAAATACCTGTGCCTCTCATCCCTGGCCTGCAGGGCACAGGGGATGTTGAAACAGCTATTTCAGGACAAAGATTCGCCCTGCCTGAAACCCCCGGCTCATTCAGGCACTGAAGTGTGAGCCCCTCCCCGGCACAGGCTGTTTTCTCTAGAAGAACTTGGGTCTCCCCGGGGTTTCCCACTTGCCACAGGTGGGGAGGGAGGTTTACTCGTGGGGCACAGGCTGTGTTGCCGAGCAGAGAGAGTTTAGAGAAGATCCACCTCATGTCGCTGCTTTCTGAAGCAGCCACAGACACAATGGAATGCGGGAAGGAGGGGCACAGCTTTACAGCAGGAATTCTTCCTTGTTTTCGGACAGGGGTGCTCAGGATTGACTCAGCGTTGGTTTCACTGGGCAGGCTGAGACCTTTGGCCCTGCTGGGGTGGGACAGCCAGGGCTGCTAAAGGGATTCAGGTGCATCAGGATTCCCCAGTGACAAAATGCAGATGCAGTTTCAAGGATCTCTCTGCTGAGAACCCACCACAAGGCACAGCCAGGTACGTGCTGTGACACCTGAGAGGTGCTGTACTCACAGCATTCAGGGAAGGTGACAGCGAACAGGGACAGACAGAGCCAAGTAGCACAGAGGTATTTTAAACCTCTCAGAGGTGCAGTGCAGAGTCTCTTCTCAGCTTCCTGCCCTGAAGAGTTGTGGCAGAAGCATGTGGGCATCCTTACTCCTCTTTTTGGGGTCCCAGTTCTGCTGTGTGCAGAGCAGGGATGTCAGTCTTGGTCTGTCCAAGGGGTTCAGCGAAGCTTAACCCTGAGAGCCTTGAGCGCTCTGGCGAGGGACACTGTGCATTCATGGGGAGCAGCTGTGGATGCAAGAACAAGCTCATTGGGGTCATTTTCTGCCAGGGCCCCAGGGAAACACTGGGTTGTAATGACATGCGCTGGGATCGTTTGTCAGATGGAGATGTCATTAACAGCCCTCGTGTCACTCCAGGGAAGACACCAATGGCTGGGGAGGGCTCTCCCAGTGTGCACATTGCTGGGCCTCTCTAGTTAGTTCATGTTCTGTTTGCCTCTCGTGGTCCCCTGACATGTGTTCAGGCAAGGAAAAGATGATTCTGCTTGACTCCCCTTTTCTCTGTTGGACATAACAAGGATTGACATTCTTTTAAATGAAGAGGAAAAGGCAGGAGATGGGAGCCTTGGGATCAGAAATGCAAGGCTCTTCCAAGAGGGTTTGCTCCGGTTTAGTCTGCGGTTACGCTTCCCCTTCCCTCCATCTCCCCATCCCACTCTGCTCCCTCCAAACACCCACACGCACAGCAATCTTCCTCTCCCTGCTGTGACTTTCCGGGGAAGATGCTGTCATGTGAAATCCTGGGAGAGAGTTACCACATGGAGCTCTCGGAGAGCACGGGCCCTTGCAGAGCAGGCCTGCAGACGGAGGAACGCTGCGCTCCCCCTCCTTGAAATCCTGAGCTCCCGTGGAGGAGCTGGGGGGAGCGGGGAATCATCCTGTAAGCTTGGGAGCCGCCTACACACATGGCAAGGCTTGTCAGCAGCTGATAAAAGAGGTGGGAGGTGGGGAGATTTTGAGGGGGAAGATTGTGGAGGTTTTCATGCCCACATAGCTCCCCATCCTGTCTCTGCCAGGGCTCCAGCAGCCAGGATGGCCATGGGCTTGGCCCTGTCAGTGGCACACATGCATTGAGAAGAGAGCCCAAATAGGGACTCAGATAACTACTGTCTACTTCAGCAGTGATGTAAAGGTGCAGGGAGCATTAAGCAATTACTTATAATAGTAATCTGACATGCTTTTTCCCTCTACAAAAGAGGCATTTCCTTTTGTAATAAAAGCACGGGCTCTTCTGAGTTCTTTATACACCTGCACACTCACAGCTTTGGGGATGGAAGTGACAATGATCCCCGCTCTCAAGTCACTCTCACCGGTGACCTGCTACCCTTAATGATGGGGGATTTATAACTGAGAAGGTTTAGCACAGTAGGGTGCTGCCATCAGGAAAGGGCTGGGCTGATCCCCACAGTACGAGAAAGCAGCCAGACTCCTTCCTCACCAGAGTTGTTAAACAGACAATTATGTGTTTGGCTTTGGCATAAACACAGGCAAATTAGTCACTGGAGAAAACCCCAGTGCCTGTGATGGCTGGCTGTGGGAGAAGGTGGTGGTGACAAACACCTGTGAGAGCAGAAGGCACCTGCCTGTCCTGGGCACACTGTGATGGATGGTGGTGGCCAAGCACGCAGTGGGGAGAGCCAGGGGCCACCAGCAAGAGCCACGGAGATGGCATGGCAGGAACCTAGCACTGGCAATGGCAGCTGTTTTTCGGGGTGCTCAGCATCTTGCAGGACACGAGCAAATGGGGCCACAGCAGAGGCAGCAAGAATCAAGGTGAAATCTCCAGGAGGACCATTCGTGAAGGGCTAAGGAAGGTTTGTTCTGCCCTTCAGAGAGCAGATGCAGAAGCCAGAGCTCTGCAAGGAGAACAGAGTGAGGCACTGGCCTGGTTTCCAGGAAAGGAGAACAGTGTGTCACAGAGAAGGCACTGAAAAGACCTGAGGCTTCTGCCTCAGCTTTCTGACTTACTCCTGCAGACACGTGGGTATTGGGGAGTTCAGAAGGCCGAACTGGAGGCTGTCCTGCAGCTGGCAGAGGACAGGAAGCTGTAGGCTTCTCCAGAGCTGCTGGAGCATAGACCACAGTGTTCCTGTCTCTGCTGGAGATCCCAGCTCAGCTCAGCATCTCTCCTTCCAGCGCTGACCTTTGCAGTGGGAGTGTGGGAATCTGAGCTGGACGGGAAGACTTGGTACAAGGCACTACCTCAAGTGCCCATACCCCCCAAAAGACACTGGCAGCCCTTCAGCAGCATCTCAAAACCTCAAAGGATCTCTGACATCCTTTCCAGCTGGTGCATCCCACAGCACAGGTAGGGCTGGGCACACCACACGTTTCCTCCAGCCGACCCACCCATTTCCTATTTTCTGCAGACATGACAACTAGTGAGTTAATCCTGCAGGCCATAAACTAAGCTGTATTAGCAGACACCATCTGTCCTTTTTCATTTGCTGATGCACGACCTATTTCGCTGTGTAGTGGAGCGGGCGCTGCAGTTTTGGGGCTTGCATGTTGCAGTGTCCCCGTTGCCAGGGTATAATCCACTGCTCATGATGACCTGCTAATGGGAGAAAGCTCCAGTGAACTGAGCACCAGTGGGACCTGCTGTCTGGGCAGGTGGTGGCTGAAGCCTGTCCCTGTCGCTGCTTGGCCTCGGAGGAGGTTTGAGCTTCAGTCCCACAAAGCTCCAGTCAACACCTGGGAAGGGAAAGGTCTCAGCAGAGCTTCCAAGGACAAGAGCATGACTGCCCTCGGCAGGGTCTCACCTTACCTGGAGCTCCTTCAGCAACGGCCGTGGGAAGGACACTGTGAAATAACATCCTCTTAGAGCCACCACCCAACTTTCACAGCCCTGGGGCTGGGGACACAGAAAGCAAAACAAAAGTGAAAGGGACTGTTTGGCAAGGGAAGAGACACATCCACGCTCCCTCACTTGCTAGGAGGTCGTGGAAAGACCTGAATTGTTCAGGTCTTTTTGGGATCATCTGTGAGAACAGGGCCCCTGCTGTCTCCTCCTGAGGGTGCACATGTGGTACTTCTTTCCCTGAGGAACAGCCCTTCACTTTGTCTCAGAGGCAAAGTTTCCAAAACATGACAAACCTCAGCACCTCCAGAAGCGCCGTAACGCAGGGATCACTCTCACAGCAAAGTGGGGTTCCTGGGAACAGACTGTGTGGTGAGCTCAGCACTCCAGCCACACTGCTCTGGCCTGGGCTAATTCCTGTGTGTTATGCAACTGAGCAATGGCAATCCCACCAGGACAGGGAAAGACAGCAAGAGAACATTTTGTTTACCCCTCTAAGGGGATCTTGTCGTGTCTTGGAGCAGTCTGGTGACCCTTGTCTGGGTACAGAAGTACAGACATTACGAAAGGTCATAAAACCATCAGGATTTTTCCAAACCCATTATCATGATTTGACTTAACCAAGTCTTGAAGCAATTCCAAAGGTTAGTGCCTTGCTGCAAGAAGCCCCCTGAATTTACCAACTTCTAATTTAACTCAGTGCGGGTGGCAGAATTTTCCCTTGACTTCTGAAACAAAGAGCCAGGAAATTCTGTTGTTTGCTGTGAGGAATCAGGGAGGGAGCTGAGCTCAGAGACTGGGTAATAACACACCCATCTGTTACTGAGAACCAGGATGGCCACTGCTCACTGACCTCTGCCTGGGCTCCCAAAAACAGCTGGGGAATTTTCAGCTTCCTGTCTCACTGCACAAAAGCAGAAGAGAGAGTGGAAGGGCTTATTCAGACTGACCTTGGCCTTAGCCAGACCACTTCTTTCTGAGTTAGCTCAGTTGCAGCATTTGGGTTTTCTGAGGAACTCTCAAGTTGCTGGGTAGGATGTGGCCCAAATTCACCCACTTCTGTGCCCTCTGAGTAGCCAGTGCTGGCTGCCACAAGGCCAGTGCCAGAAAGCTGGCCTGGAGTCATTCCCTTTTCCTGCTAGTCCCGCTCTTTTCTCTTAGAAACTGGCTTAAGCTCTGAACTCTGGGCTTTCCTACCCTGCTGCAGCCGAAATCAGTGATTACTCCTGCACAGTCTCACTGCCTACAGAGAGGTTTGACTCTGTTAAGCTCTGTAGCCACAGCTTCCAGCAGGAACAGGCCACAGCCTCTCCTGTGTCATGTGAGGAAGAGGAGCAGGGAAGGGCAGTGCTTTGTGAAGACTAGAACATACCAAAGTCTGTGAGTACTGTCAGGAGATGGGAAAAGGAAGAAAGAGCCCATGTGGTCAGCCCTGGAAAGGGCAGTTCCTGCCGAGAACTGGCTGGGGAACATTCCCATTTTCATAACCAGCAACAGCTGTCAAAAGGGGAAAGAAAAGTGATTCTGGACGCTGCCAGCACCACCTCTCATC
This sequence comes from Acropternis orthonyx, assembly GCA_035583155.1. Lineage (NCBI taxonomy): Eukaryota > Metazoa > Chordata > Aves > Passeriformes > Rhinocryptidae > Acropternis > Acropternis orthonyx. The sequence continues at coordinate 4,584,227 of JAWWEU010000062.1, forward strand.
TGCAGCTGGGACAGGGAGAGCAGAGAGCTCTCAGCACAGCCCTCTGGCCCCGCAGCAAGGAAAACTTGTGTCATTTTCCAGAGGGCTGAGCCAGCACTAATCAGGTGGGAAATTTTGAACATGTGCTTGATCAGGGTTCCCTTGTCTCAGCTGAGATCTTTCCCCAGCCCAGTCCTTGGCTGCTGATTCAGTCCAGGGCTGCTCCCCCCCGTGCTTTGCTCTCTCAGCAGCAGAGCGAGGTGGGCAAAGGGAGCAGGGAGCTGTAATTTGGTGTGTCCTCCATTCCTGGGCCATCATGGAAAGGCAAATGGGGTTTATTCTGCTGGGGTCTGCTGCTGACCCACCCCTTCCTTCCCCCAGCCTGATGCCATGACCACAAGTCCATTCTCTCTGACTTCTCTTCAAGCAGAGCCCAACTTTACCACAGCCAGGAAATTCCCCTTCTCCCCCCCTCCTCTCCCTCACCCCTTCACCACCATGAGAAACCCTCTTCCCTCTCTGAGGCTTGTCATATGGGGGTTGTCTTAGCCAGTGTTTGAGCAAATTACCCCCTGTGCTGCCTGAGGCTGGGCTGTGCACAGCAGAAAATTGAGTAGGAGGTTTCTGGGGCGATCAGTGAGCACTGAGACCTCAAGTGCTTCTCTGAAATCAGGCCCTGCTGCTGCTCCAGAACATCCTTCCACCAGAGAGGCAGAAGCTATGACTGCCTCTCATCTGCCCAGCCTGGCCATCTCTGATCCAGGCTGTCACCCCCGTTCCCCTGAGCAGCAGGGAAACTCCAGTGCCCGACACTGAAACACCAGGAGCTGCCAAGAGCCTCCCAACCGCCTCTGAGTTCCAGGATCCCTCCCCAGCTTGGCCCTGCAGCCTTTCAGGGGGAACTGCCAGCGAAACCAGCCCCATTTAACCAAAGCAGAGGCAGCCTGGCTTTACACGGCCTCCCTCTGCCTTTCCCTGCTCCCTTGGCATCATTAATTCTTGGGGAAAAGCCTCCCAGGGCAGCGCCGACTCCTGCGCTTCCCACGGTCCGTGCAGCTCAGCCACAGCAACGTGCTGGGGTTCATGTAGCTCTGGCTCCTGCTCCAGCTGTTCCCACCTGCTTTCCTTGGATCCCCTGCAGGATTCACAGCCCAGCACCCAGGGGTGCTGCCTGTCCCCAGAACGGTGCTCTCAGCATGGGATGAGCAGCAAAATTGCAGCTGGGAAACCTGGCAGTGGACATGGAGCAGAGCCCTGTCCCTGGGCTGAGGACCAAGAATGCCTCTTTCCCATCAGACACGCCAAGGCTTTGAGCTCTGCCAAACCCCAGTGTTTGTTCCTGCATTTGGCAAGCGAGGGATGGCAACAAAAGCATGTGCGAGGCAGGAGGAGTTCAGTGAAGGAGGGAAGTGGGTTTCTCTTGGGTCTCAGTGACCTTTTCTGGTTTGGAAAGAACAGAGATGTGCAGAGATGCTCACAATGCACAGCCAGGCTGTTTCCACTGCCCCAGCAGCAGAACAAACCCCGTGGCCTCCTTCAGTCACAGGAAACTGGAGCCCAGAGCCACAGCCCAGCCTTTGGCTGCTGGGGTGGAACCACTGGAAATCCAGCTCCAGGGAGTCGGTGCCTTTGCCTGTTTGCAAGGAAAATTTATGGGCAGCCACGGAGCCTTTCCATGGGCAGCTTGTCTTCCAGCCCTGGTTCTCTGGGATACAGCTCCTGCTGTGTGATGGGAACAGTTTTAATTTGTCTGGCAGTGGCTGAGCCAAGTTCTCTTGGAGCCCATGGACTGGGAGTTATATCAGCAATGCCCTTGGCCACGAGGATCCCATTGACTCTCCTCACCTCCCTCCTTAGAGAAACAAGCACAGAGAAGGAGCTGTTGGAGCAGAGCCAAGAGAAGGGCTGAGACCGAAGAGTCCAATGAATTCAGCAATTTCTCTGTGTGCTTCCAGCCCTTCGTGCTTAACCTCAGGGAGGGAAAATGATGCTGGCAGGAGGAAAGAAAATGAATGGGGTTCTGTGCAGGTAGATCAGGAATGCACCTAAATCCTCCCAGAGCTGAGAGTCGGGAGCAGATTTATAGCAAAGACAGAAGAGCTGTTTTGGAACGCTGATTTGGCCAAAGGGATAATATTTCTGTTGGGAACCAGAGAACTATTGATTACTCAAGTAACCTCAACTATTAAACAAACAACTACCTCAGCAGGGAGAAATTTCAGCCTGGGTTTAGGGAGAGGATCGAGGGGACCCCAGGGTGGCTCAGGCAGGAGTGGGAATGTGTGTTCCCACTCTCTCCTTGACTCAGCTGCTGCACTGCTGCCCCACCTGCTCCCAGTGGTACCAGATAAGGAGTGAAAACAAACACAAGGTAGGCGCCTCTGAGAGCCCCTGCCACAGGAATGGGAAAACATTCACTGCAGTGGAGTCATGGCCAAGATAGACTGTGGAATAGGAAGGACTAAAACGTCTCACAGGACCTGGCTCAGCTCCCAGGGCCTGCTCTGGACACTGGCACAAGGGCCGCTCCTCCCGGCGCTCCAGGTCTCTGCAGAGGCTCAAAGCTCCGTAGCTCTTTTCCCAGGAGGGAGCACAAGTTCCCATTTACTGTGTTTCTGTATTATTGTATAACTGGCAGTGACAGCCTGTGATAGGGAGCAAATGCACAGGTAAGAGAACGTGACCACGGAACAGGGTCACACGAAGGCACTGGGAGCATGTCAGAGCCTCAGCTGCTGCAGCTGATATGCAGATGCCAGACTATGTAATATTCACATGATCATCCCTTTTGCAGTGTAGGCAAATATGGGGGAAAGCAAGGAGAGCCAGCTGAGCCGTGGAGAAGGTCAAGGACTGGGAGGGTTGACTTGGTCTTTCTGCGTGTAGGAGGTTCTGATGCCATTTCCCCACTAAATTTTAAATAACCTTGGAAAAGAAAATCAAGTTGAAACATGACTTTGAAATCAGTCCCACTGCTGGTCATGCAGAACTGCAACCTCAGGGACTGAAACTGCAGAACAGCAGCGTTGACTCCTCCCTGCACCTTTCCCAAACCGGCCCTGGGATGGGAGCCTGGCTCCGGCCGTGCCCAGCGAGGTCCCACTTGGAATGCCAGGCCCTGTCCCAAGCTGGCTCCCTCCCAGCACAGCTGCCCTGCGTGGTGCTGAGGGCTGGCACGGAGCTGCTGCTGGGCCCTGTCCTCCCTGCCTGCCCATGCCAGAGGCACAGGGCACAGCTGGCCACAGAGCCACCAGGGTGACAGCACTGCCTGTCACCCTCTGGGCTTGGGGTCCAACCCCTTGCTCCTGCAGAAACCCCACAAGTTGGTGCTGTTTGCAGTTGCCACACCATAAGCAGCACTGTGGCCACCTGGGCCACTCCCAAATGCTCCCTACAGACCAACATCTGCGCAAGGACCTTGCATCACACAGCAGTTGCTTCCCTAATTAAAGCACATTTATGCTCGTTACTGCAATTCTGCTCTCTCACATACTCTCCAGCATTCCTGGCTGCATTTCTCCATGGCCCCACTGCTGCCCCCAGCCCTTGGAATGACTCGGAAAATGCGCTGTTTCAACAAAATGGTTGTGACAGGAGTATTGGCCTCCTCCTGTTCTTGGATTTAAAACAAGGTTTTCACTTTGTGCCTCTTCCACCTCCCCCCTCATACCTGGTTTCTGATACCTACAGGGGTTACCAATGCTGGGCTTTGGGCTCCAAATGCACTTTCCTCAGTCAGATACGCACTGAGGCTCCTGACAGGCTGAAATCAGGTTAGCACAGATGAGCGGGTGCTAACAAACTCACTTTCCAGTTTGCTAACGCTGCCTGTAGGTGTAGAGCCCCTACATCCCATGGAATTGGAGCTGTGACCCCACCAGCTTTTTCAAGCCTGAAGGAATGAGCCCAGCTCTTGGATTAGGAAGAAAGATGACATTCCCCCCAAGGGAGGGGGGCAGGTGCTGCTGGGCTGCTGCAGGGCACAGAGGTGACTGTCACCCCTTGCTCCCTCTGCAAGCAGATCGGATCCCGTTATGCAACCGTTGTGCTAAAAGGCAACACGACATGCAGAGGGGTCTCAAGGACTTTGTTATTTTGCCTTCCAGGTCTGCAGATGCCCAGGATCCACATCCAGAGAGCTGCTGGCAATGATCATGGTCCCTGGCTGCCTTCCCCAGGACTATTGCTTGCTGCTCAGGTAGGGTAAGTTGCTGAGGCTGCTGGAGATGTGCAGTTTAGGGTTTTCCCACCCCAAACGTGCTGCTGGGATCGATCCCAGTGCTCAGCTCTGCTTTCGGCCTCCTCTAAGATAGATGTAGCTCAGGGGATAAGGTGTCCAAACTTCGGATTCATTTCATCAATGATTTGTGCTCTAACCCCTAGGGAGAACTCTGCTCCCTTTCTCCAGAGAGGGACCAGAGCTGCTGCCCAGTGCCTTCAGCCTGTTCTGGAGGCACAGGTACTGCTGGCTCTTCCCAGCACAGCGCCAGTGACACACACCGGTATCCTGGGGGGAAGCATTTGCACCAGTTTCTGCACCAGCCAGGCTCTGACCTGGTCCCGCTGTCCAAGAGCCAAGCCCTGCTGTGCCAGGCTGTTCGGGCATTGTATAATGTCGCCGCTTCCCAGGAGCCAGCCCGCAGCACATCACCCAGCGCGATGCCGCGGCAGGCGCTGACCCTGCGGCCGCCCGTGGAGCCCACCCCGACCCGCAGCCCCCCCGAGCATCCCTTACCTGTCCCCGGAGCCCACTCCCGGCGCAGCGCTGTCCCCTCCGCAGTCTCCCCGCTCTCCCTTTCCCACTCCCCTTCCCTCTGCACCACCTCCCTGCGTGATGTCAGCGCAGCCCGGCCCCCGCAGCCTCCCCAGCGCATCCCAGCGCATCCCACTGCTGCTTTCCCTGCCCAGCGGTTGCCACGGCGACAGGAGGGGGAATCCCATCCTCCGGTCCTCCGCCTCCCGGCGCCTCGCTTGGTGTCGCCCACTGCAGCTCTCCCCAAAGGGACCGCGGGAAGGGCAGGGGACAGCAGGGGACAGCGGCAGGGAACGGCCCCTGATGGCCTTGGGGGTGCCGTGGCTCAGTGCACCTGGAAGGGGCGGGAGAGCAGAGGCAGTCACGGGAAGCAGGCTCAGAGCAAACGCCTCACCCACCGTTCCGCCCGTGCCCCCTGAGCTCTTCCCACCTTCCCACCCGCTCCATTCTCTGCTCCCCGAGCAGCTCTTTGTTCCTCAGCCCCACGTGCTCGCTCGATGAGGCACAAACTCCCCCCAGAGCAGGATCTGTGCTACTCGCCCGCAGCAGAAATCTCTGCAGCGCCTTCTTTCTCCTCACTCCCAGGTCAAGGTCAGAGATCAGGTAACGATCAGAAACTTAAGACCAGCTCCAAACCAGACCAGCAGGAGTCAGTGGGCTCATTACTACTAACCACAAACCCACAGTGAAAGGTTTCTCTGCAATCCCTGTCGCTGATGGTTTCTTTGGCAGGGGAGAAGGGCAGATACATTTTTAGGTCTGCAGCACATTTTTAATGGAAAAAGATGGCCCAGGGCTTTCATCCCTCCCCCCATCCAAGATGCTGTTTCTTTTCAGCAGAAATATTGCTGCATTAGAGAACAGGTCACTTCCTCTATCAGTGAGAATTCAGCGTCCTATTTGATGCTGGTCCTTGTGCTATAAATAGGAATTTCCCCCTTTCATAGTTGCTGAATAATTGTGTGTATGAAATATGAACACAGTTTTCAAAAGAGTGCCTGATAAGCAGCTTGCTGGAATGAAATGGTTGAGCAGAAGGAATTTACAGCACCTGCAGAGCACCACGTGCTGTGGAAAACATTCAAGGTCAGCGTGAGAGAGACAGGTCACAGCACAGATCCAGCTCCAGAGGATGTAGAAATGAGCCAACAGCCTCCCCACAGCCTCCCAGATTAATCCATTTCACGCTCCACACTCAGGTAAGGATCAAACGGAGGCAGCCCAGCTCAGAGGAGCCAAGACTTCTCCATCCCCCAGACCAGAAAGCCAGGAGGAGCAGGCAGAACAGGTTTTTAAAACAGCAGGCAGGGAGCAGAGGACCCAATCCCAAACAAGGAAGGGCATAGTTTGACATCTACCATCAAAAGAACAAGGGAAGAACACCACAAACGCCAGAGAGGCACAAGCTTGTCTTCAAAAGAGGGAGGATGGTAATGGGAGGTACAGAGAGGTAATAAAGCCATCTGAGCACAGAGACTGACTGGCAGAGGAGCAGGAGAGCCCAATTAAGCTGGAGAACCAGTCATTTCTGGAGGAAATGGGTATATGCAGCCCAGCCCTTTCTGGTGCTGGGCCACGGTGCCTAAACCAAAGCCCTGAACACAAGCAGGGTTGCAAGAACTGTGGACAAACAACTCTCCTTCAGCACATCAAGAACGGCCTCCCCTGGAACACCTCAGAGAGTCAGGGTCCCTGTGGAGGCAGGAGAAAGGGAGGCCAGCAAATGCTCCCATTCCCTGCAACTGGATAGATTTTTCCTTGTGAATTTAGAGAGAGGCACCGGTGGAGGAAGGGATGCAAGGTCTGAAAGGCAGAAAGCAAATGAGCAGAAACAGAAGACACAATATGTGGCTTCCAGCTGCTGCAGGAAGAGAGAAGATAATAACATCAGCTCCTCCACGAGCTGGAGATGCAGAGGGAGGAGGCAAAAAGGAATTACATCAGTTAAAATACCTGCAAGATACTCTGGACAGAAAAACAGGATATGTGGGGGATCAATGCATTCAGAACAGGAAAGAGAACCAGCAAAAGACACCACTGCTGTGGTGATCTAAAACATTGGACACACTCAGCAAGGAAAAGAGAGAAAAGGAATTACAAGCCACATTTTCAGCTGCACAGAACATCCCTGAGATAGGATCAGGGCCCAAGATCCACCCAGCACAATTGTTAGTTGATGCTGTCATCTGCCTCCTCATCCTCCATGCTGTCTGCAAGTCAAAGAGGACACAGCACCAGATACAAATGTAAAGGGGTTATTTTATTATTGATTCAGAGGTTAGACAAGGCACCATTTGATCTAAAAAGAAATGCAAAAAAACCCACCAATTAAGTGTTACTTTTGCAGGCAATTAAGAAAGTCTCTTTTGCATTTCTTCAGCATTGTGTGAATTCCAGCTTGGTCATGATCACAGAAAAGCCGCCCCATTCCCAGTAAGGCAGGTTTGGACTAGAGCCACGGCCCCTCTGTTGAGCAGCAGAGAATCCTTGGGAAGTCTCTATGCCAGGGTTTAGGAATGCAGCAGAACAAGAAAAACAAAACTTCCAGGAAAAGACCACGGCATCTCTTTTTGCTTTCGGTTTCAGACATGATGCATCATTTGTTCATTTTGGTCGTCGCTGACAGAAAATGACTTTAGAAAAATCCCAGCAAACCTTTCAGTGGCCCCAGAGTACCAAGAGCCCACGAGACAAGCCCTGACAGTCCTGGAGAAGCCTGGAATAGCACCTAACCCTACCCTCCAACAGGCCAAGGACGTGCAGCTGATCACTGAGAGATGTTTCACTCTCTTGTTTTGCCTCCCCAAACATGATTTCTAAGGAGGCCACCTCTTCTTCACAATGATTCTGCTGAATAAGAAAACCAACCAAAACCCAACCAAATCAGCCCCCAAGCCCCTTGTTTACCACCTCTTTGCCCCCCCTCCCATCAGCCATCCCCCCCCCTCCCAGCTGCCCTCCCTGCACCCAAGGGAGGGCTGCAATGGGTGATGTAGCAGAGTGTGCAGCGTTTGGTGGTGTCTCATCTGGTTCACGGAGTCACTCGGCTGGAATAAATGGGAACAAAGAGAAAAAAAATATTTAGGGGGAAAAAAAACCCAAACAAAATGAAGCATGGTTTATGGCAGAAAAAAGCTGGTGAGCTGGATGCAAAGTGAGCACAAGGGAGGAAAGGAATGGAGAGTGGAGGAACGTCTTGTTCTTGCTGCAGGGTAAAACCCTAACCAAACCCAGGAATGCCAAGTGGCTGGGAACCCTTCCCTGCTACTATGGCAGTGGGGAGGGGGCTGCAGCTCTCTTCGGCTCTCTCAAGATAAAAGCTGCTTCTACTCAGAACTTCTTTACAGCCACTGAGATGCCAGGGCAGCTCTTACACACTTTGCCCCTCCCTGGAGCACAGCAATCCCATCCCAAAGGCTATCCCGACCTCCCAGGGTGCCAGGGCTGCCCTTCCACAGGAAAGCCAGAGACAAAGCATCGGCCATCTGGGAATCCCAGAGGATCACAGGCTGCTGACAAAACCAGCCCTGTTTACTTCCAAACCCTTTCTCCCCAGTCATGTGCTTTCCAGAGAAATAAGTCAACTGCTTTCAGTTCTCTGGTGTTATTTCCAATTTGCTGGAAGGGAAGAGGTTGTTTCCCTGGAAAGGATGTATGAGGACAGAGAGGGATTTTCAGACAAAAGAGAAATTATCAAGAAAAAGAGCAAGGGATTCCTGAGGATTAAGCATCTGCTCTGAACACAGAGCCCACAGCAGCTCAGTGCACAGGAGGGAGATGGGCCATTTCCTCTGGGAAGGAGGGTACTCAGGAACACTCAATCAGCAAATACACACGGAGGGCCAATGGACAAAGTTTCACCAGAGCCAATGTACAGTTACAGCGTGGTCCTCTAGGAAGGGCTGGAATCCCTCATGGACAAAGGTCAGTGCCAGCCCTGCAGTGTCACCACCAGCACAGTGGCCCTGAGAAGACGAGGCACTACCACAGGGTGTCCTCAAACAGAGCCTGACAAGCCCTTGGATTAGCTCAAGAAACAGGAACGTTTCCATGAGCTCATAATGAAGGTCATTAGCTCAAGGGCACATGGAGCCAGTGGTTAGTAACACTGTCTCTCTAGCCTTGAGAAATCATTTGTTTTGCAATAAGGCTTTATTATATTTAGACTTTGGGATCAGGAGAAGCTCAACACAAATTCATCTCCCTGGTCAAAACCCAGGCAAGAGTGAAGAGATAAAACCCAAGTCCTTTTCTTATCCTCAGGAGATCCCAGCCTGCCACACAGTGGCTGTCAGACTCTGACCACAGCTTTCACATTAATGTTAAAAAGAGCAAGAAGCATCTCACTAATTTGCTACATTATGGCCCACAAATGACAAGAAGTTGAACCCCACTGCCTGACCCCCACCCCCAGGTCCCATCAGCACAGGATGACAGGCTCAGGTAACCTGCCATCCCACAGGGAATAAAACACATACAAAGAGAACACGTTGTCACCCAGCCCCAAGCAGCAGCCAAGTTGTCCCTCCCACAGCTCCCCCCCCTCCAGTGACACACACAGAGCAACCCCACCTTTCATTCCTGCAACTTCACATCACCTGAGAAAATCCTCCCCCCATTACTTAATCCTGATCTTCAGCCTTCTCCTAGGCCCCTGTGGAGCAGCCAGGAGGAGCTGGAAGTACAGCTGATTCCAGGATGGTGCATCTCTAGGATGAAACAAAAGCTTCTTGAGCCAAAAGGGTGCAGATCCCACTTTCGGCAGCCGGAGCCCGGGCTCGCTGCGGCCTCTAGAGGCCGGAATCTCGCACAGCGGCAGACACACTGACGTTCACATATAGCGACATAGAGACCGTTGACAGCTTGTTTAATTAGAGAACTAGCACAGCCCTGCCATGGGCTGCATCACCCTGTCCCCTCCGTTTCTATCTGCTAAGGTCTTCGCCCTCCCTGGCCCCAGAGAGACAGGAGACAGAGAGACAGAGGGAGAGAGAGAAAGGAGAGCTCCGTCCTGGGACGGAGCCCTAAATGAACATAACTAGGTCTTTACATGTTGCTTTTGAGAAGGCTGCCAGGATGCTGGCAAACACCACGTCGGCAGACTGGGAGGCATCCACAGCCGTATGGATCCCCCTCTTGCTGTAGTAGGAGACCAGGGGAGAAGTCTGGGTGTGGTAGGACTTCAGGCGGGTTTTCAGGGCGGTTTCATTGTCGTCAGAACGGCGGATCAGGGGCTCTCCAGTGACCTGGGAGAAGCAAGGGGACAGTCTCCAGCTTGCTGCAGCCTGGCACGCTCCCCCCTTCTCTCCACACCCCCTGCTCCCCTCCTCCAGGCCAGGCTAAACGCAGAGCTGCAGAGGCAGCCCCCAGGTCTGCGGGGCAGACGGAGCGACCCCGGGGCAGCCAGAACAAGTGCCAGGGCAGTCACTGAAGGCAGCAGGGGTCAGCAGCGTGGTCGTTCCCCCACACACCACTTCAGGAGCCCTGAGAGCAGGCACCAGCTACAGTCGCTCCCCAGGATGGAAACCAGGCACAACCCACCGCAACTTCAGCTGTGGACAGAGTCCAACAAGTTCTGGGGCTGGCAGAGCCCGGGCCAGCTCTGCAGCACGGCCATGCCCTTCAGCCATCCCTCCAGGCCTCGCTCCCTGCAGTGCCGTCGGCTCAGGCTGCCCAAGCAGTTCCCCACGCTCCCCAGAAAGCCAGGACAGACGGTACAAGAGAAGGAAAGAAATGAGTTTTTTTCCAGGGAGCCTGCAAAGCATCAGCTAAACCCAAAGCAAGGTAAGCTGTGGCCTTGGGAGCTCACATACATCGTCCTTCATGGGCTCTTTTGGGGGTCTGAACTCCTCGTGATACGAGCGGCCACTTGCTGGGTGAATCAGCCTGAGAGAGAAAATAAGTGTCAGCAAAGCAGGACAAGGTCTCCTCAACCTGCCACTCATCAGCACAGAAACATCTGCAGCAGCAACACGATTTGCCTTTCACTTGTAAGAAAATTCTCTGTAGTTATTTCTGTACCAAGGGCCTCTTCAGTTTGGAAAAGCAGCTGCACCAGGAGATGGAGAAGGGATTTTTACTTCCTGCTTTACTGGGGAAGGGGTCTGGCTTCTGGAGCTGGGAGGGTGACACAGTGACTCAGAACACACATCTGACCTTAGCCAGGAAGTTCACTGGTGCCCAAATGTGTGCAGTGTCCTGTGTAAGGAGAAGGAAGGGTTTGAAGGCTGAGCTGGGGCACCAAGGATGCTAATTCCTATCAGCAATCCCTAATTTATAGGGCAAGGAAGGGGCTCTGCTCAAGGCTGGTCCAGCCATGGGAGAACAGGCGAGGGATTGGCAGAAATCTAATAGAGCCCAGCATCACAGCCAGCCCCAGGCACTGTGAGGACAACCTGGGAGCTGAAACCAGGATGCTCAGCCACAGACTAGGAAACCCCGACCTGCGCACTGAGCGCTCGGGGGAGAGGCGTTACCGTCCAGTGATCCTCCGGATCAGCAGGGAGTCAGGGATGCTGAACTCAATGACCGAGTCGAGCTTCTCCCTCCTCTTCTCCAGGAGCTCATCCAGCTGCAAGAGCAAACACCCACCTCAGAGGGGCCTGTCTGCAGGGAAGGAGGTGCCAGAGCAGTCCCTGAGCAGGATCTCACGTACCATCTCCGCCTGCTTCACCGTGCGTGGGAAGCCATCCAGGAGGAACCCGTTCTTGCAGGGAGGGGAGTCGAGGTTGTTCTCAATCAGCTCCACCACCATCTCATCGCTCACCTGCAGAGAGGGGAGAAGGCCGTGGTCAGGAGGGACACCCCAGAGTTACACACAGCTGCCTCCAGAGCTGCTGCACCCCCGTGCACATGGTGGGATTTTTGGGGTCGTCCTGTGCAGGGCCAGGGGTTAAACTCTATAATTCCTGTGGGTTCCTTCCAGCTCAGGATATTCTGTGACTCTACAATCCATTTCAGTGGCCAGGCTGTTTCAGGCCCTCCCTACAGCCACCCCCGGTCCCAGAGGCAGCAGCCACAGAGCAGGGCCCTGCTGTTAACAGGGTGAAAGCTGCGTGCTCAGACCTGCCCACGGCACTCCCTGCCACGATTGTTATGGGAAGCACTCCCTGCCACAACTGCAACACCAGGATGTGGCCAATGAGACTTTTCACTCCAGGGATACTCCAGCCTGTCAGGGACTTGGACCAGTGTTGTAACCTTGCTGTTACAAAGGTTGCTGTATTTCAAGGCAGATTGTCAGCTCGAAGACAAATTCCTGAGATTAATTTTTTTTTTTTTAAACCAACTCACAACAGAAAATATCGACATAACCTTGATTTCCTGTTACTTTGTACCTTCACCCACACATCCCCCTCGGGGGGCAGGAAGGGCAGAGCAGGAAAGTTGCTCATTGACTCCCATAAACCTTGTGTGAAGGGAAAGGCCCAGTAGCTGCTGACAAGCTCTGGCTTTGCTGGGTAGTTTTTTCCCCATCTAACAATCTCAGCATACCGCTGGGATTAGTGCCTTTTCCACACTGCAGCACTAACAGATGCTGCAGCCCCAACAATAGCTGTTTATTCGGGAGCAGCTCTCCTGTTTTCTCCAGCACACACAGCTGGGACCCAGCAGGATTTGGGAACCAGGCTGTCACAGCACACAAACAACAGCCCCACAGGCAGGGGGAGGGAAGCCTGGGGGAAGCAACAAGTCGTTTCTGTGCTTTCCTGATTACACCCTCCAGAGAAACAGCTCCTGGGCACAAACCCACCCCAAGCTGCTGTGCTCCCAGCTGAGTTATCACAGAGCCAGAGCACGCTGGCTGTCCCCCTGGAGCAGCCTGGAGCTGGCTGCCGCACACACACACACACACACACACACACACACACACACACACACACACACACGGCAGATACCACCAGCCTCTCCAGATAACGGCCCTATCTTTCATAACCAGCTGGCTATTGCAGGCTCGGTGTTGCAATGAGCTCTGAGCAGAAGCTCAGATAAGCCACGTCACTCTGCCCATCTGGGGCCTGCAGAGCCTCCCCGGGGTGTTCTGACCCTGTGACAGCCACAGAGATGCCCGAGAGCTGCCCCAGGCCAGGGCAAGGCGCTCCAATTTGCGGTGCCTCGAGTTCCCCCGAGATATTTCAGTCGTTTTGATGGGATAATTAGACCCTCAGAAAGTGACTGTCAGAGATTCTGCCTCTTGCCTCCTGGGGACCCAAACTGTCTCTCTCACACAGCACCTGCTGTAACTATCACAGCAACACCTTTAAGTCTATCTCCACCACGGCAAATTGCATTTATGCAAGAGCTGGGATGCAGATGAACCCTCTGAAGTGATACCTGGAGTCCACGTGAAGAGAGACAGGAGCTGCAAAGCGTGGCTCTAACACCCTGCAGCTCCAAGGGTACACCTTCACCTCAAATCAGTGCTCAGGAGCCAGAAAACAGCCGGCCAGCCTCTACCCTGTGAGCACCAGGGACACAGGCCGCTGTGAGCAGTAAGCAAAAGAGCAGTTTTGAGGAGGAGAGACGGTTTTACAGGATGTTTCTTCGCCCTGCAATCTGCCTGATTAGTTTTGCCGCCGAGAATTCTACACGCAAGGAGGTGGGTTTTGCCCGCTCCCGTTCCAGGTGCTGCCACCCCACCTCCCCTCCCAGCACAGCCCCCCCGGGACCCACCAGCTTCCCAGCATCCATCGTCTCCTTGAGCCGCTTGCCCAGCTCGGAGCCCGAGGCCACCATGGCCCGCAGCATGTCGCCGGTAGCCAGGTGGCACACGCAGTATGTCTCGGCGAGCTTCGGAGCCTGCGGGAGGGGACACACAGCGGTGAGCGCGGAGGGGACGGAGGGATGCTCTGTGCGGGACCCCCGCCCCGGCAGGGCCGGCACAGAGCGGCGAGGGCGCCCCGGGAGCGGGGCCGGAGCACCGCGGTGGGCCGCGGGCGGGCCGGGCCCGGGACAAAGGCCCCACGCCGGCCGCGGGGGAAGGCCGCGCCCGCCCCCGTGCCGGCCGCCCCGCCGTGCTGCTCTCGCCCCGCTCACCTGCGTGCCCTTCCCGGCGCCGGGCGGGCCCAGCAGCACGGCGCGGATGCCGTGCCGGAGCCCCGGGCCCGGGCCCTGCCCGCGGCCGCCGCCGGCCTGAGCGCTCGGAGCCATGGCCCGCACCGAGGGACTGACGGCGCGGCCGGCGGGGGCGGGGGCATGCAAATGATCGGGGCGGGGAACGCAAACGGGGATGCGGGGTATGCAAATGAGAGAGGGTGGGGAGTGGGACATGCAAATGTAGGGCGAGTCCATGCAAATGAGGGGCAGGGGTATGCAAATCACGCATATGACTATGCAAACGAGAGGCGTGGTCAAACGGGACCGGCACCGGGAATTGCAGCCAGCGGGCGCGGTTATCCCGATTGTGGGCGGGGGTAATCGGGCTTTTTGGGGGGGGCCAACATCGGCACGGGGCGGGTTAGGGTG
>JAWWEU010000062.1:4605716-4710106 GCA_035583155.1 Acropternis orthonyx
GGGAGCACTGGGCGGGCACTGGGCTGGCACTGGGCGGGCACTGGGCGGGCACTGGGAGCACTGGGCGGGCACTGGGCACTCCCGGGCGCGGCCGCCAGGGGGCGCTGGGGGCGGTGTCTCCCCCGCCCCGCCAGGGGGCGCTGCAACCCCAGTGGGAGGGGCGGGGCGGGGCGGGCACCGCTCCTGCCCCTCCTCTCGCTGGCCCCGCCCGGCCGCAAAGCGCGCCGCGGTGTCGCGCGTGAAGGACGGCGGCGGGGCCGTGTCGGGCCGTGTCGGGCCGTGTCGCGACAGGCGCGCAGCCATGCCCTTCTGGGACCTGCAGAAGCAGCTGGGCATCGATGTGGACAGCTGGCTGCTGCGGCAGAGCATGCCACAGCCCCACCGCAGGGCCGCGACCTGCCACGCCTTCGAGCGCGAGTGGGTGGAGTGCGGGCACGGGCTGGGCCAGACCCGCGCCCGCCGCGAGTGCCAGCCCGAGTACGAGGACTTCATGGAGTGCATGCATCGCACCAAGCTGGTGGGTGAGGGGGGCTCGGGAGCGGACACGGCAAAGAGGGGCTGGGGGGGGCTCCAGCTCTGGGGGGGGACGGGGTTCGGGGTGGGGGGAGCTGCCGGGGGGGAAGAGGAGGGGTCCGGACCCCCAGCAGCGCCTTCCCCCGGGGCTCTGTGGCTGCAGCAGCCCGGGGAAGCCCCCACAGGGCTGTCCCGTCCCTGGAAGTGTCCAAGGTCAGGCTGGGCGGGGGGCTTGGAGCAGCCTGGCACAGTGGGAGGTGTCCTTGCCCATGGACTGGGTGGGCTTTGAGGTCCTTCTCGCCCAAACCTGGGACTCGGGTCAGCCAGCGGCACCCACAGGAGAAAACCCTGCCCGGTCCCAAAAAACTTGCGCCGAAACCCCAAATATCGCCCGCTGTAAAACGTGTTACAACGACCCGAAAGCCCCCCCGCCCACACGCGGGTGGGAGCCCCACCAGGGCGAGGCCTGGCGCGGGGGTCACGGCCCGGGCGCTGCCAGGACCTGCCCCGAGGGCTGTGACACCACCCCCCCCGCACCGTGTCCCTGCCAGGCCAAGCGGCTCCGCACCATCCTGGAGCAGCGGGACAAGATGATCAAGGAGGGGAAATACACCCCACCCGACTACCACACGGGCAAGGAGGACACCAGGCCGTGATTCCCGGGGCCCTGACGTGGAATTCCTCCGGGAAGAAAACCCCTCAGGACACGCGGTGGGGGCCCTGCCCTGGCTGGAGGGGAGAAACCCCACGCTGGGCATCGCTGGGGCAGTAAATATCCCTTTGGAATGTCTCCTTGGCTCTGTCTTGTCTTTTCTGGGGAGTACAGCACGGTGGGAGGGGCTCTCCCTGCAGCTGATTTCCTTGGGGGGATTTGGGACACCCTAAAACACCG
Source organism: Acropternis orthonyx (assembly GCA_035583155.1). Classification (NCBI taxonomy): domain Eukaryota; kingdom Metazoa; phylum Chordata; class Aves; order Passeriformes; family Rhinocryptidae; genus Acropternis; species Acropternis orthonyx. The sequence continues at coordinate 4,607,122 of JAWWEU010000062.1, forward strand.
GAGAGGTGCTGGGAATGTGCCCCTGGGGGGGTCAAATTGACAGGGCAGCCTGTCCCTCCTGCAGGATGGGGATTTCTGGCAGGTGCTGCTGGAAATGAAAGGAATAACCTCAAAGAGTAGGAAAAAATGCCAAAAAAACCCACTATCCAAGCTTGTCCTGCAAGACTCCATCACGGTGCTGGTGTGTGCTGGGCTGGGCCCAGTCACTCTCCAGCTGGGTGAGGTGAAAAGTGGTTAAAACACCTCATTTCCACCCAGATTCAGAGCAGGAGCAGATGTATTTGAGTTCTCTCCAGTGTGTGGGGGGCAGATTTCGTCACTGGAGGCTTTGAAATCCCGTGTGTCAGAGGACCCACGGGGTGCTGTGGTGGGTACCGGGCCCTGGCACAGCCAGGGGGGGTTTCCCTCCCACCGGGAGCTTTTCCATCCATTCCCTCCCACTCTGCTCAGTTTTGGAACAACACACAGAAGGGGTCACAGCTGGGGGGGGTTGTTCTCAGGGCTCTGCCTGACCTCTGAGCCATCCCGGGGTGTCCGGGGCAGGGACCTGAACCAGGGGAGCTCCACTATTTCCACAAAGTCCACTGGAAGAAGCACTTCCCAGGATTCCACTCCGGCTATGGCAGTGACAGCCTCGCAGGTGCCACCCCAGCAGGGTTTAACCTGTTCTGGGGGTTTCTGCTGCTCCTCATCCCGTTCCTCTCCCTCAGCTCCCTCCAAAGCAGCATTCCCAAGTGCTGTGAGAGGTTTCTCCCTTCCCCCGCCCCAGATGGATCCCTTGCTCCAGCCCAGGAGCTTTGGGAAGCGAGGCCAGCTCTGCCATGTCTGCACCCCGCACTGCAATCGCTCCTTATGGGTGATGGTTAATTATCCTTCCCTTTCCCGAGGGGACATCGTGTACTGTGGAGGGGCCGGGAATGCGGAGGAGGCTTTGGGAAGCAGCAGCATTGCAGGGTCGACCTCGGGAACGACTCTTCTGGTGGCAGCCTGTGGAGTGTGACAGTCCTTGGTGGCATCACAAACCCCTCGCAGGCTGGATGCGAAGGCTGGAGCCACGCAAGGGCTGGTGCTCCCGGGAAATTGCTGCTTTGGAAAAAACCCAGCCAGTGCTGTTGATTGGGAAGGGTTGCTTTTCCAGAGAGAGGATAAAAAACCGGGCTCAGCAAAAAAGCCTGGCAGCTCGCTGGTGCTGAGCGTGACTCATCCCATCGAGCGGTCCAGATGTCGGAGGGAATATTGGGATGTATCTGAACGCTCCTGGCTCCCGAGTGGCTCTTTAGATCCATTCAAAGCCTAATTGCTCTGGCGATCGGCGTTATCGCAGCCAAGGGCAGGCGGGGAACAGCCGGGCCGGCAGGATCCATTTGCCGTAGTTAAAAGCTCTTGTCAGGAATTTCGGCCAATAAAGAGAATAATCAAAGGCCTGATGAAAACGATCAAATTCGCGAAGAGATCACCAACCCGCCCCCCCCCCCCCCGCTCCCAGCTCTGGTGGGAGGAGACTGGCCAGGGCGCTGGGCGAGCAGCAGCTATCGAAAATGGGTCCGATGCTCCTGACAGAGTTCCCCCGGGCAAAGGGATTTGGAGCATCCTCAGCTTGGGAATGTGGTTCACCACAGAGCCCTGAGCAAGATCCATTTCCAGCCTGTAGTAGTTCCAAATTTGTACTTTGCTCTTTGCCTTTTTTGTCGTTTCTTTGGCAAGGGGCTTTGCCACGTCCTGGCTGGGTGGGAGGACACTGGCACTGGGATGGGATGGGAGGTCTCCATGGGGAGCCACTTCTGCCACTGGCGAAGCAGGAGCTGGTGAGGGCAGAGCTGGTGTCGCTCACTGGCTGCTCTCCCAGCACCATCCCTGCCCCCAGCTCCCCCATTCCCATTTTCCTATAACCCTCAGCCGCCAGGGGTGGGAACTGGGGCTTGGGGTTTGGGCGAGCCCCCACCTCCTGCAGCACCCTCAGCCCTGGATGTTCCAGGAGCCCGGGCAGCATCTGCAGCTCCTCCGTGTTGGAGAAGGGGAATAAACAACTCTTGGGAGATGAATAATTTATCAAAAGTCTAGGGAAAAGGCAGGTTTTAGCCTTGGGCTTGGGAGAAGATTTTAATGAGGGAGAGGGCACAAATCCAGAAGCAGAGCCGTGTGCTCACTGATTTTCACCAGCAGACATCTCCCTGCACCCTTGAGGGTGCCCAAGGTCCCAGCACCCCGGGGTGGGTGTCCCAGGGGTCCCCACATTCCTGCTGTGCGGCACATTAACAGGGAGATGAAGTGGTTTAGGGAGGACCCCCCACCCACCTCCTCCCTTCCCCCTGAAATAAACAATTCCCTGTCTCCACGTAGGCAAAACAAGGCACGATCCTAACCCAGATCTGCAGCACAAATAATCCGGCACCTCCCGGCGCTGTGAGGGATTTTGAGAAACGCGTTCCAGGTGTGAGATCCACACAGGCTGGAACAGGCACTGTCTGCCGGCTGCCCTGGCCCCTCTGGGATCCAACCGGGCCGGGTTTGCTCCGAAGGAGGAGGCTGGAGCCCGGCTGGTGACACCGAGCATGGGGTGACAAAGGGACGCGTCACCCTGGAGCCAGCGCCAGGCTGCCTGTGCCACGAACCCTGTGCCATGTCCCGAGGGCGGCAGTGCCCGGTCACCACGGGGGTGACCAAGGGTGTCACAGCGTCACCCCGCTGCGTGCCAGGGGCCGGGCTGTCCGTGGCTGGCTCACGGTGCCATCAGCCCTGTCACCTCTGTCACCTCCGTGCTCCGCAGGCACGCGGCTGAGCCGCCCAACCCGTCTGGGAGGTTTGGGAACGGCGCAAGCCGTGTCTGGCTCTTGGGGCACTTCCCTCCTCCCGAGGCACCTGAGGCCGCCGGCTCCGGTGGGATGAGCCTTCCCTGCTCCGGCTCTCATGGATTTAGGGGTCCCTCGTGATGATGGGAACCACTTGAGCACATTTATCCATCTTTGCCCAGAATGGACCCGGCCACCCACCCTAGAGGTGTGAGACCTGCACATGGGAGGGAAGAGGATGGCATGGGGTGATGGGGTTGGCACTGGGGTGGTGGGACATGGTGCCATCCCACCAGAACGCCCTTTTCCAGTACACCCTTTACTCTACCCGCAGTTCTCAGCACCAGCCTGGCCTGGCTGCAGACATTGTGGCTCCCAAGTCCCGGGAGCCCACACCCTCATTCCCAGCTGGGACTCATCTCTTCAGGGCCTTGGCTGCTGCGTCTGTGGGATCATCCCACTGGTGCATCCGCGCCGGGCGGGTTTTGGCCGGGTGCTTCCTCCCCATCCCTGACCTGGCCGGGCAGGCCCGCGGGGCAACACGTGCTCCTCCACAGCCACATCCCAAGCGTCCAAGAGCCGGGGTGTCACCACACCCCGCGCTGTCCACCGCGTCCCAACCCCTCGCTGGCAGCGCTCGGGGAAACAGCCACCGGGGAGCAGAGGGACCTGTTGGGATGAGATCTGAAAACCGGCGGGGGAGAGATGCCCGGGGGGCAGCCGGGTGCGCCGAGACCCCGGGGGCACTGGGGCGACGGGCTTGGCCCGTCCGCGGTCGACGCCGCGGGAGCGGGCGCGCTGGCGCGGGGCCGTGGCACGGGGCCGGGGCCCGCTGGGGCCTGCCGCCGGTGCGGGGCGGCTGGGGCTGCCGTCAGCCCGAGCGGTTTGTCCTGCTTCACTCCTGCCAGGCGGCCGGGGCTGTCCTGCAGCTCCGCCACCCCTTCGGGCTGCTCCTCGTGTCCCTGCCTGCGCCGCGCCTGCTGCTGGGACGGATCCGGCTGGGGCTGGGGTGCCTCGCTGCCCCGCAGGTGAGGCCCTGGGCAGCTCACGCCTCTGCCAGCACAATCTCCGGCTCTTTCGGCGCCTGTCCCCGCTCACATCTCCCCCCTTCACCCTGCTTGTGTCCCCTGCCTCGCTGTGCTCCCACCGAGGCCGTGCTGCTGGCCCCGGTCCCTGATCCCGGATCGATGGGTGCTCTAATTACCCTGGGCCTGGGGGGATGCAGGGGATGGGGTGGAGGAGGGATGCTGGGGGGGGGGCTGTGTAGAGTGTTGGGAGCTGTTGGGTGATTTGGGGGGGGGACCCTGTGCAATGGGTGGGGAGCTGCTGGGTGGTTTGGGGGGCAACGGGAGTGCAGGGTGGGGAGGCAGCAGGCGTGGGGACTGCCCTGGGGAGCACGGGTGGGTTGGGGGGCGCAGGGTGGGAGCCCGGAGGGGGTACCCGGGAGCCCGGAGGGGATGCCCGGGGCGGAGGTGCCGGCTGGGCTGGCGCAGGGGCGGGAGGCGGCCGGGACCCCCCCGCCGGTCCCGCCGCCCGGTGGGCAGGGCCGTGCCGGGCCGGGGGAGGCGCCGCGGCGGCGGGAGCGGCGCTCAGCGGGGCCGGGAACGGCCGGACCGGGAGCGGGAGCGGGAGCGGGAGCGGCGCGTCCTGCCCGCGCCCAGGCGGTACCGGAGCGGGCGGTGAGCGGGGCCGCGGCGGCGGGCACGGCGGGGCGCACCGGGGAGGGAGCGGGGAAGCGCCGGGGAAGAGCGGGGGATGGAGCGAGAAGGGCAGGAGACAGGGATGGAGAGGGGATGGAGCGCGAAAGGGCGGCGGGCGGGGATGGGCATGGACCGGGAAAAGGGGGTCAGCAGCCACCAGGGCTGGGCTGGAGCTGCGGGCACCGGAGGGTGCCGTGATGGGGGGTAGAGCAGGACCCGGGGGGGCCAGACCGGCCCCGTGTGCCCCCGCAGAGCCGTGCCCGCACCCCGCAGCCTCCCGCACCTGCTGCCCCCCCTGTCTGCGCCGCAACCCCGGGTAGAGCCCCCGCAGCCCCCGGACACGGATCCCCCCCCCGGCCTCCCCACCCCACAGCCGGGGGTCCCCCAAAACGGAGCGGGCCGAGCCCCCCCGGGGCTGCCCGGGGGGAGCCGCGGTCTTGGGCCGCAATTCATTTTTTTTGCGGCTTTTCAATGGGGGGGTGAATGACTCATGGAATCCTTTCTCCTTTTCTTTCAATGTTTTTTTGGGTCTCTTTGTTCCTGTTTTGCTGATTAAATGATGGGAATGAGGAGAGGCTCGGCGCGATGGAGGCGGCTCCTGCGCCGCGGCTCATCGGTTGTAGGAGTCTCAGGCATTTTTCCTGGTCGTGCTAGAGGACACAATGAGATTTATTTTAAATATGTCTCATGCAAGGTGCTTATTTGCCCAGCGTGTGTACGCGGCACAGCTCACTCCCGGCGTGCTCCAGAAAGCCCTACCATCTTCCCCTGCCATGATTAATGGGATTTTTAAAGCCATTCCCATTCTCAGAGGGGAAAAACCTGCAGGTACAAAGGGCAGAGCCGATCTGCTGCTTCTTCTTGTACCGAGCACAAAGAAACCGAACATGAAAGGTTGGACTTGGCTTTGTGGGAGTGAACTGGTGCTGGAGATGCCAGTGTGAGCTTTGCTGGTGGAGAGGCAGCCACGCCACTGTCCCCATCCCTGGGAATCCCTGCTGTCAGACCAGGAAGGGGGAAACTGAGGCAGCATTTAGGAGCTTTGGGAGGGCTGATCCACCTGCCCAAGAGGGTGTTTGGGCAGGGGCTGAAGGCAGAGACGTCCAAGGTGGGTTGATCCCTTCTCCATCACCCCCAGCACCTGTGGCAGGGAGGGTGGCCCCGTGTCACGTGCTGTTTGCTCCTTGTGCAGGGTGCTGCCCGTGGGGACGTCCTGCCCGCCCTGCTGCCCGTGCCCTGGGCCATGTCGTCCTCCGACGAGGAGACCCTCAGCGAGCGGTCGTGCCGGAGCGAGCGGTCGTGCCGGAGCGAGCGCTCCTACCGCAGCGAGCGCTCGGGCAGCCTCTCCCCCTGCCCGCCCGGGGACACCTTGCCCTGGAATTTACCCCTCCATGAGCAGAGGAAGAGAAAGAGCCAGGATTCGGTGCTGGACCCGGCCGAGAGGGCCGTTGTCAGGGTCGCAGGTAAGGTCCCTGCTGTGCTGCGGGTCCCCCTAGGGGACGGGCAGGTGGGGCTCCCCCCACGGTCACTGAGGTGGCCTTGGGGTCATCCCTGCACCCTGTTGCTCCCCGGAGAGACTGGGAATGGATGAGGTGGGGAAGGGAGGGATGGATATGGCTTTTGGTGGCTGAGGAGCAGGGTGGTGGCTTGGTTCTGCTATGGCTTTGTCTTCTCCAGGCTCACCCCGGGCGGTTCATACCCTCAACACTGGGGTTAAGGGATGACTGGGCACCTCCAAAGTGTGGGTTGGGTGACATTAAAATGCTTAATTAAGGACTAAATGGCTCCTTGGCAGCACAATGCTCTTGGCTGCACTCCAGGGAGGAATTTGCCCTGGGAGGTTTGGGATTCCTGCCCGCATGATGTTGCTGGGGCTGCTCCTTTGCCATGGTGGTGTCCATGGAAAGCCCCATCTCTGTGATCACTGGGACACTGCTCTGTGTGTCCCTGTTCTGCTGCGCCGCCCAGGTCACAGCTCTGGGGAAGGAATGGAGATGGGAGGGAGAAACAAAGACAGGGAAGGACCCACCGTGGCCAGTGGCTCCTTCTCCAAGTGCTGGTTGAGGGGGGTGGTGGGGACTCCACTCTGGGGCTGCTGGGGAGGGAGGATGGAGGAGTTTGCTCGAGGTGGTAGCTCCAGGCACCAGAGCCAGGATTTGCTTCTTCACTGGGGCCAAATGGCCATCAGGGGCTTTGATCTGTGTTTGCTGAGGTCTGTCCACAGCTCCCTGCACTCCAGGTGCCTTTGATCTGCTCCTGCTGGAGCAAACGGGGATTCAGGGATATGCTGAGGGGCCCCCATGAGCCCTGGGCAGGCTGTTCCTGGCTGTTACTTCAAGGGAAACCCAGGGCCCGGCTTTTATTTTGCTGGTGAAGGTGGGCACGAGGGTGACAACTCCTGAGGTGCCCGCTCTGCCCCTCCAGCCCCTGCCAGCCCCTGCCAGCCCCCAGCCAATGGCCAAATGAGACCCAGTGCTGGGCTGGGGACTCAGACTGGGAGCACTGGGGAGCAGGGACAGCACCTGGCACAGGGCAGGTGCCACCAGGTCGGGAGTGGCCGTGGGGTGCTGCTGCTGCCCTCCCTGCCTGGCTGCCCCGTGGCACAGGGGTGCGTGTGGCTCCGGCCGTGCCGCGGTGCCATCCCAGCCCCGGGCGTCTCGGGGCTGGTAGAACCAGTTGATTCAAATGATGGTTCTTGAGAATGCACCGTCTGGGGCTGGGGGAGGCAAATGTGCAGGGTGTGGCTGGCCCTGCCCCAAATCCCAGCACTGCTGGGGCTGGGAGGCGCCCGGGTACCAGAATCCCAACATACCCCTCATAGAATCATGGAATGGTTTACATTGGAAGGGACCTTAAAGAACATCCCATTCCAACCCCCTGTCATGGGCAGGGACACCTTCCACTAGACCAAGTTGCTCAGAGCTCCATCCAGCCTGGCCTTTAACACTTATGGGCTTGACCTGCCCCAAAATCCCCATCCTGACGGGTGCTGAGCACCCTCCTGCACCCCAGGGGCAGACCCTGCCAAGGCACAGCCATTCCCCAGCTGCATTTCTGCCCAGGATGCCGAGTGCCTGTTGTCACACTGGCTGGATCCAGCCCATGATTAAAGGCAGGGGGATGTCACAAAATTTGGTTTCATGCAGATTCCCCATTAAAAATAACTCGGGAGGTGCAGCGAGACAGTGCTGAGCTGGAGAAAAAAAGAGTTCCGAGACAGTTTTGTGTCACCAAGTTTGAAAATGAGCTGAAATATTGATTCAGGCCCTTGCATTATTCAGCAGGAATGTCTGCAGGGCGCCAGCCGCCCCTGTGCCTGTTCCCACCACAGGGACAGGGCTGGAGACCAGGGATCGAGGCCTCTGGAATGTGCCCTGGGGGATCTGGCACCTCCTGGTGTGCCTGGGGAGGGAGATGGGGCTTGGCTCCCTGCAATCCCCGGGGACAGAGCCTGGGCATCATTAGGGGCTGGGGAGCCCCATCCTGTGCCCACCATGGACCAGGGAGTGTGGCACCTCAGTGGTTTTGGGGGGTCACGTGGATCTGGGGGGGCTCTTCCTCCTTGCTGTCCGTGGGATCCAGTGGTCTCTAAGTCGTTTCTGCCCAACAGAGCCAAGGAGAGGAGGACATGGCCGTGCCCAGGGAGGGGCTGCACCAGTGAGGACCTTGCAGGAGGTGCCCATGCCGTGGTGCAGGGGGTTGGGACGTGCTGGCCCGGGTCCCCAGACAGCTCTGGAGCTGTTCCCTGCTTTGCTGGCATCTCCTTGGAAGGCAGTGGTGGGGGAGAGGTGGGGGGGAGCGGGACGTGGAGGGTCAGAGCCTGACCCTTGGCCCTGTGTTGCTCTGTCTCGCTCCAGGCACTTGGCAGAGGGTGAAAGTGGGCGGTGGGGGCTGTTTTTTAGGGGGAAAAAAGGGGCTCTTTCATCCTAAATCTGTGTGTACTTGGTGCTGCCAGGGTCGCGTTGTGGGGTGCTGGGGCAGGAGGGGCCGGGGGGATTGGGGGTGCTGGGGGCGGGTGGGTGGGCAGGGGTGATGGACGAGGCGTCGCGGGGCTTTTCCAAGGGCTCTTTGAAAAGGCTCCCGGGAGTCCTTTGTCACCCGCGCCGCTGGCAGGGGCAGCGCCGGCGGAGGGAGGGAGCTGTGCTTCATCCCCGGGCACACGGGAACAAACCCCCTTGTTCTCCGCTGCCTGGGGAGCAGCAGAGCCGGGGCAGGCTCCGAGCAGCCTTCCCGCTGCCCGGGGAGGGATCGCTGAGTGCCAGCTGGCCGGCACAGATTTGCCTTTCCCTGGGAAACGCGTTTTTGGGTCAGGCGGATGCGGCGGGCGCAGGCACCTCTGCAGAGCTCCGTGCGGGCACAGCCGGAGGGGCTGCGTCCCTGTGACCATTCCCGGTGGATATCCCGGCCGTTCCCGGTGCGATGCTCCATTGCCTGAGGGTGCCTGCCCGGCCCTGGCACCGCCGGGCACAAAGACCCCGCCACGAGGCCGCTGGGATTCAAACCCTCCATCCCAGGGACGCAGCCGGACACCGGCGCTCAGTGCCACCTTAATTACTTTCCCTAATTAAGGCACCACGATGAAGGGGAGATGCCTCCAAAACCGGGGTGATGGGGGGTGATTTGTGTAACCCCACCCTAGGCCAGAGGCTGTGGGAGGAGGAGGAGGAGGAGGAGGAGAAAGAGGAGGAGGATGAGGATGATACAGCCCAGTTCTCCTTCACCCACTGGAGGGATGGGGGTACAGCACCCCCCACCATCCTGGGGGGATTTAGGGGTCTCTGGGTGATGGTCGGGAGACACAGGGTGTCTGCCTGAGCGGGATGGGGCTTTTCTCGTTGCCGTGGTTACCCAGCCGGGCCCTCCGGTTGCCATGGGAACGGTGCATCGGGGTGAAAAAGCAACATCTTGAGATGGCCAAAAAAGGCCGGGATTTGCCCCAGCGGGAGGGGCTGGGTCTGGCCTTGGGTCATGGCGAGGGGGGTGTCCTGTGGGCTCAGAGGGGGGCTTGGGGGGACACTGGGGTGTCCCCTGGCCTGGGAACACCCACCCTCCTGCCCCTGTAACTCCTGTTTCCATGGGAGGTTTGGCTCCGTCAGCTGGGCTGGGATCTGGGGGGGGACTGAGCGGGATTTCTGATGGATATGGGGGTGTCAGGTGGGTTTGGCTCTGTACCCCATCCCCAATTCCCCATGGAGTTTGGCTCTGCCCCCCTGTGTCCCTTGGTGGGGTCTTTCCATCCCCTTCTAAGCCCCCAAAGTGATGATGAGGGCCCCCTTTTTTTCCCCCCATTCCTCACCAGGTGATGCTGAGGGGTCTTGGGCAGAGGGGGGAGCGGGACCCCCATCCCATTGGGCAGTGGGGCCGGGGGCGGCTGAGGTGCTGCCCTGCTTGGGTGCACTGGGATGCTTTGGGATGTGATGGGATACACTGGGCTGCAGTGCCCGGGCACAGTGGGAAACAGTGCTTTGACTGCAGAGTGCTCTGGGTGCACTGGGATGCACTGGGAGGCACTGGGAGGCACTGGGAGGCACTGGGAGGCACTGGACTGCCCCGAGCACGCTGGGCTGCACTGGGATGTGGTGGGGGCACTGCTTGTTACTGGGGATCTCCAGCCCTGGGACACTGTGGCATGGCCCTGTTGGGCACTGTCATCCCCCCAGTGTCACCCACTGTGTCACCTCCACTGTCACCCCCCAGTGTCACCCCCCAGTGTCACCCCCCAGTGTCACTCACCAGTGTCACCCCCCAGTGTCACCCCCCAGTGTCACTCACCAGTGTCGCCCCCCAGTGTCACCCCCCAGTGTCACCCCCCTGTGTCACTCCCCCAGTGTCACCTCCCCGTGTCACTCCCCTGTGTCACCCCCCAGTGTCACCCCCGGTGTCACCCCCCCGTGTCACCCCCGGTGTCACCGCCAGGCGTCGCTGCGGTGCGGGGGCGGGTGCCGGGGGCGTGTCCCGCCCTGGGGGCGGGGGCTGCTCCGGGGGGCGTGACCGTGGCCGTGTCCCTCACGAACGGACGAGTCCATGGGCGCGTCCCGAGAAGGGGGGCGGGGGCGTACCTGGGGGCGTGTCCGCTGTGGGCGGGGCGGCGGGTGTGTCTCCCCGCCGGGTGGGCGTTCCCCCCCCCCCTCCCCGCGGTGGGCGCGTCCCCCCGGCCGGGCGGGCGCGGCGGAAGCGGCCCCGGCGCAGACCGGCCCTGGCCGCGCCGCCGGCAGCTGCGCCCAGCGCGGGCACAAAGGGCCGCCATGGCCGGCTACGTGCCGGGGCTGCTCCCGGCCAACCGCACCCAGGAGAAGGAGTTCGTGCAGGCCTACGAGGACGTGCTGGAGCGTTACAAAGGTACCGCGGCCGCCGCGGCCCGCGCACCGGGGCCTGGAGGCGCGGCGGGGCCGCCCCGGTGCGGTCCCGGTGCCCACAGACGGAGCGCTGAGGGTGGCCCCGGGAGCCGGGCGGGGTGTGCGGGGGGAGCATCCTCGGGGAGCGTGGCAGCCCCGGTGTGGGGGTACCCCGGGTCCGAGTGTCCCCCCTGGGTCCGAGTGTCCCCCCGGTGTGGGGGTACCCCGGCGTCGAGTGTCCCCCCTGGGTCCGAGTGTCCCCCCGGTGTGGGGGTACCCCGGGGTCCGAGTGTCCCCCCTGGGTCCGAGTGTCCCCCCGGTGTGGGGGTACCCCGGCGTCGAGTGTCCCCCCTGGGTCCGAGTGTCCCCCCGGTGTGGGGGTACCCCGGGTCCGAGTGTCCCCCCTGGGTCCGAGTGTCCCCCCGGTGTGGGGGTACCCCGGGTCCGAGTGTCCCCCCGGTGTGGGGGTACCCCGGGTCCGAGTGTCCCAGCTGTCCCCTGCGTGGGATGCCCGAAGGCTGAGAGTCTCCTGCGTGGGATGCCCAGTGTCCCTCCGTGGGCTGTCCGTATCCTCAGTGTCCCTCCGTGGGCTGTCTGTGTCCTCAGCATCCCTGCGTGGGGTGCCCAGGGGATGAGTGGCACTGGCGTCCCCTTGCGTGGCATGTCCGGGGTTATGGTTGGGGAGCTCAGCATCCCTCTGTGAGGTTCCCGTGCCCCCCTGCGTGGGGTTCCCGGAGTTTCGCTGTCCCCGTGTCCCTAACCCAGCATCCCACCGCCGCATCCACCATCCCTGTGCCCTCGCTGGGGTGGCACAAGGTACCTGGGGACCCCCGGGTGTCCCCGCAGCCCCCCACGGGGCGCAGAAGGGCCGAGGTGCTGCTGTCGCTGCCGGCAGTGAGTGTGCACTTTTGGCGTCTCATCCCCGAGACTCGTGTGCGTTCCCGTTCTTCTGCTTGTTGTTGTTATTATTATTTTTCCCCCCCTCCTCCGCTGCAGCGCTAGGCTTGTCCCGGAGCCCAGATTTCAGCCCCACAGGGCTCCCAGCGCGCTCCGTTCTTGTAAGTTTAGCAGCCAAGCCTCTTTAAAATGCGGATGGCCGAGCCGAGAGGAGCCAGGCGCTCCCGGCGCCGGTTTCCTTTTCCTTTCTGCCTGCAGAGAAAGGGGAATAATGGATTCCCTGGCTCCCCGGTTCGGGGGGTGCCGCTCAAACCTCCCAGAGGTGGGAGACACGCGCTGCTTCCGCAGGGAGCAGGAGGTAAAGCCTCTCCGGGAGCCTTGGAAAGGCGCTGGAAAACGTGACTCGGGCTCATCCAAGTACTTGACAAACTTTTATTAACAAAAAGCTGCTTTGATGTAGTCGGGTTCAGCGTGGAGACGCAGGAAACGGTGCAACGGGTGCCAGCGCTGGCAGAGGGAAGAGCTGCTGTTTGCATCGGGTTTGCTTTGTTCCAAAAGAGAGATGGAAATTCCAGTGCCTGTGTGTGCCAGCCCAGCTGGAGCACCCCTGGCACCTGGGCTCCCTCTGCCCACCCTGTGCTCTGGGTGTTGGTGCTTTCACTGAGCAGCTGGGTTCCTCTGGGAAGGAGCTCTTTTTGGGTAATACCTAGTTTTTGTACTGGGGTATGGTAGCAAGCTGGTAATAACTTGGAAATACCTTGCTGGGTGTTGCTTGAGCTTGTTTGTGGTGTAGTGCAAATGAGTAGCTTTCCTTTGCTTTTGACCCCTTCCCAGCTCCCCACCCTCCCTGGGACATCCCACCTGTGCTGGGAGGGCTGGGTTGGGAGCCCCAGTTTGGGTTGCTGGGCTCTGAATTGGTGGGTGTGTTGTCTCTTCCCTGTCTTCCCCCATTGCAGCTCCTGTAATCTGTTTGGTTTTTCCTGTCCAGAACAAGTTTTCCGCTGGCTCATCCCCTCCCCCTCTTAATCCTGCAAAAACGTGGAGTTTTCAGTGAAATGTGGCTGCTGAGGGCCCGGTGGGGAGACCTGTGGCGTTGGTGTCCAGCTCGTGGTGGCCACACTGTACCAGCCACATCCAGGACCTGGCGCTGCTGGCACCTGCTCACACCATTGGAGGGCAAGGAGGACGCTTGGCACTGCTGGAACTGGGAAAAATGCATTTCTCTTAGACAGCACTGCTCTAGTCCTAAAAAAAAAAAAATGGCCTAAAAACCCCCAATCTGAGCAGCTCTTGAGCAGGCTGGGGCAGGTCAGGAGGCAAGGAGAGCGATGGCACGGGAAGGGTCTCGCAGCAACACGGGGAGCTGTAAATCCTGCCTTTCCCTGACGAGCAGGAGTGAACCAGCTGGCAGATCCCCGTGATTTCTTTCTTTGTAAGAACACCCACCTTCGGCAGCGGGGTGCCAGGGGGGGCATGCCGCAGTGCTCACCGGGACGGGGGAGGTTTGCATCAGCACTGTGGGGGCCCCCCCTGCTGCCCTGGTGCTGTGCTCTGCTCCCGAGGGGACGGCTCGAGCAAGGGGATGGGGCTCAGCGTGGGGAGTTTGGGGATGCTGCCACTCTGAGCGTGGCCTCCTTCGTTCACCAGCATCCTCGGCGGGCACGGCGCCCTCGGGGTGGGCTTGTCCAGAGCAGAGCCCCACACCTGCAGCCGGGAGGTCTCCAGTGCCACGACCCTCCCCAGTGTGGCCCAGTGTCCCGTGGCTGCACTGGGAGCTGTGGCACGGGGCGGTTTCCAGCCCCGCTTGCCTCATCGACGGATCGCGACGCGGCGGCACATGCCGGGACGTGCCGCGTGGATGCCAATGGGAGTGACGGCATCGGCACTGGCAGTGATGGTGGAGATCTCAGGCACCCTTCTGGGTGCTGCCACCATGGCACAGCCAGCGGGCAGAGGTGTCTGGGCAGGAAGGGAAGCCTTGTTCTGTCCTCCCATGGGCACATGGCACCCTGAGCGGGGCTCAGCAGCTGAGGCTGCTTTCCATTCCCATGGCGTGTACTTCCCATCATGTTTTGAGGAGTGCTGACAGTCACTGTTCCCTCTGGAAAGCAGGATCGTGCCTGTTCCGAGCAGCCCCTGGGACGCCTGGCAGCTCAAGGGTGCTGCTGAGAGCTTGTAACACAGGTCATGCTTTCCCTGCTCAGAGTGCTGTAAACATTAACTAATCAGTCCTGGTGAAATCCCCTTTTTTTCCCTTAATTAGCTCTTTTTTGGGATTGGGAGTAGAAACCTGGAGCTCCAGTATCGGAGAAGCTTTTTCCCCACCCCCAGTGCCATCTCTGCCTGCTCTGTGGTGCCCAGCACGTGGCCTGGCTTGTTTGGACTGGGACAGTACAGAGTGGCATGTCACCTTATTTGAGTAACCTGGCTCCTGTTAGGAAGGGAAGAATGGTCCAGGGACTGGAGGAGACCCTGGGGTAGCAGGCAGGAAAGGACACTTGTGTAAATCAACCAGGATTCATTCCCAGTTGGGACTGGGACATGGCAATCCTGGCCATGCCCATCTCTTAAGAACCTCCTTTTTTCTACTTGTGGCTTGTCTTCTGCCATAGAAAATTCAGCTGGAGGTGTCTGGACCCCAGTGCTGGTGTCTTGGAGGTGCCTTGAGCTCAGCAGCTCTCCCAGCATGCAGCTGCCTCCTGATGCAAGGCTGTTGCTGGGATTTCATCCCACAAGGATGAACATGGCTCCTGGGTGGTGCTGAGTGGGCTGCACGAGGTCTCTGCGGTCTGCGAGAGCGCTGGTGGGGCTGGCAGTGTGACAGTGACTCCTCACTGGGGGAGAGGAAGCCCTCCTTCCTCTTCATTGCCCGGGAGGAAGGTTGGCCAAGTGCCACTTTTGGAGTGGAGAGTCCCTGGCTTGAGCAAGCACAGGGGGAAGCTGGGCCGGAAGCCACCAGGCGTCCCATCATTGAGTGGGATAATACTGATTTTCTGGGGGGAGGTGCCTGGGAGTCATTGCCTTCCCTGGTATGGGGGAGACCAGAGGCAAAGGGGGCACAAGAAGGTGACAGGAGCCTCAGGCAGCCCTGCGTGTCTGAGGTGGAAGATGTTTTCGAGCACTTGCCGGAAGATGTTTTGCTCATGTTTGTTTTGGCCAGCAGGGAAACGGAGTTGGTGGTTTTTCAGGTGAGAGGATCCACCCCACCTCGCCCGGCCGGCTTTGTGCTGCCTTTGCCGTGGAGTCCCCACACCATGCCAGGGCTCGGCGGTGCCTGCCGGGCTGGGATTGCCGGGCAGAGAGGCGTGTGCCTCCCCCCGTCCCGCCGGCAGCCCCGCCACAAGGCGATGGGTGCGATGGCCATCGCTGTCCCGGTGCCCTGCTGATGAACCAGAACCATGGCTGAGCCCGGCTCCCAGGTCCCGGGGCTCTTGGCTGATTCTCCTCATTTCCATGTGCTTCTGGGCCTGAGAGACAATCCCCTGGGAAGGTGGGATGGTGGGTGCCCGTCCGAGCTGGCCGTGCCCACGGTACCTGGCCGGCACAGGCACTGGGACGCGGCGTGACGTGCTGGTGTTTGGGGCCATGCCGGAAGGCTTTGATCTCATCTCAGCAGCCAGCTCGCCGCCGAGCCTCTGGAAAGGGCTGTTCTCTCCCTGCTCTTCTCAGCACAGCCTGCACGCATTCCCATCGGAGCCTTTTCCTTCCCAGCTCATGCTTCAGGGCGAGACCGGAGTCTTTGACCTCCGTCTGCTGGTTTCGAGCCAACCCCCTTTCCAGGCTCGTCTCGCTTGTGTCAGCTAAGTTTAGACTGCTCTGGACATACTGTGGCTGATGCCAGTGGCAAGAAACCTCCCAGAGGGAAGTAAAACAAGAGGTTTTGTTTAAATTTAAAGTGTCTTAACACCATTGTTTGAATACCCCGGTGATAAGTGCTCTTTTTATGCATCTAAAATGGATAAATTGAGGCTGCGGAAGCAGCAGGTCACTGCAGTTTCCAGTTTCTCCTGTCTTGGTGCAGGGAGAAGCTGTGCTGGAGCTTGGGGTGGGTATGCTGGGATCTCTGGATAACGCTCCCTGCTCCTGCACAAGGGCGCTGTGAGCCCTTCTGGGACCATAGGCTCGGCCTGGCTGGTTCCTGCACGGGGCAGTGTTTCCCTGCCAGCTGGAGCAGCAGGGCTGGGACAGGCGTGGGGCAGCAGGGAGATGCTCGGAGCAGCTGGGAAGCAGTGCAGCTCCTCCCGGGGCTCTGCTCACACAGGGAAGCCCCAGCAGGGACCCCACTCCCTGAGCTCAAATAATCCAGCCCAGCCCACTCCCCTCCGTGGCTCAGCCATACCCAGGGCGTTGCTGCTGTGGGAGCTCCGTGCTGTGGATGCATCCTAGCAACGCCAGCTGAGTTTTTCAGGCAGATGAGGCAATCGCTGCCCGTGGGGTGAGGCGGTGCAGTGGTTGTTGTGCTGGCACACCTGGGATGGGCCAGCAGCCCACCGGGAGCAGGGACACGGTGGGAGTCCTGGTTTGTGGGGCTGGTGGTGACTGTGACCCCTGATGTGCCCCCCCCGGCATGGTGGAGCAGAGGGAACCTTCAGAGGGCCTTGGGCAGGACCTACAGAGCAGCTCCTCTCTGCACCCCCACGGATTGCTCACACCTCTCCCATCCCATTGCAGTCTGCGGGTGGGGTGGGAACCAGCAGAGCCGGTGCTGGGTGGTGGTGGAGGGAGGGTGATGATCTCCCCAGCACAGGGAGCAGAGCAGCTTCCTGGTAGTCAGATTCCCTATCTGAACATCCTGAGCTCCATCCTGAGCAGCCTGGCCTGCAGCATCCCTGCTGGATGCTGGCCTTGAGCTCCCCCTTCTCCTTCCAGACACTCTTTCTCAAGGCTGGAAATCTGGGAGCTCCAGATTTAACCTCTCAGCATTGCCCTGTCTGGCAGGGGGGGGGGCTGAGCTGACTGCTGGGTTTGGGGGTGTTCAAACAGCCTCCAGCTTGGAGAGGGAAACCGCCAAGGAAGTTCCCTGCACGGCAGTGTTTGCAAAGCACGGAGGATGCTTGTGTTAATGAGCTGGGAAGTTTCATTTCCAAGCTCACGTCGTGGGGTTTTGTACGTCTGGATGAATCCCACCCGGCTTGGGGGGCCGGGGAGGGGGATCCTCCACCATCAGCTTCCCACTGAAATGTGTGGTGGGGCGGGAGGCTCAGTGATCAGATTTGGTGTATGTTTGGCCACGGACATGGTAAAGTGAGTCCTTGGATGTGATCTGAGATGTGTGTCCTGCTTCTGGGTCAGATAAGCCCAGAGATTCCTGGAAGGTGGGGGAGTGGGGAGGGCTGTTGGGCAAGATGGTTTGGGAGATTTTGACTGAAAAGTGGGATGCCGATCCCAGCAGGATGAGCTGGGGCTCCCTCTTGCCCCATTGGAGCAGAGCCACGAGCAGGCTCTGTTGGGATCCTGGGTCTGTGGGTACCAGCAGAGGTGAGACAGGTCTGGCTGCATGTCCTGTGCACGTGCCTGGTCCCTGCAGCCAAGTCCTTGCAGTGCCAGCAGTGTCCCTTTGTCCCCCCGTGTTTATCAGGGATCTGGGCCAGTGAGCTCTGGGCGCTGTGAGGCCACAATCACATTTATTTTGTTGTTTTCCTGTGCGTGACATGCTGCATTTCCATTTTTCATTTCCTGTTGAGCCCTGTTTCCCTCCGGTGAGTCCGAGTGTGCTGGCAGCTGCCTGCCCTCCCTGCCCTCCTCTGCTCAGATCCAGCATTTTTTAATGATGCTGGGGAAGCTTTTCCAGCCTCCCACAGGTGATGAGTGCTGCGTTTTGCACACCTACAGCTCCCATGTGGGTTGTATTCTCTCCCAGCCCACCTTGAGCTCTGCTGGGACCCCTGTCTCCTTCCTTGAGCTCTGCTGGGACCCCTGCCCAGGTTGAGGACATAGTCCTGGCACGGTTAGGATTGAAACCAGCTCTGCCCCATCCTGCTCCCAAGCCCTTGCTCTGCCCTTGCTGACTCCTGACCAGCCACCCCGCTCCTGCACAGCCATGGAGCAGTGCCTCGATCCTGGTGGGATGTTTGCGCTGACTTCTGGTTGTGTCAAATCAGGGTGTAACTTGTCTTGGTTTTTATTAATCGTTATTTGGGTCCGTTGTGGCCTTTCAGAAATGCTTTTGCCAGCAGCTTATTTTTCCCTGTAGGAAACTGTATACAAGAGAGGTTGGTGTTGACCGTGGGCAGTTTTGCTACAAGAGCTGCACCGGTAAAACTATCCTGTGGGAGCGACTCCTTTCCATGAGGAGCAGGGCCGGGCCGTCTCCCCAGCCCTGCGGTCTCCTGCCAGCTAATGAGCATTAATTAATGCCCCTGCACCACCTCCCTGCTTCGGGAATGTTCAGTTGACACGAGAATTGCTACCAGTGATGTTGGGGACAGCTGGTGTGTCTGTGGCCACCATTGTGTCCCTGCTGGGGGCTTGCTGGGGCGGTGATGCTGCAGCCGTGCTGGGGAGGCTGTCCCTAAATAAATGCATCCTTCACCCAGGCGTGCCATGGATCAAGCATCCATTCCCTGACTCTGCCAACATCCTTGGAATGGCTGCAACAGCCCTTGCCCTACTGCTGGTGATGGTGGGGAAGGGAAGCCCCCCAACTGCACCTTGGGGAGCAGTGCCCTGGGGTGAGAGGCTGGGGGGAACAGTCATGGCTTCATTGCAGGCGGCTCCAGACACTGAGTGTGGAGATATTTCATCCTCTCTGGCTGTTTGGGATGCTTCTCATGCCTGCTGGGGGGTGCTGTTGCCGGGCTGGGAGATGCTGGGATTCCTTGTCGGGCTGGGTGTGTGGTGGCCATTGCAGGAGCTGAAGGCTCCTCTGACTCCCCCCAGTCTCTGCGTGTTGATTGAGCCAGCTGGAAGATTCTCTCTCCTCCAGGAATTCCTGGCGTCCCCAGCAGGGAGAGAGGGAGCCAGGATGCTTGTGGATGGAGGGAGCTGGGATGCCTGTGGATAGGGTTTGGTGGCGTCAGACCTGCTTCCCAGTAACTCCCTTGGGATGAGAGGAGGGAAGTGCCACTCTCCCCATCACTGCAGGGTTTGGGGGCACTGGTGGATTCCAGGCTGCCTTCCCACTCCGCTGACTTGCTCCCGTGTTGGGTCCATTAGGGAGCAAGGCAGGAGGGAGGCACTGACCTCCCACAAGTGTGGGGTTATCCTGCTCACCCTGGGGGTGCAAAACCATGGTGGGTGCTGGGGGAGAGCTGTGGTGCTGTGGTGCCCATTCTGGGCAGCTGCATCTCCCTCCCACCGCAGTAATTTTGGAGCAACTGCCTGCTTGCTGTGTCCAGTGGTCATCCTGGTGGTATCTGGTCTCTCCCCTTTGCTGGGAAGGGGAGGATGGGGATAATTAAGATGGGATGTTGGCAGTGCTGCTGTTCCGCTGTGATGAACTCAGCTCTCCGTGCCTGTTTGGGGGTGTGGGAGTGGAAGGAGCCAATGTCCCCCCGTGCCCCCTCCATGGGGCTGTTCCTCCCTTCCTTGTCACAGCCCCTTTGTCAGCAAGAAGCAGGGTTTTTTTTCCTTTTTTTTCCTTTAGAGGAAAATTCCATTGTGCTATTTTTAGTGGTGACAACTTGGCTTCTCACAACAACTTTATTCTGCTCCCGGCGCTGCCGGCGGGCGTGGGGGGATGTCTGTGGGAGCGGCCCCACCACGCCGGGGGTGCAGCCGGGCTGCCAACCAGGCACCTCCAGCTCCAGCCTTGAATCCAGGCTGCCCATGTGGCCACTCACTGGCTATCAGATCAGCTCCTTCTTGCTGTGATGACGAGCCCACAGGGCTCGGACAGCCCCCTCGACGGCAGTGCTGTCTCCAAGTGTCACCTGCATCCCACCGGAGCCCGGCGATAGATGTGGATGGTGCAGAGGTTCCTGGTTTAACCAGAGTGTGTGGTAGGCACCTCACCACCTGCCCCCCTTTCCCCCTCAGAGCTCCCAAAGGGATTTTGTCTCCCTGGTTCCCAGGCAGACAGCTGTCAGGGGGCAGAGGCAGCAACTGGTGGGCTGGGTTTGCTCTGCTTGCCATGAAAAGCAATACCCTCAGTGTGAGTCTGTCCCTGGAGAGGTGTCCGTCTGTCCGTGGAGCTGTGAAGGAGGTGGGCACAGCGTTGCTTCCACGAGTGTCTTGGTTTTATCAATATTTTGGTGGGTAGCGTGGGGAGTTGCCATGGGAATGCTGCTTGTTCTGGGATGTACCCCAACACACAGTGAAAGAGTCGGGGATTCATATACCCATGGAGGAGGGGAATCTCCTCGCTCCCTGAGGCACAGGGAGCTCCCATCCCCGGTTTCTGGGGAGAGATTTGGCTCCTGCAGCACATCCTTGCTCTGGTTTCCCTCCTCTTCCTCTGGCAAAGCTCAAAGCTCGTGCAGGTGTGCCAGGGTGTCTCTGCTGGGAGATTCTGGAACCCAGGGAGGCAGATCCTGCGCTGTGTGGTGGGTCTTGCTCAATCTGCTCGTATCTTTCTGGAGATGCAGTGGGGTGATACAGGGAGAGCAGGATCCACCTCCCTGACAGCACATTTCAACACTGCTGATGCTGTTATTATTATAAATTGTTTGATTTGACAGAAGTCATGGTCCATGCCCAGTGGACAGCAGTCCTGCTGACGGGCAGCAATGAGTGGGGCAGGTGCTTGGATCCTCCTCTGGCCTGATTCTTGCTGCCAAAAATTCCTTTAAAACCAGTAAATCTCCTTTTGAGCTTTGTAAGCACCTTGCTGCCAGTGCAAGGTGAGCATGTGGCAAATGTTGGGGATCAAAGACAGGAGGGCTCTGCCTCCCATCTGCTCCTGGGTCTCACCTGGCTCATTTTCCCAACACTTTATGACACTTTTTCTGGTGGCTTGGTGTCAGAGTCAACAGGGTGGCTTTTCCCACAGGATGAGGACACTGTGTTTTCCCAGTCTTCTGCCTGCCCATCTTGAAGCCTGTTTTTTTTTTTCCTTCCCTTCCGAGTTCCCTCAGACATGCTCCTTGCTGGAAATATATCCCCAGGACATACAATCCCTGATTGAGGGGTGGGGTAAGGGATGCCGGGGGGCCCTGATGGTGCGGGGCACTTGCTGCGCTCATTTGCAAAAAGGGGGGTGGCCTTTGAGCCATGGGAGGTTTTCATGTGCTTCATCAAATAAGGAAATGCTGCCAGTGGTCAAAGGGCGACGGGCCGAGAGGAGTCCGGCGGGAATGCCGAGCTGGGGTCGGCGGCAGGAGCTCGTGGGCCACCCTGATGCCACCCAGCTGAGCAGCGGGACGGGTTTGGCTGGACAATGGACTTGGAGAAGTACAAGAAGTTCCTGGGTGGACTTGGCACCCTGAGAGGTATTTCTCACCCTCCGCGGTGTGGATGTGCAGCGCGGAGAGGAGGCTGAGCCGCGCCGGCGTCGCGTCTTGCCGGGGCTCCGGCTGAGCCGGACCATCTGCCATCGATCGCTGATCAAGGCGGATCTAGCACTCCCGGGATGCCGAGGAGTCGCTGGCTCCCTGTGGAGGCAGCTGGGAGGGGTGGCGCTTTCCATGGCTCCGCTTCACTTCCCTCTTTTGTCTTTTATTCGGATTTGGAGCGGTGCGGTCCGGGCACAAAGCGAGCGCTGGGGCAGGAGCTGACCCAGCCCTGGGAGCAGCGCAGGGAGGCTGGGGAAGCTGCTTTGCAAGTACCAGCTGGAAAAGAAATTGAGCTCCAATTCCTGCTAAAGGGAGAGGAGCTGGCTGTTTTCACCGCATGGATCCCGCTGGCTGTGGGTGCACAGCGGTACCTGGGTGCGGATTGGTGTTTTCCCCCTTCCCTTTTTTTCTGTAACTCTTTCCCAGGGCTTTGTCCTCTCCTGCCTCGCAGGCTGTCCCTGGAGAGCTGACTGGGACACCGGATCCTGCCGGGCTGGCCCCTGGCAGGTGGCTGGAGGCAGGCTGCTGTTGTCCCGCTGGTGCAGGCAGCGAGCCCGGGCTGTGGGAGAGCAGCTCAGTTTACCTGGTGCTCTGGGAATGCTTCCCTTGCTTTTCCTCCCCTTTCTTTCTTTATTTTTTCCCCTCCTTGCTGTTAGAGCAGCTTTTTCCTCCAGAATTCCCAACCAACCTCGCAGGCAGCTCTGGGGACTCTCCTTGTAGAAGGAAGGCAGAGCGGAAAACAGAAATCACCTGGAATGCCATTGCCTGTCATCTAACAACGCTCATTGACTCGCCCCTTTTCACAGAGTGGCCTCAGCCCAGCTGGGCTTTACCAGCTGATCCCATTGTATAACAAAGGTGAATCAATTCCATGTTTAATTTAGCAGGGAGCCAAGGGAGTTGTCACCAGCGGGCTGGCAGCCTCCCCACCCTCCCGCGAAGGGTTAATCCCACAGCTCTGTGGCTGACAGCTGCCCTGAGTTATCGTGTCTGGGAGGAATATAATTCACTTTCTTATGCTGCCGTGGTGTCCATCATAAATTTTTCCTGAGCCTTGCTGCAGCTGGCACTGGGAATCAATGTGAAAGGAGCCCCGGGTCGCCATGTGCCGGCTGGGCGTGTCGGGCTGGTGACGGGCTCCGTGCCCCCCGTCTGCAGCCCCCTGGCAGCCGGAGCAGGGGTGGGTGCTGGCTTTGGGTGCCAGTGACCCCTCTCTGTGTTTTGGGGCTGCTGCTGAGCCTCTCACGCGGAGCTTTCTGGCCCTGCTTCCAGCTGCAGCTCTGCAAATTCCCCTCCTGCCTGCAGGAACGAGGTGCGGGGAGCCAACATGACGTTATTAATCTCGTTTACAAGGTGACTGGCTGCAGGAGCTGATCTGGCAGCGCTGCCCTCCCCAGGTGCTGCCCAGAGCCCTGCTGGGAGCGCTGGCTCCCGCGCTGGCTCCCACATCCCGTTGCTTGTGGCGCTTTCCACTCCTGTGAGCCTGTGATGGGAACGTGAAAACACGGGTGGCAAGTCCCCAAGAAACCCAACCTTTGGGATTTGGTCTGTTTTGCTGCCTGTAGACAGAGTGATGCTGACTTTGTCTTGTCACCAGCTGTGTTTACCACAGCCCTTCACAGCTTTAATTCAGGAAGTGGAGCAGGCAGGGAGACGGAGGAAAACACGTCGTGGGCAGGGAAGGGGCAGGGGCTGGAAGCGCTCAAGGCCAGGTTGGATGGGGCTTGGAGCAACCTGGTCTAGAGGAAGGTGGCCCTGCCTGTGGCCAGGGGTGGGACAAGATGGGCTTTAAGATCCGTTCCAAGTAAACCAGTCTGGAATTCTATGCTTGGAGGAGGCCAAACAGCTCTATGAGCGGGCACAACTACCCCTTTCATGCTACTGGGGGGCTTCCCCACACGTCCAAGCACAGAAGGGATGCCCACCATTGCAGGCAGTGATGGTTGGCTCTGTGGTGCCCACTGGCATGGAAACACTGTGCCGTGCATCTCGCTGTTGTCATTTGGCATTTGCCACGGATCTAAGTGTGCTCTTGGTGCTGAAAACAGCAGGCCCAGCCTGCCCTTGAGCTGGGGGCTGGCCAGAGCTGGAGGAAAACAAGGTTTTATTGCTGGAGAGGTTTTTTTTCCCTTCTCCCCCCTCATCTCTATTCATCTCCCCGGGGAGGTGGAGGCAGCAGCGGATATTGGAGCTGGGAGTGTTTCATATGTAAATGCTCGAGTATGTAAGTCCAGGCCCCTGACCCCCGGCGCCGTGCCAGCATCCATCTCCTCCAAAAGGCTTGGAGAGCATCCCAGTGCCCCCAGCCCACTCAGCTGGGATGGGGCTGGGGGGCGCTGCCAGATCCCTGTCTCTGTGCTGGGGACAAAAGATGCTGTTCAGGGAGGGACCCTGCCCCAGGGGGTGCGGGGTCACCCAGACTTTCCACACAGTTTCCATCTTGAGTTTCCTGGGGCAGCGGCTGTCATGCCCCTGGGGTGACCAGATCCCTGGGCTCGGCTCAGGAAACCCATTTGATTACAAATTTATTGCTGGGTTAATTTTACCAGCAGCATGAGGACGGCTGGTTTCGCTTTCTGAGGAGTCTGTTGTTTACTTGGCAGCTGGCTCAAACCCGGCATCTCCTCGGCCCTCTCTCTGTGCTTGCCAGCTAATCTGGCTCCATCTGACCTTGTCGCTGCCACGTGCTTTCCCCAGGGGAATTGGGTTCAGATTTTCCTTGTGCCCGGGCAGCCACGAGTGGGTCCGTGCTTGTTCCTGCTGCCTTGCCATCGTTCACATGCCCAGAGTGATGAGTTTCTTGGTTCTGTTGAGTTTCTGCTGTTAAAAAGAGGGGTTTAGGTCTCACATGCTGCTGAAGGGATGGTAGGGGATTGGAGCAGGAGTCAGGAGCAGCCTCCTGCCCCGGTGTGTGCCACGGTGCCAGTGCTGGAGCAGTGCCACAGCTCATCCCTGTGTGCCACCATCACTGTTTGCTTTCATCCCATCATGTGCTGGCTTCCCTGAGGAGCAGCCCAGGCTGGGGCCACCTAAGGTGGCCGGGTGTGATAAGAGATCCAGGGCCACCATCTGCCCTGGCCACTGCGGGTGGAGGCTCTGGAGAGTTGTAGCTCCTCTGGCACGTGGCTCTCCCAGCCCTGTCTCCCTCTGTATGAGGAGGATGGGGCTGGTTGCTCCTGGGAGTGGGTCAGTGCTGCTCCTCTGGCACAGCCACCTGGTGAGGTGTCCCCTGGGGCCCACTGCCAGCTGTGGGGACTCGAAGGCTGTGCCCTAACTGAGGATACCTGTTGATTTACAGCTGTCCCACCATAGCCTTGTTGTTTTAGCTCCAGAAAGGTCCAGCTCGGCCATGCTGAGGGAATCTGCTGGGCTTGGGCCAGGCTAGTGGGGTCCAGCAGATCTGAGGTTTGAACGAAGCAGACAGAGCAGTGTTGGCAACTGGATTATTTCATTTGCTTTTTAACAGGGATTAAGTTTCTCTGTGGGAGAGCAGGTCTCTAAGGAACTGAGGTTTCAGGCTCCTGCCTCCCCCCATTTTTAATCCTCCATTTCTCCGCTGCTGCTGCACACCAAGGGTGGCCGTCCAGGAGCTGGCGCCAGCACCTGGGATGAAACATCACTTCAGGGCATGGCACTGCCATCACCCTGGCTGAGCCCAGGGGTGTGATCAAGTGTGGAAGGACCAGGACGAGATTCTGGGAGCTGTGGGGAGGGAGCTGTGGGTGCCTTGCTTCCCAGACCCCCACTCTCCAGTTGAAGGGTGCTGGTGCTGGCTGGCAGAGCGAGCTGCTGCTCCTTCGCCCGCCTCCTGCACGGCTCTAATCAGGTTTCACACTGCTTAGTTTGGGACATCTAATGAGATCAGGGCTCAAGGTTGCTGCCTGCCCTCCATCTGCAGGGGAAGAGGAGGGAATTGGCTGCTTCCTTCTCTTTGACCTCCATTTCTCAGTAAAGGCTTTGCACATCCCCTCTTCCAGGGTGGCAGCTCCACCACTGCTGCTCTTGTGTTTCTTGTGCCACTGAACGGCTTTTTGGGGCACACATGGGGGGCTGAAGGCAGAAAAAGTGGGGACACACAGCTTCCTAACAGCACCTTGGACTGTGACCTCCCTTTGCCTTTATGCTTTATTTGTGAGGAGCAGGATGAGGGCAACAGAGCCGGGGGCTGACAGCCTGGCCATACCCAGGCAGCCCAGTTGTGGGGAGCCCAGCCCTGACCCCCCTGGCCCTGACACCCCCGTTGTGTGGAGCCTGTGCAAACACAGCACCCCCAAACAAAGCGCAGCCAGTTCCCACTACCCTAACATTTTCCCATTTCTCCCGCTGCCAAGCAGCCTTTGGTTGGCGTTGGAATAACAAGCCTCTTTGAGGAGACACCAGCCCTTTTGTTAGCTGGTAGAAAAGAAGTTTTGATGCCGGCCATCCCTCCACCCCCCGGCTTTCCTGCTCCCTAAGCCACTGCTGTGGGAAGTGCAAAGCTTGGACTTGAGCGGCCGAGGCTTTCCATCAAATCTTATGGTGGGGTTTTTTCGGTGTTTTTTATGTTTTGGGTTTTTTTCACGGGTTTTTCTCCCCACCGTCGGGGTGTGCTGGGAATTACGGAGCGGGTGTTTACCCAGCCATGGAGACGGCGGCTCTGTGGAGGTGTGTGGCGTTGTCCCCGTGGCCGGAGGGGCAGGGAGGGACCCGGAGATGGCATCGCCTTCCTCCTCCTCCCCCAGCCTGGGAAAGATGCCACCTCTCCATGTCAGCACAGGCCCCTGGGAGAGTGTGCAGACGTGTGTGTCCTCTTGCATGTGGGCGTGTGAGCAAGCCTTCCTCTGCCTAGAGCTGATGTTGCTCACTCCCAAAAAGACACGGTGTTCCTCTCCCTGTGCATCCCCATTCTCTGGCATCACCTCATCCCTTTCACCCTCTCACCCAGCAGTTCCATGTGCATCCGAGCTGCCCTCACTGCTTGGCTGTCTGCCTCTGGATGCGCAGCTTTTATCCGTGCCCCGGTGGCACCGCCTGTCCCTGTTCCCTGCTCTTTCTGGCCTCTCCTTGCAGGGCCATGGCACTGAGTTCATCCCAGCTCAGCAGGGGGCCAGTGCTTTCCCGGAGCCAGGGTTACGTGGCCGTGAGTTTTGTGGCATCATTCACTGAGCAAGCGCCACAGGGCTCCCTGCCAGCGTCCTCGCAGGGGTGACGAACCAGGGGAGGCTTCCGAGAAGTGGAAAGCGATGAAATAATGCCTGAACTGCTGCATCAGCAAAGTCCCAGCAGCCTTGGAGAGGGTGGATGGAGGGAGGTTTGTCATGCTGGGAGAGAAGCAGTGAGAGCACCCTCACCTTCTCTCCAGTGTGACTCTTGCTCTCGGGCTGAAGGGATGGATCAAAAGCCTAGACAGTGTTGGAGAGAGTTGGAATGAGACGTGTCCAGGATGGCATTGCATGCATGTGGTTCGTGTGCGTGGATCTGCTGGGATCCATGTTGTGGGAGACAGGGAGCTTTGGTCACCCTGGGGGATGTATGGAGGGGTGGGCACCCTACCTGCACTGGGAGCAGCAGGGCTGGAAGTGCTGATGGCTACGGATGTCCCTGGAAAAGGTGCTGAATCTAGGGCACCAAAAAGTGAGCCCCAACAAGGAAAGGAGCCTGGAGCTCTGAGCTGATGCCCTGGAGATGCCAATTGCTCTTCCTGCTGGGTGAGCCTCCCTGCTCCTGCTGAGAAGAGAACAGTCTCCTTTTGGTTTATTTTGGAGATTCTTGAGGCCCTGTGTTCTCCTGTTGGCTCCATCTGTCTCACTGGAGTTGGTCCCCTTGGATGGCCCCTGTTGGGATGTCACATTCTCGCAGACCCCATAAGTGCTGGTGCGCTGGGGGATTTGCACTCCAGGCTGGGAGCAGGAGTTCATGCCAAGCCATGCTGCTGGGGAGTGATTAAGCTGTGAGCAGGTGGCTGTCCAGCTCAGCTGTTTGCCTTTGCAGAATGAAAGCTAGCAGGAACGATGTTTGCTTCCAACCTTCCCTCAGACCATCTCATCCCTGCCCTTCACCTCCATATCCCACTGCAAGGTATCCTGGGGGTCCTGTCCCATGTCCTCCCCAGCCAGGGCAGCAGCTCTGCTGTGGGAAGGGAAGTCTTGGGTATTTCTGAGATATTATTCTAATTTTGGTGCCCAGATGTCTGCTGGAAAGGGGAACATCTCTGTTCTTATCATCAGAGCTTCCTTTCACTGGTTCCTTGGAGTTCTGATTTTACCAGCAGTGGGGGGGGGGGGTGTGTGTTCAAGGTTCCCCCCTGCAACCCCTTCCTACTCCTCTCTCTTTGCTGCATCCAGCCAACCTTTGGCAGTGTGGGCAGCTCCTCTGTGAGACATTTCCAGGCAAATATTGATCAGTGCTGCCCTCACAGTGCTGATCCAGGGGGGACTGATGCAGAACAGCCTCTGGGCCCTGGGCTGAATGAGGCTGCCCTGGTTAATACAGTTTAAGCCCAGCTCAGGCTCCCACTATTCCCTGTGCAAATGGGGAGCAGCGATGGGATACTCAGAACTAAAATCCCTATTTGCACAAAACCCCGTATTTGGGAGGTTGGTTTTCCAGGACCACCAGAGTGTTGCTCTCTGGAAGGGTGCACAGTCCCAATTTTTTCTGACCCTGGAGTTGGGTGGTGATGTCAGAGGGCCGGCATGGGACCCTGCAGACTTCTCCCTATTCCTCCCAGCGGGACTGTGGCCGCTTCGGGATGATGAAAGCCAGAAGGAAATGTTTAACGTGGGGAACGTGCCCGCTGTGCCAGGAGCTGGAGGCACGTGGGCAGGGCTCGGTGTCGGGGCCCGGATGGCGAGGGATCGCCGGCTCTGCCTGCACACGCTCGGGCAGGTGATTCACCGGCAGCAGGAGAGGACTTTGAGTCGGAGCAGCAAAGCCTGTCCTGTGGAGATGCGCCGGGCAGCGTCGAGAGCTGTGACCTGCCCCATTCCACCTTGTTTTTAATAGCCTGGATCAGAAGGAACGTCACCTTTGTTCTGGCTCTCCTTTCCCATGGCTCCTGGCGCCGCGGGCAGGGTGGAGCGGGGCTCCGCGCCCCGGCAGGGCCCTGCCCGTGCTTGCCGGGGGTGCGCTGGCACATTGGGCTGCGCCGGCACGTGCGGGTGAGCTCGGCAGCCAGGGATGGGTCCTGCTGAGCTGTCTGTCTGCCTGTCTGTCTGCAGCTGCCTCTGCTGCGGGTTGCAAGGAGGGCATGATGCCCCAGGGTTAGCCGAGGGGGCAAAGCCATGGTCCAGGGGGAACAAGCGTGGCTGAATGTCGGTGTGGGGCACGTGCTCTGTCCCCCAGCTCAGGGTTAGGGCTGCAGTGGGTTTGCTCCAGCACTGTCAACCCCCTGTCCAACCCAGCCAGGCTCCTTGCCCCACTCCGGAGTGGGGCCTGCCACTGGGAGCAGAGGATGGTGCTGTCTGATTTACCTGGGCATCTCTGATCCAAAGCCTGGAGTCTCTTTCCCCTCCTCAGCAATTCTTAGCTGCTGCCATAAGCAACCGAGATTTGCCCTTAAAGCTCCTAGAAAGGAGGGAAAAACAACAAAAAGGGGAAAAGCATTGCTGAGGAAGCACAGCAGGAAACCTGGCTCCTATTCTGCAGTCACGAGTTCATGTGTGCTCAGCACTACTGCTGGATAGGACCTTTACTCTGCTGTGGGGCCAGGATGGGGTGACCCTGATACCCATTTAGGGGAGAGAAGCCCCCCAGGATCCCCCAGTACACTCACAGTTGCTTCCATGTCTAAGCAGGAACTCAGTGGTTCCTGCTGCAAGTGATGGGGGGATTCGGTGGGCTTGGCTGAGGGGCACTGCCAGCACCCCTGGGCACAGGGCGAGCAGGCAGAGCCCCAGAGTGATGCTTCTGCCCCGGTTCAGTGCTGCTGGGTGCCAGCTCTGGCTCTGGCCGCTGTCCCCAGCGCCACCCGGTGATGCCCGCTCCAGCGTTTCCACAGTGCCACCTGGCTGCCACCTCCCAGGGCTGGGACACGTGGCCCTGGCCGGAGCTCATGGGGCCTTGGGTGCCTCTTGGAGGCCACAGCACCCAGGGGATGAAGGAGCACCCCAGTGGCATCACCCCCCCCCATGGCAGGGTGCCTGCGTGCCCTGGATGGTGCCAAGGAAGCGAGGCTGTGCCCGGCTCCCGTGTGCCGCTGCCCGGCAGCTTCCCTGGTCATATAAGGAGATGTGGGAGCCGGGAGCCGCGGCCGTGTCGCCTGAGCATTACTCACTGGGGAGGCACATGGAGGGGGAGGAACTGCCCCGGACACCCAACTCTTGGCCAGAGCGGGGGGTGACTCAGCTCCAGGCAGGAGCACGGCTGGAGCGAGGAGGGTCTGGGGTCTGCATCCCCAGAGCTGCCCTCTGGGGTACCCTGAAACCCAGGGAGGGTGCTGGGGGCGGCCACACCATTCTGGGTGATGCACAGAGCTGCAAAATGCTGCCCAGGCCACCCTGTGAAACAAGGGGGTGCCCTGTAAGGTGGGCACCCCACTGTGGGAGGGCACGGCCTCTGCGCTCCCCAAATTCCTGCGCGGGCGGGAGATTCATGTCCTCTCCCCACCCTTTTCCTTTCTGGGCTGAGGCGACGGTTGAAGCCGCCTTGCAAGGAACTAAAATGAGCTGTTTGTGTTTTGGGTGCCTAGGGCGGTTTCCATGGCAGGGAGGGGGGGCAGCCCCATGCCGGAGGAGGGGCCGGGGGCTGCATCCGGGGGTGGGTGGTCCCCAGAGCCCTGGTGAGTCACCCCGAAACCCGCCGTTGGCTCCCGACACCCCGGATCAGCCGCCTCCTGCACTATTGCCTTCCTGCAGTGCCTTGTGCCCAGAAGGGAAAGGAAAGTTGGGGTGATGCTGCTTAACGGAGCAGGATGAAGTGGGGAGGTCACAGGAATTCCCAGTGTGTCCTGGTGCAGCCAGAGGATGTATTTATATATAAAAATACACATTTATATAAATACATTCAGGAGTTGGACTCGATCTTTGTGGGTCCCTCTCAACTCAGGATACTCTATGGTTCTGTGACATCATTTTTATATCTAAAGTTTATTTATATCTGTAAGTGAAATATGTATTTATAGATGATTGTATATATTTAAAGAGTTTCTTTAACCCAAAGGCTTGTCCAGCTGAAGCAGCTGGCAGTGCTCAGTGCAGTTTATCAGCCCCTCCATGTGGGAAGCACCCAGGAAGCACGGGAGCAGCTGAGCCCCCGTGGGTGCAGCTGGGATGAGGGGATGTGGAAAGCAGCTCCCGCTTCCCAGATCCTTTTCCTCTGGCACACCCCAACTCCACCACATCACCAGCAGCCATCTGCCTTGCAGGGTGTTATTTGCCCCACTCAGGATGGACCACGGGCCCATTTATGGTGGCCTCGTGCCTGCTGGTGGGCCATTTCTCCTTCAGCCTTAACAGAAAGCAGACGGCTTTGGATGAAAACTATGCTGGGATATTTTTCATCCAGGCAGGGATGAAGCTCTGGAAAATGTATTGCAACAGCGCCGAGCCCCAGGGTAACGCTGTATTTCTTATTGCCCATCTTGTTAGCCCGAACAATGTTAGGAGGTCACAGGGGTGTGGGACCCCCAGGAATGATGCAGTCATTGGATCATGAAATGGTTTGGGTTAGAAAGGACTTCAAAGCTCATCTCATTCCAGCCTTCTGCCTCCAGTAGACCAGGTTGCTCCAAGCCCTGTCCAACCTGGCCTTGAACACTTCCAGGGACTGACCACCCACAGCTTCTCTGGGCAGCCTGTGCCAGGTTTTGGAACATTTCAGGCAATGTTTGGGTCTGTCAGGGTTTTGCTCGATATGGTTTCCTTGGTGGCTGAAGCGTTTGGGGAGCTGCTCAGGGTTATAAATACAATATAAATCTCTGCTTGTAGCTGGGCGACAACCTAGACCTCAGGGGGATTTCCAGCTGTGAAGTGGGTGCTGCCAGATGGCATCTGGTGTGGTGCTGACCCTGTGTGAGCTGGGACTCCTGGCTGGTCAGTAAATCCTAAGCTGGGATTCCTGGCTCTCCCATCAGTAAATCCTGAGCCAGGCTGATGTCTGCAGGTCTGCACTGTACCATCCCCACCTTAACAGCTTCCCCTTCACCACCAAGCGTTGGCAGAACAACCCGCTCTTGTCTGAGCCCTTTGGGGAAGGCAACGAGCCTTTAATTCCGTACAACTTTCTATCCAAGAGCAAGTTTCTTCCCTCAGGAGCTGGCAGGGGGGACGTGGTTTGTGATGGGCTCTGAAATCAATCCAGGCTTTGTGGGAGCCTCCCCACCCAGTTTGCTTGTGGTCACAAGGGGCAAGGGGCTGGGGAGGCACCGGCTCCTCTCGGTTTCCCTGTGCCGTCCGTATCCCGCCGCTGCCGGAAGCGGTTCCGAAAAGAACTGAAACTCTGAGTAATGCCCAGCGCGGTGCAAACCGCTGGTAAATAGGGCTGGGCTGCAAAGGCTCACCGTGCACGGTGGGATGTGGGGGGCAAGTGAGCCACCGGGCTGTGAGAAAAGCTGGGAGGTGAACAAACATTTTGTGTTGAGCATCTTTTGGGGGTATTTCCCTAGGGGGGGGTTCTCGTGGCGGTTAATCTTGGCATCCAGGGAGGGCGATGGGGATGTCCTCTGGGTGCTTCACTCCCAGAAGCCCAAATTTTGTTGCTGTTGCTTTTGCCCCCTTGCTGGGCAGGGGGCTTCCTGTGAGCGGCCAGGCTCTGGGTCCGCGGTGGGGGGCCGAGGCCTGGTGCCTCTCCCAAGCCCCCCGTGAGGATGCGGGCGCTGCGGGGATGCCGCCGCCGCAGCTGCTCCCGCCGATATCCCCTCGCCGCGGCCGCCGGAGCCGCAGCCGCCCTTCCAGCGCGGCTGGGAATGGAACTCGAGGAGATGACGTCTCTCTCTGCCCGCCGAGCGCGGGGGGGGGGGCACGAAGTTTGGCCGCGAGAACTCCGAGGAAAGATGTTTGAGCCGGCCTGACGCTCACTTTGTCCCTCTACCCGCCCCCTCTTCGAGCTCCCAAATCTCCCAGTCCCAGCGGCGCTGGTTGTCCCAAGCCCTGCCAGCTCCCGGGGGGACACAGCCAGCTGCAGGCAGAGGCGCAGGCAGGAAGTTTTGGAAGTTTCTGCAAGCAGCGACTCAGCCCCCAACCCCTCACCCTCCCTGCGATGCCGGACTCCGGCGGCCTCGGGAGAAAGAAATCCGGAGCCAGGCTTGGGATAACGAGCCGGGAATAGGAGACAATGCCTCTGTCGGAGAGCTCCTATCTGCCGCCCGCCGCCTTTGTCCTGAGCCACGTCCTGGGCATCGCCGGCGTCCTGTACTGGCGCAGCCGGAGCAGGGAAGGTAGGGGGCTGTTCGGGGGGCACTGGCATGGCCGGCGTGCTGCCCACGAGGGTCACGCATTGTTTTCCCTCCCCAGGAGCCGTGGCAGCGTCTGGGCAGGGACGGACGGGGCTGTGGGAAGGAGGGAGGAGGACAGAGCAATGGGGATCCTCCCGGTGGCCTTCAGTCCTCTGTGTGTGTGCATGGGGGGGGGGTGTCAGGTTTTAGTGCCTGAGTTTGTCCTCGCCGCCCATTCCCAGCCCACGTGGGGCTGGGAGAGGCTGGGACTGGGGGGGTTCTCGCTGAGGATGGGGCTGCTTTTTGTCTGGCACAATGGCACGGACACGTGGCTGCGTCCTGCCTGCCGGTTCTGCCCCGGTGCAGGGCAGTGTCACTCCCAGCCCCCGGCAGCGACAGCAGCGTCTCCGGGAGCCGCCGGCACCGGCAGGACACGGCCCTGGGAGCTGCTCCGGGCTCTGGCACGGCCTCCCCGGGCAGCTGGGGCTGACCCTGCCTCAGTTTCCCAAAATAGGGCTCGCACATGACTGCCCGAGGAGGACGAGGATTCGTTACAGGGATATGCCATAGCTCCAAGGCCCTGCAGAAGGACTCGGGAGCTCCTTCTGCCTCCCAGCCTCTTCCTCCTGGGATTTGTTTGTTTTGATTCCTCCCTCTTTTTTTCCAGCAGTGCTTGTTCTCGCCTGTGCCTCCGCATGGGGCCTCTTCCCCGCGGCCGTGACCGATTCCCCCTTTTCTTTGCTTTTTTCCATGCAAAGGGGCGGGACTGCGCAGCCTGGGCAGCGCAAAGGACTTTTCCCTGGATACTGCTTCGGGATACACTTCTTTCTTTCTCCCTCTAAACGACTGGGAGAGGGAGATTGAGAGGGAATTGCACAAACACGTTGCTGTGCAGAATTGCACCCTGTCACCCACTAAACCCAGACTTGCTGCAGTTCCTCCTGCTGACCCGCTGTTCCTTGTCCATTTAATTAATCTCCGTGGCCGGGCAGTGTTGTCCAGGGATGTACTTAGCTCCATCCAGGGGCCTCCTAAATGTTTCCCATCTTGACTCTGTCTTCTCCATGCCAACCTGCTACTTTACCCTTCTTGGAGGGATGTATCCCCCCCAAATCCATCCCTTTTGGAAAAAATCCTGGAGCAAGTGTTGCAAGCAGCAAGTATATTCAATATCTGTTTTCCTTCATCACTCCTTCCCAGAAAAGGGCAGGCAAAGCCCATCCCATGGGCACAGCATCCTGGAAGACGAGGGCCATCTTGCAGCAAGTTTTTTGCCCTGTGATGCTCAGGCAGCTCTGCCAAGCACCCGCCCCACTCTCCTTTACATCACCACTTCTCAGGTGTCTCCCTCATTAAATATCTGGGTGTTGGATAGTTTTCCACCGCAGGTATCTCTTGTGCATTCTTCCAGGCTGAATCAGGCTCCGTTTCCTCTCCCTGGGTGAAAGGCTCTGTAAATCCCGCCTGGTTGGCTCTGTTGTCATGATGGATTATGTCAGCTCTCAAGTTGGCAGCCAGCATGTTTTAAATACCTCCTGCTCCTCAGCCAACCAGGTTTTTTTTTTGTGTATCCCCCATCTTAACAGTACCAGGTTTAAAAGAACCCCACGCATTCCCATTCTTTGCTTGTTTTGAAGTGAAAGCAATGGGTTTTGATGCTTAAAAATTTCATTTTTTGGGGTTTTTTAAGTAACCAACCAATCCTTCACCTCAGGATTGTCTCTCGCTGTTTGATGCCACTCTCACACTGAGTATGGGCTTGGAGATGTTCTCAGAGCAGGGCCCTGTCTGAGATTTCTCATATTGCTTCAGATTTAACAGGAATTCATGACAGGAGCAGAAAGTTTGGGAGCCACTTCTCAACTTTATTCCAGGAGGTTGAAGGAACCTGTGGGTGTCACAAAATCCCTCGGGTTCCCTCCTGAGGATGGCAGAGGGCCATCCCAAGGAGCACTGAGAGCATGCAGGATGGAGGGTGCCAAGGCAGGGTTAGGATTAGGGATTGTGCCTGCTGATTCCCAGGGCTGGGACCGGGCTCTGGCAGCAGCAGCCGCCTGAGGCAGGAGGAGGCACATGGTGATGGAGTGTGAGAGCGAGCAAGGCCAGCGATGATGGAGGAGAGATCCATCAGGGAGCATCAGGTCCCAGCCAGGCATGTTGGGAGCTGCTGGGGACAGGCAGGCTGCCAGGATGGAGGCTGCTGCAGGAGAACGGGAGGGGAATTGTCTGTACAGGGTGTTGTGGTGGTGCTGGGGGGACTCTCTGACACCCAGTGCCTGTGGGAGCCATCCCTGTGACAACAATCAGTGCCTGGGGGCCCTGATGTCCAGCAGGATGGTGAGTAGGAGGTTTTATTTCCATGCTCACTGATGCCTCTGGTTTTGGAGCACTGGAAACCAGCTATGGGGTGGTAGGATGGTTTTCCCTGTTCCCCCTCACTAGCTGGGTTCACTTAGAGGGAAAACCACCCAAACTGCCTTTCCCCTTGTGTGGCTACCAATGATCCTTGGTCCTTGTTGCTTCTGCCCTTCTGTGGGGGATTTGTACCACTGTGGTGGAGAGCAGACAGTGCCCTGGTTCCTTTGGGATCTGCATTTTTGGGGATGAGGTGGGCCGAGCTCTGATGTGGAATTTGGAGAGAGGAGGTGGGGAGGGAAATAAACCACAATCACAGTCTCTGTTTGCTGATGATGTTCCCTGTGCCACTGCAACCAGCCTTTGCTCCATGCCCTGTGTGTGAGGGAACCTGAAGCTCTGCTATTGCTTTTCCTGCTGCTGGCTTGTCCTCAGACTGGGACAGGTTTCCTTTAGCCACTGTAACCTTCCGTCTGGCCGTGCCCTACCTGCCTGCTGCCCAGGCCATTGCCTCGGCTTGCTGTCCCTGGCTGGTGACAGGGTGGTTCTTGGTGACTGGGGCCAGCAAACCTCTGCTACACCAGGAAGGGGACGAGCATGGGGGGATTGCAACAAGTTGTTTGTCAGGGTGACTCTGGAAAAGATTAGCCAGGGAGAGATAAGCTTGCAATGCCTTAATATTGTTAGTAAGCAGTAACCAGCATTATTATTAGCTCAGCCGATAGCACGGGTGCAGGCTGGGGAGCTTTAATCTGTTTGGAGCCCGGGAACCACCCAACGGTGGTGAGACAGGGCAAAAAAAAGGAGGAATCCCCCATTTCTGCAGGAGATGGGAAGACGGAGCTCACCGAGGAGCTGCTGGCCTGTGGGCAACCTTGGGATCCATCACTGGAGGTGCCTGGCTGCAGACTGGCTGTGTGGGACTCGGTGCCGTGCCTCCGTCCCCGCGTGCTCCGTGTGATGCTCGGGGCCATGCTCCCGCCTTCCCGGGGCAGCACCGTGGCTCCTCCTGCCCTCCTGGCCAGGGCAGCAGCCGGCAGGAGGGCTGCAGGGGGATTATATTTAGAAGAAAAGGAAGAGAGGTGGTGATAAGGCGGCCCCCGCTATCTCACCGCGTGCCGAGCGGGGCTGTGGCCGTGGCCCAGCTCCATGATTTGGGCAGAAGCTGCGGGCGGGCAGGGGGGAGCAGGGAGAACAGCCTGGCATTGTCCCTCCTGTCCCTGGTGCAATTAACTGGAAAACAAGGCGAGGAAAAACAAGCCAAGATCCGGCCAGCGGGCAGTGCCCAGCTCTGCGGGGCGAGGCCGTGCCCGCAGCCCCAGCCCGCCGGCCGCAGGAGCTGCACCGCACTCGGCACCGCTCCTGCCTCACGTGCCGGAGGGAGCAGCTCTGCCCTTCCCTGCTGGGAGCGTTCCAAGCTGCTTTGCTGGCCATTGGGACCGTTGGCGAGGATTTCGCTGGGACAGAGCTGCCCTGGGCTGGGAGCACCCGGAGAAGCGTGAGGAGTGGTGGTACTGTGGGCGAAGCAGGCGTTGGCATCGTGGTGAGGTTTGCGGTGATGCCCCGGAGGAGGAACGGCTGGTGCCCGCACCGGGGGCACCGGGGGTAGGAAGTGGTGTGGTGGGAGGAGCTGCGGCCGAGAGCTCACCCATCCGCACCCACTGGGGCCGAGGTCGGCGAGCGGGTGGTGCTGCCAGAAGACCCTTCCCCAGGAGCTGGGAGGCAGCTGCTGCTTCACCGGGACCCAGCGCTCCCCATCCCGGGCTGGGGCCATGGAGAGGCGGAATCTTTCTGGGGAGAGGAGGCGTCTGAGCGCCTGCCTGGTGTGCCGGATGTGCTGCATCGGTTAGTACCCACCACCCTTCCCTGCCCAGCCCCGGGGGTAGGTGGGATGCAGCGTGTGAGCTTTATCCACCCTGCATTAACACCAGGGTTGGGAAGGGGCCCAGCACCGTGACTCTGGGAGGTTGAGGTGAAGGAAAAGTCCCTAAAAACACGTGAGAGTGACACAGCTTCCTATGGCCGGCGGTGCCAGGCAGCAGCTCCGTGGCTCAGCTGCGTTGTCCTGGGAAGCTGAGGGCTGAGCCTGGCAGGATGGGAAACGAGAGTGGATGTAGTTCAACCAACAGATAGTTTTTGGCACCTGGTTGCGTGCCTTGGGATGGAGCGGGACATTGCGAAGTGACGCGTTGCCGCGTGCCATGTGTTTGACTGTGGCGCTTTCGGAAGGGGAAGCCGTGGGGTGGATGAGGAAGAGGGCGGATGTTGGGTGGTGCTTTCCATGCTGTGGGGATGGAGACATCAGGAGGTTTTCTCGAGGACCGTTGGGGCTGTGCAGAGACCCCCTGTGATCCCCCATCCCAGGAAGTGGGATGTGGGGCTGTCCAGCAGGACACACAGTGTGGGTGGGGCTCTCTGGCTGAGAGATGGTGGTTTTCTCACTTTTCTTGATTTCTGGCTTAAAACCAAAGCAAGGGATGCTGCTTCCTGGTGGACCCTGATATGAAAGAGGTCTCTTGGGGGAGCAGGGCTTGTCCCTTCCCAAGTATCCCAGAGATCTCTTGGTCTGGATAGGACAGTGCTTGGGAACTGTCATGTGCCATGGGTTGGTGCTGAAGAACCTTTTCCTCCAAGGTGATATTGTTAAACCCAGGTGATCCCACTGGGCTCAGAGCTGGCTGTCAGGGTTGCCCTGAGCCCTCCTCACTGCCTGGGCATGGGGCAGTGGGAGCTGAGTGGGACCTCCCTGCACCCTGTGGGACCCTCCAGTGTGTGTGACCAATCTTGTGCTCTCTCCTTTCACCTTCTTTGCCTTTGTTTTTCATGTGATACTATTTTTTCCATGGAGCAAAAAGCCTTCCTAGAGCTCCCTTATTGCTGCTTGGCATCACCACAAATCTCCCATCCTGTCACCCTGCCACCCCTGGAGACGGGACCCCTTGGGGATGTCACCCATGTTGTCACCCTGTCCCGCCAGCATTCAGAACTCCCAGTGTCTCGCCAGGGCTGAGCTGCAGGACAGAAATAAACATTAAATCCTGACAATCCAATGAACCAAAAATACAGCGGCAGAATAAGCTGCTAATTGCACGCGCTGGCAGTGCCCAGCCGAGGCCTGTTACGGGACATCGGCGGGGTTTATATAATGCCTTAAAGCCTTCCGGGGAGGGGGACACCCTCCCAAAGTGGGGGCCTGGGGCAACCCCCCCCTCCCTCCCTGTGCTGCCTCCAGAGGGGACGAGGAGGCACAGCAGGGGCACATTCTGGGCGTTCAGCTGGTGCCTGCCAGCTGGAGTTAAACCTGTCCCAGTCACCCACGCCGCAGTCATTAAATAACCTTATTCTCACCCAAAAACCAGTGTGTTTTGTTCTAGCTCCCATTCCCCTGCCTGAGGGAGATGTTGGAGCCGCGTGAACCGCCCTGTCCCGCACTAACCCGTGAATAAACCGCCTCTGTTCCCTGTGCCGGCGCGGGATCCGTCCTGGCACCAGCGGCGATCCCTCTGTCTCTTCCCCTCAGTTCAAAGTCATTTGAGTTTCTGCATGAGAACCACTGACCAAGAGCTGCCTTTGTCTTCTTTTGACAGATGAACGGGACAGAGTCCAAAAGAAAACCTTCACTAAATGGGTCAATAAACACTTGATGAAGGTGAGAGTCACATATTTCTTATAAAGCCAGTTCAATGACCGTCTGCCTGTCTGTTCCAGCTCAGGACTGGCTGATAAATGCCTTTTTAAGGTTTTTTAAAAATCTTTTATGCCTGGAACTGTTTGACTTCAGTGTTCATATGTGCCTCTACTTAGAGCAGAGCAGGATGTGCTGGAAATGTGCTGGAGCCTTTGGAGGGCAGTGTAGCATCACCACACAGTGCTTTTAATGCCTTTCCCTTCTGGGTAACTGGTCCTTGCTTAGCAGGAGGCTTGCGCATCCTCCCTCATGCCAGGGTGAAGGAGGTTCTCCCCTCACACCACCTTGCCAGCAAAAATGGGCTTTTTTTCTTTCAGAGGATGCTGCTGCACGTAGAGGAGCCCCAAAATGTGCCAAGGGACATGTTTTTGAGCAGGATTAACGTGGCACCACAAGGTCCCTCCTGTTTTCTTGCTTAGTGCCATGTGGGTTTTAATTAATTCGCCATTTGCCAAAAACAAAATCTAAAAAGAAAAGAAGGAAAAAAAATGGTTTGGGCACAAGGTGTCCCAGCTGTGTTTTTCTACCAGCTTTGCAAAGCTCTGTGCCAAGCTTTTGGCTGCTTTCTAAGTCTTGCAAGGGAGGGAACAACAGAAAAATCTTGAGGCTGCTGTGGGAAAACATCTGGGGGATTTGCAGGAAAGTGAAACCCCAGGAAGAGGGCTGGGTGTCTGGGGAAGAGCAAGAACAGAGGCTGCATGTGGGCAGCCTGCTCCTGCAGATGTGCTGCAGGAAACCTCCTCTGCTGCCAGGTGGAATCTGGGTGCCGTGTTTCGGGAGATGCTTTAGGAATGTCAGAAGTGAAACCACGGCCTCAGGAGGAGCTACCCTTCCCACAGGGATCTGTGTGCAATATTATGGGATTACCTGGAGCACAGATGGTTTAACAGTTTGATTTTCTGTGTAAAATTGGCAGCAGCTTCTGCCAGGTCCTTGGGGAACGGGGAGGCCGCTCTCCTTGGCCACTGTTCTGGGATAATAGTTTTCAGTGGCCTGATGGCTTTTCCCTCCCCAGGTGCGCAAGCACATCAATGACCTCTACGAGGATTTACGGGATGGCCACAACCTCATCTCCCTCCTGGAAGTGCTGTCAGGAGTGAAGCTGGTAAGTCCAGGGATGGGCAGGGATCCTGGAGCCCCCCCCCCAAGCCCCCTCCGCCCTCCCCTGCTCCTCTCTACTCCCATCCATCAGCTGTCATTTCTTACACCATAGTTTTGTTTTCAAGCGTCTGTCATTGTTTATTTTACTATTATTATTTTATTATTTACCATTATATTTATTATTACTATTTTTAGTATTTATTTTCACTCAGAGCCCTTTCTCCCAGGCTGGTCTCTCGGATACCACCAAAGAATCTGATCATGGTGCTGGGTAGAACCCTCTCTTTGCTAAGTCTTACACACCTTCCTTGTCCAGTCTTGGCTCTGTAAATCATGGATAAATAGCAGATTTGACTAAGAACTGCTTCTGTGACAGCATGTCCAGCAGTTTAATTCAGATTTGACACTCCTGCCCCGTGCTCAGCTCCTGCACCAGCTGAGTTTGTAGCAGTCAGTGGTGCAAACGTCTTCTCGTAGAGTTCCCCCTCCTTCTTCCTCCTCCTCCTTCTCAGACTGACACATTCCCTCAGCTCCAGGAAGATCCCCATTGCTGTAACAGCGTAGCACAGCAGGAATTATTTTAGTTTTCCCCAAAAATAGGATCTGGGCAAAGATCTCCCACCTCCCTCTCTTACCCTCCAGAGACGCCAAATCAGGTTTTGTGGGGGCTGAAAAATTGGATCACACTACTCACGATCCAGACAGCTTCCTGCTCTTCAGCTTCCAAAATCAGGAGGAAATTCCTGTGCTGGAGCCTGGGGTGTGCCAGAGACCCAGCCGCCTTCGCCCCCTGCTCTTTTGTTTTCCCTCGTACCTGGGTGTTGCATTTTGGTTTCCATTCTGTCTCCCTGTTGTGTCCCCCTCCCGTGGCCGTCCCTCCCGCCCTCCTTAGCCCGTAGAGCCGCCAGCTGAGCGGAGCCTTCGCCTGGTGAGAGCGCCGGCCTGGTGCCGTGCAGGCAGCGAGGAGCGTGAGGAGGAAGATGATGATGATGATGAAGAAGTAGGTTGAGCCTGTCCCGGGTGCAGCGTATCCCTGGCAGGCACTGGGGGGCCGCCAGATAGTCCAGTGCAGCCCAGCACTCCCCTCTCTCCGTGGTTTTGGGTAAAGCCCACCTTGGGTGGCTGCCCTGAGCGAGGCTGTGTGGAGGGGAGGCTGTGAGTGGAGATGCAGCCCCGTTGCAGGGCTGTGTTCCCTGAGCTGGATTATCTGTGCGTGCACCTCGGCGTCTGCCTGCAGTCAGGGCACCCACCCACCTGGTGTGACAGCATGTGTCCCCTCCACGGGGTGGGAGGGGACAGGGACGGGTCCCACACGCTGCTCACCTGGCACTGCATGGACAGGCTCCGGGCACAGGCACTTCCCCGCACACGGGGCACAACCAGCACCCCCCGTGCATGTGAGTGGAGGTGGGAGCACAGCCTGGTCCCAGGCAAGGGGCAGCCTGCAGGGGACAGACCCCAAAACTCGCTCAGGTGTAAGAAAAAGTTTATTTTCCAGCCCCTGTGCTCTGGGTGATGATGCCCTTGTGCAGTGTCAACTCCCTGGAGCAGTGCAGGAGGAGCTGGGGCTGTAGCACCTTCCCTGCAGCCCTGGACATGTTCCCACTGCAGGGACAGCTCTTCCCTTCAGGCTGAGGAAGGAAGGTGACTCGGAGGACTTGGGGTGTCCTAACAGTTCAGAACATGGTGTCCCTGCCCATGGCAAGGAGTTGGAATTAGATGGTCTTTAAGGTCCTTTCCAACCCCAGCTTCCTGTGATTTTATGCACATCCTGGTGAATCCTGATATTGAGGCTGGGATCAGGATTTGGGCACCAATCCTGCCACTCCTACTGATTCAAAGCAGACCAAACATCCTGCACCTTTTCCCTGGCTGTGGCTCAACCAACAGGTACCTCCGGAAATCCCTGACCTGCAGCAACAACAGGCACCGTCCAGGGTGTCTGATTTTCCCCTTCCCGAGGGATTCAGAGATGGTACCTGGGGGGCAGCAGCCCCTGCCCATGTGCAGGAAGAGGCAAGCTGGGTCTGGAGGGGCTAATGCTGAAGTTGGGGTTCCTCTGCCATCAGTGGAGACCCCCAGCTGGTCCCTGCCTGGGTCTCCATGTTCTGCTTCCACCTGGATCAATCGGACTCTGTATCTGTTTGAGTTCATCTCTTTGCTGAGCCCTTTTCCCAACTTGTCTGGCTGTCCATAGGGTGGGCGAGATCCTGCCCTGGGATCTTGGAGTCTGAGCCCATCCTGCCTGCTGCTGGGCCTGGACACTGACCCTCAGGGTCTCAGCAGAGGTCTCGGGTCTTCCCACCTCCGTCTCCCTCTGGGGTCTTTTTGCCCTTTTCCAGCAGGATTGTGCACAGCCATGGCTTTATTTGCTCCAGAATGACACAGAGCAGGGTGTGTGGGTGCACAGGGGGTCACACCAGCACGCTGACAGCTCCCAGGGGACCCCGGGGGATCACTGTGCATGTGGGGTGCTGCCAGCCCAGCCCTGTGAGCCCGACCTGAAGCTGCTGCCTCTCTCTTGCAGCCACGTGAGAAGGGGCGGATGCGCTTCCACCGTCTGCAGAACGTGCAGATTGCCCTGGATTTCCTGAAGCAGCGACAGGTAAGAGCTGATTGAGGCTCATCCAGCAGAACTGGGCGTGGTTTGTGGTTCTTTCTCCTTGCTGGGGCTTGGGACGGATGCCAAGAAGCAGCATCAGCCCATGCTGGGGTGTGCCTGTCTCTGTTGTGCCAGTGCTGGTTGAGGATGGCTTTTGGGAGTTTTGTGCCTCTGAAAGCCACCCATGCTCAGAAAAACTGGTATGAAAATGGGGGATCAACTCCAGTCCTGGGAAGGGATTTGCAAATGTCACCAACAGCTGCTTCTGCGACCTGAAAGCCTCACCAGGGGCTCCTTGGCAGATCCTGGTGGTAGGGATGGGCAGCTGTGGCACATCCATGCCTTCCCACCAGCCCTGGGGGAGATGTGGCTGCTGGTTCTGCCCAGCCCACACAGCCATGGCCTCGGTGCTGGCACCGCCGGGTGCCTCTGTGGCATCAGCCCTACTACAGATGTCAGCATGGACTTACTGTCCTTCAGTTTTTGGAG
The DNA here is from genome assembly GCA_035583155.1 of Acropternis orthonyx. Lineage (NCBI taxonomy): Eukaryota > Metazoa > Chordata > Aves > Passeriformes > Rhinocryptidae > Acropternis > Acropternis orthonyx. The sequence continues at coordinate 4,649,859 of JAWWEU010000062.1, forward strand.
GGTAGGCTCCCTCCGCCAGGTTTTTGGGAGCTGCTGGCCCCACTGTGCCTGTGCAGCTGGCAGAGACCAGTCATGCTCCACACCCCTGGGCAGATCCTGCCTGGAGCAATGGGATGCATCCCGAGACTTGTTGGCTGTGCAGGTGAAACCCCCGCAGCCCCGGGGCCGGGTGTCCTGTTCTGCCTGTTGGGTCAGGTCTCCCCACCGTGATGCTCCCAGATATGCCAAGATGACGATGATGATAAATTGTACCAGTTCATGCTGAAGCAGAGACTTTTCTCTCTTGCTGCTGGCCTGAGGGCACTGAATAAATTTGAGCACATTCCCTACTCCAGGGAGGGTGAGCCGCTTCCAACCCCCCCGCCTCTTCCTCCTCCCCAGCTCCTTGATAGAGACATTTTGCCAAGGGCTCTGGGGAACTTGTTTCTCCACTTGGATGAAACAGCTTTTTCCTTTGAAGTGTGATGGATGGCCTGGTGGCCTTGCTGGGATGTCTTAGCCCAGACACTCCTGCCAGAGGCTGATCGTGGGGTCCCATTGCATCGTGGGGAGCAGGGATTCCCCCAAGGGAGAAGAGTGAGGGCAATGCCTTCGTTAGGGCTGATTGATTAGAGCTTGGTTTTGAGCCCAGGATGGAGTTAAACCTTGGTCATCCCCTTTTACCCATGATATGTGGGCTGTAGCTGTTCAATTATGCCCCAGTGCTTGAGGCTCCGGGGATGCTGCTCTGTGAGCTGAAGTAAAGCCACTAAAGTGCTGGGAAAGCAGTTCTGGATGGAGAGTGCTGGAAACATGGAAAAATCCTTCCCGAGCCAGGAGACAAGGTGGCCTTGCTGCCTCCTTGGGAGGCACTGGGCTGTTGTGTGCCCACTCCCCAAGCAGTGCTTGGGGTGGCCCTGGGGACAGCGCGGTGGGGGACGCATCCCCCTGCTCTCAGGGTGAGACTGACGGGCAGCTTTGACCCTGTTGTGTCTTTTTCAGGTGAAACTGGTGAATATTCGCAATGATGACATCACGGACGGCAACCCCAAGCTCACCCTGGGGCTCATATGGACGATCATCCTCCACTTCCAGGTAGGTCGTGGAAGTTCCTTGCGGGGGGATGCGGGGCGGACGGTGGGAGCACGTTGTCTCTGCCATCATCCGTGTTCCTGCGTGTTCCATGGCGACGCTGGCACACGGGTGGGTCCGGGGGGTCAGCACACGTTGCAGTGCCATGGAGACCGTGTGGGAGAACAGCAACACGCTCTGCTCATCATTTACATACTGAAATCATTAGTGGTGGGTTGTGTGCAGTGGCCTCCCGGTTGGCTCCGGGGTTGTTGGCAGTCGCTGTTTGCTCAGCTGGAGGCTCTGGAGAAGAGCAGATTCGGAAGGGGCCGCGGGGCTGTTATCCCAAGCTGTTCCCGGCCGTTTGGGTGGTCGGTGCAGCCACAGGACTTTTCAATGGGATGGAATGTGTCAGCTGTGTGACAGTGGTTCAGGACAGGGATGGGAGAAGCTCCCTGACCTGGGACTGTCTCCAGCAATTGTGTGCTAGAGATGCTTTTGGAGTTATCTGGTTGTAGCTTCGATGCCCTCAGGGGGGTGACGTGTGGCCCCCAGTGCCACCAGTGTGTTGGCATGTGGGACTTGCTGAGTGGTGCTGTTGTCAGCAGCTTGTGGCCATACGGCATTAACTCTGGGGTCATCTCCACTGTGGGACCAAGCCCGTGGGAGCTGCTGTGTCCCAGCTCCCTGCTGTATCCCTGCTGGCATCTTCCAGACAGGACTAGTGCTGGCTTTGAGACTCAAGAGGAAGATTATATTTTTTGGAGGATGGGCAGTGGCTCGGGAAGAGGCTTTTGGGAGGAATGTGGGGATAAGCGGGGTGTAAGGCTGCTGACGAGGCGCTCTTCCCGAGCTTTGGCCCTGGGAAACAGCCGGGGTCGAGCAGGCTCTGGATGCTGATGAGTCACCATCATCTCCACTGGGGCCCTGGCTGTGGCATCTTGTCCCTGCTGTCCTCCTGGTCACCCTGCCCTGGTGCATCCTCTGCTGCAGGAGACCATGGAGAGGGCATAGGGAAGTCCTGGGTCCCTTCCATGCCTGGCTGGGAGGGGATGTTGCCACTGCCGTGGGGGACAGGGCTGGTGACACGGGGAGTGGGGCTGGTGCCACCGAGCCTGCGCGTCCTCTCCCTGCCTGCGCTAACGGGATTTTTTCTGCGTTTGTAGCTCCATTGTGAACCTCTTAATCTCCTGTGTCCCAGTGCTGCTGCCTGGGGGCAGGCGGCGGGGAGAACCCGGGAGAGGTTTGGGGCGGGATGGGGCGGGTGCAGAGCCCAGGCACGACCAGCTCTGCACAGAGCTGGGTGGTGCAGATGAGGGGGGTGCCCACACTGCCCTGGGGGCCTCCCTGTGCCCTGGGAGCTCTCGAGGTCACTGGTTTCCCTGAGTCATCTCCTGCGTTGCTCCTCATTGAGTGTTTCCTCACTGAGTGTTTCCCTGCTTGCTGGGGCTGAGCTCAGTGCCCCCATCTTTATGCCTAGTGTTCCCTAGTTTTTGTCACACCCCCACTTTGAGTGCTGCCCCACTTTGGTTACCCTGCTCTGGTCCCTCTGAGCTGATGAGCAGAGTTGGGATGCTGTGTGCTCCTCAAACCCCTGCCCTAGGCAGTGTGTGGGGCAGGAGCTGCAGGAGGGATGCAGGACTGGTGCCAGAGGGGGATGGGGAGCATCGTTCTGCCCTTCCTGTTGGGACCCTGTAGCAGTGCTGTGTCCCCAGGGCACCTTGGGCTGCCCATCCGTGCCCCAGACTGGGTGAGCCCCGTAGGCATGTGAGCACGCGAGCTGGTCTTCTGGGGCTCTTGGAATTAAGAATTAAGGAGCAAACCTCCCGAACTGGAGAGCAACACCCCTGCGGAGCTGGTTGGTGGGCATGCAGAGTCACTCTGACTCCTCCCTGCTTTTTTTTTTTTCCCATTTATCTCCCACCCCTTCCTTTATCCTACCTTTGCCAACCTTCCTTGGGTTTTGTGTTTTATCCCCCCTTTCCCCACCCTCTCCTACTCCCCTCCTCGCTTGACTGCCTGATTCCTGCTCCCTGTTTGTGCTGGCGAGGGCCGTGCTCCAATTACCTCATATTCGGAGAGAAGGACGCCGCAGCCAATCCCCGCTCCCTCTGCTTTTAGGTCAAGTGATTTCTGAACTGCAGTGAGATGCTTTGAATTTGTCTCCTCGCAGCCCAGGCTGTAAGATGGCTGTCTGGAGCGGCGGCAGTGGCGGCTGGGCTGGCGGGAGGGCCGGCGGCGAGGGGCAGCCGGTGCGATGCTGCGTGCCAGGCGCTTGAGCCGATGCAGCCCGGGCTGGGATTTATTCGGGAGCCGGCGACTTGCTTAGCTGCGTTACTGCCGGCACCGAGGAGGAGGAGCAGCAGGAGATGGGGAATTCGCTGGGCTGCGTTAAAGAGCAGAAGGAAAAAGCTGTGGGGAAGGCACCGCTGTCTCCCAAAAAAAGGGTCCGCTTCAAACGGAGGCGGAGAGGGAAGAGGAGAGCGATGCCGGAGGCAGCCCCGCAGGAGGAGCCCCGGGCGCTGGAGGTGGCTGAGGATGAGGAGGCACCCAAGTCGAAGGCACCCCCCCGGCAGGAGGGAGGAGAGGAGCCCCGCGGTGGGGACCCCGACCCGTCGGCGCTGCACCCCGGCATCATCGTGCAGGTGAAGGAGCGCTTCCAGGGGGAGGTGCAGAAAGCTCGCCTGGTGCTGGAGCCGCAGCGGCCGGGTGTGGCGGGAGCTCCCCGGGAGGAAGGCACCACCGTCATCGCCCGCCTGCTGGAGAACCCGGCCGAGAAGGGCTGCGAGAAGGCGGTGAGCCGGCTGGTCGAGCTGCAGAGGAGCGGCACCGGGAGCTGCCGGGCTGTGCTGCTGCCCCTGCGCGGGGGCACCGGTGGCCACGCGGAGGGGCTCCTGTCCCCGGCCGGCGCCGTGCCCGGCGAGCAGCCAGAGAGAAGCCGGGAGCCGGGGGCTGGCAGCGCTCGGGATGCCTGGGGGAAAGGAGGCAGTGATGATCCCAACTCCAGCGCCGCATGGACCTGCTCCTCCGCGGCAGAGCCGGGCACCGTCTCGGAGCTGTCTACACCGTCCCCCATGGTGGACCAGCTGGAAAACCCCAGCGTGGGGAGAACCTCAGGGTTGCCGTCGTCTCTGTCTGGGGAGGGAGATGGGCACGGACTGCCAGCTTCCCGCAGCCCGTCCTCCCTCAGCGCGGCCCGGAGCTCCTCGGGGTATGGCAGCGACCCGGCACACCGGCCAGCCAAGGGCACAGGAGCTGGTGGGACCACGGTGTCACCCTCTGATGGTGGCCACAGACTCGCTGCAGAGGGCTGGGACTGGAGGGGGAGCTCAGGGACAGCTGGAGCAATGGTCAGTGTCTGTGTGTGCCCTCATCCCCTTTTTGGAGTGGGGGGGGGGAACGACTTGGTTCAGTGGACCCCAGATCCTGGTGGTCGCTGGGGATGGTCACCCCACCCAACCTGGTGCTGAGCGCAGGCAGGAGAACGCTGGTGCAGAAAGCTCCCGAAGCCTCCTCCCCAGGAAAGCATCTCTGTCCTGTCTTCTGCTCCTGGCACAGGCAGACTGAGAGCAGCAGCCACCAGAGCTGCTGGGTGCGGCTGGCGGTCACACAGGGTCTCGGTGCCATTGCTGTCACCAGTGACACACGTGCCCTCAGGGCTGCTGGGCCGGGGGTGAGTTTGTGCTGTCCCCTTCTTGCTGCCCGTGCTCAGCTGCCGGGGGGGTGGCAGTTGGTGAATGTGGAGACATAGGGCTCTACCTACTCCAAGGGGTCTCCAGGAGGAAGAGGAGGGGATGATAACTGTGTTTCGGAGCTTGTTGCTATTTGGAGGTCACTCTTAGGTGGTGACAGGGCAGGGGACGGTGCCCTTGGGTTTGGTCAAACTTTGCACTCCCCAGGACAAGTGTGTGGTTTGAGGGGCTGTGGCTCCCAGTACCTTTGCTGGGTTGGGACCACTGTCACAGGCACCATTTGGCCTTCAGCATGCTGCCACCAGTTGCTTGATGCATGAGGCTGATGTTGGAAGGGTTTGGCCCCAGGTCCTGTGAGTTTCCGCTCTCTTTTCTCGCTGAGGCCTCCCTAAATCTTTGTCCTGTCACAGACGTGAAGAAAGGAGGGTGGAGCTGGTGCCGCATCCTGCACCTCTGTAAGCGCATCCCTAGGAGAGTCTCCTGCAAGGATGCTCTCAGGGAAAAAGCCCAGTGGTTGGAGAACTCCAGTGCTGTGTCAGTGGTTAAAAATACAGGATTGATCAGAACTGGGTGCCGTGAGGTGCTCCCCGATGGGCAGCGATGCTGGGAGAGCCTGGGTGGGGCACAGCCAATGGGTGGGTTCACAGAAGGGTTCATTCTGATCTTAATTAAGAGCTGTCAGGTAATTAGTAAGGGGGTGCTGAGCAGATGGAGGTTTGTGGGTCTCTTCCTGCTCCCTGCGGACTTGGAGGGTCCCATCCTGCATCCTGCTGCTCACCCAGCGCATTGCCCTATCCATCCCGGCTCTGCTGCCAGGTGCCAGCTCCCAGGTTCCCTAAGGAAAGCCAGCCCTGGGGCTGGAGGAGTTAAAGGCAGTGCCGGAGGTGTGGCAGCAGCTGACAAAGAGCAGTTTTATGTGTGATGAGCATATCAGGCTTGGAAGAGGGAGGTGAGCTGCAGCATACCAATTACACCAGCAGCATCCGCCCCGCCGGCGGGGAGAGATGGATAATCCTGCAGGTCCCTGTCTCCTGCCTGCAAAGGAATGTCTGACAGCTGGGACCTGTGCAATGCCAGCACCCAACTGGGTGCATTTGGAGGAGGAATAAAGCAACTGGGTGTTTTCAAGGCAGCGGGTGGGGTTGGGTCCTGGCACACCTTCTCCCTGCAGTGCCGGGAGGAGGAATCCAGGGAGCGAACAGCCTGCATTGCCTTTCCACACGCACCCCAGAAATCTGAGGAGCTCACATCCTCCCTTTTGTCTGCCCCTTAATTAAGGGGAGGTAATTGTACTAATTGGGGAACTGGAAGGGGGGAGGGCGAGGAGGAAGCCGTGCCAATCAGAAAGATGCTGGCATGTGGAGACACGTGCGTGGTGTCACGTGCCAGTCTGGGATTCGCAGCCAGTCCTGTCGTCTGTCTGAGGGGTCCGTGACTGTCGGTCTCTTTTGTTGGGGAAGTGGGTCATGGCACCCCTGCCACCAGCAGCTCCTGGCACGCACCTTTCCAGGCACAGTGAGGCAGAGGGGGGATGTGACAGCCTTTTCCCCATCCTTCCCTTTCCCACTGGGATGGAGCTGGTGGCCCTGCTCCATAGCTGGAGGTCAGGGAGAGACATTCTCTCCAAATGCTGTTTCCTGCTTCTTAAGTTTGTATGTTTTTGCCCTGGAGCTCCAGGTGGAGCATCCCCTGCCACACCTGACACCCTGGCAAGGGGTGGTGTCAGTGGTCCCTTCTTGGGTGCTCCCTTGCTGCCCACCATGGGTGCTGTTGGAGGGGAGCCTCGGGTGTCCAGAGGTGCTGGGTCTCCTCGTGGTGAGTGCTGGGCAGGAGGAGCAGATGTACACGAGCATTGCTGTTGGCACGGCGTGTTTGGGGCAGGAAGGGACCTGCCTGGGGCCTACTCTCTCCGGGACATTGCATTCCCAGCGAGGTGTGTCCCAAGCCCTGGCTGGCAGGGATGGGGATGGTGCGGAAAAGCAGCTCCTGTGGTTGTAGGAAGCCAGGATCTGGTGGTGGTGGCTCCTGTTCCAGCTGGGTTTGGCTGCATGGCCAAGCAGCACCTCGTGCCCCTGTGTAATGGGGTTGGCAGATGTCTGGCTCTGCCTCCCTCACCTCTCTGGATCTCCAACCTGCCCAAACCACACCACACCCCAGCTCCCTCCTGCAGGTCTGGTGGTCCATTCCCAAATTTGTCACCTTTCTACCCCATGGTGACCAGGAGTTTCCTGTTGCCCTTCCTGGCAGCTGCCAGGTCTGGGGCGAGTTCATAGAAACCGGGTGTGCCTGATGGAGCTTTTCCTGCTCCCGCATCATCCCATGGCTTGCCACTTCCTTACAGATCTCCGACATCTACATCAGCGGGGAGCTGGGGGATATGTCAGCCAAGGAGAAGCTGCTTCTGTGGACGCAAAAGGTGACAGCAGGTTACATTGGGGTGAAGTGCACCAACTTCTCCTCATGCTGGAGCGATGGGAAGATGTTCAACGCACTCATCCACAGATACAGGTAGGCAGGAAGGAGCAGTGGAGAACATCGTGTGGGTGGGAGGAGGGATGAGGATCTCCTGGGGGTCCCTGCCCACTGTGGTCAGTGATGGTCTGGAGAACTTGAAGACGTGGGTGAGGCTTGCAGGGAGCAATGTCTTTTTTTACCTGAAATTATCTCTTCTGCCAGAGAGCTGGGGGGTGGATGCTTGGAATGAGCAACAAATACATCACTTTGCAAGAAAAAAACATCTTAATGAGGTTGGGGAGAGAGGCAAAAAAGAAAAGCTTTTAAACTCTGAGTGCTGCAGTGGTTACATGTCAGTGCTGCCCTTTCCCTTTCCCTGAATAGCAGCACTTCCATCCATGCTTTTCTCCCAGGATCTCAGAGCTTTCCTGAGCAGCATTTAAAGCTCTCACAGTTCCTTGAGGGACAGCACAGCCCTAACACACCTTCTGCCGTGCTCACTGTGGGCAGTGAGTCACAGGCAGGGCTGGTTTTTGCCTTGGCTCTTTGGTCAATGGGATCAAGAAGTTTCCTCCACAGCCTGAACCTCCCCTTCCCAAAGGGGACGAGCTGGGGCGGTGCTGCAGCCCAGGTGCCCTCAGAGAGCCACCACCCATGGCAGCAACGCCCATCCAGGATGCTCTGCCCTGGGCACCTCGTGCTGTTTGCCACCGTCGTGACTCTGGTGCATGTCTTGCAGGCCAGATCTGGTGGACATGGAGAGGGTGCAGATCCAGAGTAACCGGGAGAACCTGGAGCAGGCCTTCGAGATCGCCGAGCGCCTGGGGGTCACACGGCTGCTGGACGCCGAAGGTGGGAGGCTGGGGAACGTGGTGGTGCAGGCAAATGCAGACCTTTCCACCCACTCCCATTCCTCATTGCCTCTCTGCTTCCCTCTTGGCAGATGTGGATGTCCCCTCTCCGGATGAGAAATCCGTGATAACTTATGTGTCTTCAATCTACGATGCCTTTCCCAAAGTCCCTGAGGGAGGAGAAGGGATCAGCGCTATCGTAAGTATTGCTGTGGTTTGGGAGGCTGGGAAAGCGATTTGGGAGGCAGGTGGTTGGTGTGGGAAAGGTTTGGAGGATCCCTGTTCCCTGTAGTGGATGGCTGATGGGTGGAAGAGGCTTAGGGGAGGAAGGAGCTTCCCCATTAGCGTGTCTGCCCTGTGACCTACTGGTCTGCCTGTAGGGCTGTGGTGTTCTCCAAGCTCTGCAGGTTCTTCCATGGCTTTTAAGCTCATGGGGAAGCTGAGCTGGCTTCCAGGGAGCAGCTTGCAAGGAGGATCCTCCTCCTCCTCATTGTACCTGGGATGGCATCACAGCAGGGAGGCGCTGGCAAATGATCCACCGTGTAGCTTGACTGTGGCACCTCAGTTCCCTCTGTGCTCTGCCGGGCTCTCCCTTTTCCCCACGGAGACTTGCCCACCAGCAAGTGCTCTGCAAAGGCACTCTCACCCTGCAGGAGGTGGATTCGAGGTGGCTGGAATACCAAACCCGCTTGGAGTCCCTCATCTCATGGATCAAGCAGCACACGATACTCATGTCAGACAAATCCTTCCCCCAGAACCCTGTAGAGCTAAAGGTAGGTCCTGGATAAGGTCCATCCTCGGTGTCCTGTGTGTTTAGTGCCGAGGGAGGGGTGGTGGCATTCCCCAGGATGGTTCCTGATGAGCCTTTCTCATCCCAGGCACTTTATAACCAGTACATACACTTCAAAGAAACTGAAATCCCAGCAAAGGAGCAGGAAAAAGGAAGGATAGAGGAGCTCTACAAACTCTTAGAGGTAAGGATCATCATGGCTACCTGGAGGCTTGTGGGTGGGAGTGCTGTGCTTTTGGCAAGACTGAGTGTGCTCGGTTCAGGGTAAATGATGTAGCGAGCAGCAAACTGGGAGCAGAGACAGAGCTGGTGCCTTACAAGCTGCTTTCATTGCTGTAACCCATAACCAGCACAAGGAAGAGGTGGGAAATGCCAGTCTGTTGATGTTTTCCCCAGGTGTGGATTGAATTTGGACGTATCAAGTTGCCTCAGGGTTACCACCCCAACGATGTGGAGGAGGAGTGGGGCAAGCTCATCATAGAGATGCTGGAGCGCGAGAAGCTGCTGCGGCCGGCGGTGGAGAGGTCAGTGCTGTGCCTGTGGAAGGGATGTCTCCTGCTCCCCTGGCCAGGGGGACATCCCAAGCCTCTCTCTCATCTCCCTCTGTCATTCCAGGCTGGAACTGCTGCTACAAATCGCTAACAAAATCCAGAATGGTGCTCTGAACTGTGAAGAAAAACTCACTCTGGCCAAGAACACGCTACAGGCTGTGAGTGGGGGGATAGGATTTCCCACTACTAATTTCATTTATTTCTTTGTTTTTCTGCTCTTCTTTTGTACCTATCTCCTCACCTCTCTTCTGCCTGGGGTGCTGGATTCCCCTAGACAGATTTCCTTTCTCTTCTGCCCTTGAGCCTATCCCCAAGGGGCTAAAGTGGGGGTGGAGGATACCTGGTGAACCGTTGTGGTTGTAGAGGACTTTGGGGCAGGGTGGCCAGGGAATGGTGTTGCCTTCTGGGGATGGAACTATCGAGGCTGGACATCTTGAGAGGTGCTGGTGTGGAGGAGAACAGCACTTCTGGGAAAGCTTGTTGTATAATGAGGCTTAAAACCCCCAAAACATGTTTTATTTGCCTAAAAAACTATCAGGAAGGACTCAGTGGCAGACCCTGGGTAGGCAGTGGATTTCTGAAGAGGGTTTTTTGTTTTGGGAGAAAGAGATGTTGGTTGAAAGGCTTGGGAGCTAAAAATGATGATCCCATCTATCCCCAGATGCTTTCAGCTCATCTGCAGAAGTTTTTCTAAAGGGAATGTCCTGGGTGGGGTGTGAGGGATGAGTTCATGTCCTGCTCAAGTTAAGCCTGTGCATCCAAAGGTTTTTTCTGTCTCCAAGCTGGTGCTGGGCTGCTGTGATGTTCTCCCTGCCTCTCCTGGGCTGAGGGGGCCCAGCCCTCAGTGTCCTATCTCCTGGTGCAGGATGCTGCTCACCTGGAGTCAGGCCAGCCGGTGCAGTACGAGTCCGACGTGGTCGTGTACCTGCAGGAGTGCGAGGGGCTCATCCGCCAGCTCCAGGTAGATGTGCAGATCCTTCGGGATGAGAATTACTACCAGCTGGAGGAGCTGGTGTTCAGGTGAGAGAGGCTGTGTCTGAGATGGAGAAACGTGGCTCCTCTGCTCTGTTTCGTGTGTGTATCTCCTTACCCACTCCTTGCTCGCTCCCCCAGGATCATGCGGCTGCAGGACGAGCTGGTGACACTGAGGCTGGAATGCACTAACCTGTACAGGAAAGGCCACTTCTCCACCCTGGAGCTGGTGCCCACGTCCACACTGAGCACGATGCACTTGAAGGGCGAGTCCCTGACGAAGGGGCTCCACACCTCCTCGGCCTCCTGGTTCAGGAAGCCCATGACTAGGACAGAGCTGGTGGCCATCTCCTCGTCTGAAGATGAAGGCAACCTCCGGTTTGTGTACGAGCTGCTGGCCTGGGTGGAGGAGATGCAGGTGAGTGCTGGGCCAACTCTCCTGTGGGAAGGCAGGAAGCTGCTCTGGGCTTTTTCCTGCCTTTATCTATGGATGATTGTTTTGAAGTTCAGCGTTTCTGGAGAGTTCTGACACTTTTGTCTTGAGATGGGTTTTCCCTCTTGTGGGTACCAGAGGAGCCTTTCAAAGCTGGAAGCAAATTTGTACTGATGCAGTCAGTTGGTCTTATGTGGGTGTGAAGCTTGTGTAGGCTGCCCTGGAATCATTCAGTGTTGGAGCACTGGCTTAGGATCTTCTACCAGGACTGGGTGGTGTTTGCTCCCTGTGGAGTGACCTGGGAGGCTTCTTTGCCCTCATGTCCTTTTGGGATGAGCTCCTACAGATGAGAAATGCTAACTTGAGCCTCTTGGCCTGTTTCAGATGAGACTGGAGCGGGCAGAGTGGGGGACTGACCTTCCAAGTGTGGAATCCCAGCTGGAGACCCAGCGGCACATCCATACCAGCGTGGAGGACCTGGGCTCCAGTGTGAAGGAGGCCAGGATGTACGAGGTATGGCATGGGCTGGGTGACACAGTGCATGGCATGACGTGCACAGGGACACGAGGGCATCATGGTCAGCTCTGGTGGGTAAAGGTGCCTGGGACAGAGGTGCTTTTTTAAGGGTGGAGCTTCTGAATCAGTGCAGTGCAAGGGGCTGCTGCCCTGAGCCATCCTCTCCACCTCCTCTTCCTCACACAGAGCTGGGCAGAAGGATGTGGGTATGGGGTTTAAAGTGATGCCATCCCGTGTCAGGTAACAGGAGCATTTTTCATCCTTCAGGGTAAAATGTCTCCGAATTTCCGCGCGAGCTACACGGAGACGCTTGGCAAGCTGGAGACACAGTACTGCAAGCTGCTGGTGAGTGGGCTCCCAGTGCGCCTCTGGAACCACCCCAGCTGGGGAGGGGGGAAGAAACATGTTTGCCTTCAGAGCAGGGAAGAGGAATCATCCTTCCTTGTGTTCAGGAAACCTCGAGCTTCCGGCTGAGACACCTCCAGAACTTGTACGGGTTCGTGTCTCGGGCCACTGCTGAGCTGATTTGGCTGAATGAGAAGGAGGAGGAGGAACTGGCCTATGACTGGAGCGACAACAACCCCAACATTGCAGCCAAGAAGAACTACTTCTCAGTGAGTGGGAGGGTGGGATGAGTGGGTGCTCTCTTGGTTGTGCTGCTGCTGCTTTTGATCTGCTGTGGGACCTTCAGCTCCCAACAGACCTGAATTCCCCAGAGTCTGGATGTTTCCTCCCAAGTCACTGGGCTTGTAGCTCCAGAGTGGAGCTGATGGAAGTTCTCCCCAAAGCAGAAAGTGCAAAAAAAGTGTGTGTTCAATTGAATTTCAATCAAAAAGGCATCAAAAGATTTATTTTTAGCATTATTTGGAACTAAAGACACATTTGACTAGTAGAGGGGAAATAAAGTTGGAGCCAAAGAGGAAAATTGATTCCTCTTTAAAGCAGTATAAATAAATTCCCATCTTTTCACAATCACACTGTCTGGAGCTGAAGAGGTCCCCGGGCAGGTTTCCAGTGCCTGTGTTAAATCTGCCCTGGGTGTTTGGCACACAGGAGGCATCCCAGTGGGAATGGGCTGTGGTGCTCCCCTAAGCTGTGCTGGATTCCCTGCAATACGCTGGTATTTCCCGCAGTGCTTCCGTGCTGTGTTAGCTGGACACATGGTCGTTCCCCATAGCTGAGATTTGGGCTTTGCTTGTGTCCTTGGTGCAGGAGCTGACGGCGGAGCTGGAGGAGAAGCAGGACATCTTCCGCTCCCTCCAGGACATGGCCGAGCTGCTGTCCCTGGAGAACCACCCGGCCAAGCAAACTGTAGAGGTGAGTGGGCACCTGGAGGAGCTGGGAGATTCCTGGGAATCAACTGGCAGCAAATCTTCTCATCTGGGATTGGGAGACTTGCTGTCCCACCCCATAGTGCCTGACAAAGTGTTTTATGGTGGCAGAACATCAGTGCAGTGATAGAGCTGTTTTATTTTGGGAAGTGCAATGAGAAGCTTGAGGCCATTCCCAAGTAATCCCTGCCTCAAATTAAGACACAGATATACAGAGCACAGGCCTTTCCTGCAGCAAGGTGATACAGGGAATGGCCTTGGCTGCCCTGGAGTCATTCAGGCTTCTGGGGATACTGTCGTGGTGAAGCAAAGGGCTGCAGGCACCTGTTTCTCCCTGGGATTTCTCTGGGATTGGGAGAAAGCAGACCTGTGCATCCCACAGCCTCTGGAATCGTGTGCCCATGAGTGTGTGGATCACAGAGATGTTGGTGGTCCAGGGTCTGCCATCTCCTGCTCCTCCTGCCTGTGTCCAAACCCTCCTGGCTGCAGCCATATCTTACCCATTTATGTCCTGCCCACGACCCTCCAGGCTGTACATGCTCCTCATCCATCACCGTTTTCCGTGTGTTTCCCAGGCATACAGCGCTGCTGTGCAGACTCAGTGGCAGTGGATTAAGCAGCTCTGCCTGTGTGTGGAGCAGCACGTGAAGGAGAATGCTGCCTATTTTCAGGTATTTGGGAGGGGCAGCCCAAATTCCCTTGGTGTCCATCCACAGAATCCCTATGCATGAGCTTCCTACACTGCTGTTCTCTTTGGGGGAGAGCGAAGGAGGATTTGGGGTGCCCAGGGTTTCTCCTGAGTATCTCTTAGCTGCTCTGTGGGGATGTCTTGCTAGGGAATAAAAGGATCAGCTTCCCTGTAGTGCAGGTTTCTGTGACCCTTTTGCCTTTGCAGTTCTTCAGCGATGCCCGGGAGTCGGAGACGTACCTGCGGAACCTGCAGGATTCCATCAAAAGGAAGTATTCTTGTGACCATAACACGAGCCTGACCCGGCTGGAGGACCTGCTGCAGGACTCCATGGTGGGTTCTCTGTCATCCCACCGTGCTGGGATGGCCTGGCTCCGGCCCGGCCACGTTGCTTGGGGCACCTCTTGCTTCCCAGGGAAAACCAGGCTCTTTATTCCCACAGTTTGATGTAACGTGGTTTGTTTTCCACCTCGGTCAACATTCTGCTTCTCCTTGGAGCTGTGGCACGTGTTTGTACGTGGCCATGGGGCAAAGGCTGTGGGTGACCCCAGCTGTGTGGTGGCTGGATCTTGGTCACTGTCACTCAGAGGCACCATCCAAGCCTCTCTGTGCCCTCGGGGTGCAGAGCAGGTTCCCTGTGCTGCCTGTGCCAGTTCAGAGCTGACGTGTGAGCTGGTTCTGCCCCATCCGTGCCCATCGTGCCACCCTGGTTGAGTTGTGCTGACAGAGCCTGTAGGATGCTCCTGGTCCTGCTTCTGAGCTGGTGGGATGTGGAGAAATGCCTGCTCTTTATCCAGCCCAAATCCCACGTTAATCCGTCGCACTGAATGGGGGGAGAGCCAGGGCAGCCCGACTGTGCCAGGGGTTCATCTCCGAACACGTGGCCTGGCTTAGCTGTGCCACAGCAGAGAGCAGAGGCCAGGCCATTGCTCTGTCATCTTGTCTCAATTGGCCTGAGAAAAAACCAACCTAAAAACAAACCCTGAGGAGCAAAGCATCAGCTGGCATTTGAAACCAGGGTCAGGGGAGGATTTGTGCTGTGGGTTAAGTGCTGAGCTGTGAGTGGAAGGGCCAGGAGGTGACATTTAAGTGTGTGGAGGCAGCTGGTCACTTGGACTTTGCTCTTAGTGCACACCAGGGATCCTCAGTGTGTCCCCAGTGACCTGGGATACTGTTACTGGGTGTTTGTGATGGGGGCATCAGCACTGTCTTCTGTCCTGGAGGCCTGGCGGCTCCCCTGTCCTCTCTGTCATGGTCTCAGGGTTGTCCTGGTCTGTCCCCCAGCACTGCCAGAACATGGAGCAGCCAGCCTGGCTCCTGGGGTCTGTGTTGGGGAGCCCTGAAACACCAGGAGTCTGGGCAGGTGCTGTCTGGGGTGGGAGAGGCTGTTCCTGGCAGCTGGAGGACAGCCATGATCTCAGGACTGGGGCAGCTGCCCTCTTTCTTACCTAATAAGTTAAAGTTGTATTTCTTCCAATCATGCTCCCTGGGACAGGCACAGGTAGTTTATTTAATCATTTATTCTTTTCTTTTTCTTTTTTTTAAACCATTAAATTATCCTCCACTGTCGTCAGCACACTAACCAACCCCAGAGTGCCGAGCATGAGGGAGAACATTTGCTGGGGTCCTTTCTAAGCCACTGCAGCCAGAAGGGGCTGAGCTGTCACTAATCACACGAGCTGCCAGTGCTGTGACCCGCACACGTCTCCGCCGGTGCCAGAGGGTATTCCAGGGGAGCTTTGCCACCAATCCCCTGGGTTTTCCCCATCACCAAACCCAGCAGGGATTTGTAGGAGTCAATTACACAGCATTTTCCTCCAGCTGATAAATTTCTCCCCAAACCCAGAGACCTGTGCGGTCACTCCACCATGAGCCCCTTCTCCTGAGATGTTTTATCCGCGTAATTCATTGTATCCCATCCCAAGCCATTGGTTCCAACATGCCTTCATCCTTTGCTTTAGAGAAGGGAGCATGCTTCTGTGGTCTCTCCTCCAGGCAACTCAATGTCCCCAGCTCTGGGCTGGAGCTTGTCCTGCTCTTGGCCCCTTACAGCTCCCAGGACTTTAATTTTGGTGTATGTTGTGTTCTCTATTTCGCCCTTTTGAAGGAAAATATTTTCTTGTCCAAGCAGCCAAAGAGCCAGAGGTGTGCATGTGGCTTTGCAGGGCAGTGGGAGTAGTAGTGGAGAGGTCCCACCCCGTTCTTCCTTCCCCCCCATCTGATCCCTCTGGCCATCCCTCAGGGCAGCAGGATCCTCCTGATGTTTGTTCAGCCCTTGCAGGACAGCGTTGGGGTGGGGGGTCCCGAAATGCCTGTGAGAGAGTTCCCCTCCTCAGCCTTGAACAACCTGTCCATCATCCTTCTTTCTGCCAGGACGAGAAGGAGCAACTCATTCAGTCCAAGAGCTCTGTTGCCAGCCTGGTGGGACGATCCAAAACCATCATCCAGCTCCGGCCCAGGAACCCGGAGCACGTTGTGAAGAGCACGATCCCTATCAAGGCTGTCTGTGACTATCGGCAGATCGAGGTGAGGGCTGGAACTTGGAAAGGGAAGGCAGGGACAAGGCTGGGGAGCGACACCCGTGATGGTTTAGAATGAGCTCCTTAGTGTCTGTCAATGGGAAGCAGAAACGGAGTGGGAAGAGAGAAGGAGGGAAATAGCACGGCTGTTTTTGCTGGAGCACATTTCCACATCTCAGATTTATTCTGAGCAGGAGCTGAAGTCCTTTCCCCCCGAGGAGGACGAGCTTCATCAGCCTCAGCCAAACAGGCACGTGGGTGGCAGCCAGCTCCATTTAACTTCCTTGTCCCTTCCTCTCCAGACCCGAGCATGCTGCACTGCTTGGCACTATTCCAGGCTTTTACTTGATTAAAATAATATCCATCTGTATATTTATGGGAGCTGGCTCACCCCCAGGAGGGAGGGTGGCAGCGGGGACACGTGTGTGTGGCTCTGCTGCTGGGTTCTGACGGGCTGGTGGTGTTGGTGCTGCCACAGATCACGATCTGCAGGAACGATGAGTGTGTCCTGGAGGACAATTCCCAGAGGACCAAGTGGAAGGTGATCAGCCCCACAGGGAACGAGGCCATGGTGCCTTCTGTCTGCTTCCTGATCCCCCCACCCAACAAAGAGGCCATCGAGATGGCCAACAGGTAATTTGGTGATCTCCACCATGACAGAGTCACAGAGATGGGATGGTGGCATCGTGGGAGGGGACACATTCAGGGTGGGAATGGGAAAGGAGCTAGGGTGGAGGAACGGGAGTGGGTGGCACAGCTGATTTGTGGCAGGAATCCCTCATTGTTCTACAACTGCAAACTCCATTGCAGCAACTGCTGTAGTAGCTTGCAAAAGAGAAGGTGACAATTCAGGAAGAGGGATGCCCCCAGGCATTTCTGGCACTGAACAGCAGGAGCATCACTCCGTGTGTGCTGCCAGACTGGGATCATGGACTGATGGGCTGCTGGCTGGCAGCGATGGCTGGAGGATTAACAGGGTCAGGGCTGGGTGTGCCGGGAAGATTCAGGGCTGATGGATCTGTTCCTTCCTCTTGCAGGGTAGAACAGTTGTACCAGAAAGTGATGGCTCTCTGGCACCAGCTCCACATGAACACAAAGAGCCTCATCTCCTGGAACTACCTGCGGAAGGACATAGCCCTGGTGCAAAGCTTCAGCATGGAAAAGGTATGGAGGAACTTCCCTGCTTGGCTCCAGGGTTGTGTTGCTCCTGTCCGGGCTCCTTCGTGTGGCAGAGGAGAGGGGAAAGACCAGAGTACAAGACTGGAGAAGTCAAGGGTCTTTACACCTTGAACTGTGGGAAAACCTGAGCTTGTGGGTGCTGTGCCAAAGGATTGCAGGATTTCCCAATAAAAAGAGCATCAGGTGTTTGCTGCTGAGCTGAAAAAAGGATGAGAGATTGTGGACTGAGGGTTTCATTAGGGAGGGAGCACATCTGAAGGGACACACAAGGCTGCTGTGGAGGATCTGCCTTTCCTCCTCTGGAAATACTCACTTGGCAAATGAAGGTGGCTCAGGTGGGGAGGGTTGGCTGCAGGTGATGTGCAGGAAGTTGTTCCTGATGTTTGGATGTGCTGCTTTTCCACTCGCAGCTCAGATCCTTGGCGCAAGGGGAGTGCCAGCAAGCCCTGAAGAGCCTCCAGGCACACTATGAGGATTTCCTGCAGGACAGCCGGGACTCGGAGCTCTTCTCGGTGTCGGACAGGCTGCGCCTGGAGGAGGAAGTGGAGTCTTCCAAGGAACACATCCGGCAGCTGCTGGAGTCCATGGAGAACGGTGAGCTTCAAAGGGCTGATGGTTTAACCAGGAGCTGTGGGAACTCATAAACAAAGGGTTTATGGGATGGCTTCGTGTTCTTTTTTCCCCGAGCTAGCTGGTTGGTGCTGTGAGCAGCTGCTCTCCTTATTTCTCCATCCATCCAAGTGTTCGGCCCTTGTCCAGCAATATTCCTGCAGAGAGGCCTTGAGCTTTGCAGCTTCAGCTTAACTGCTGAGCCCCCTTACCCTAATATTTTTGGGGATGGGTTTAGTCATTAGGATGCATTCTGAGCAAGGAGTTCTTCCTGCATTTAGTCTTTGGGGAAACGTATGTGGTGGTGGCACTTGTGACACTGAGGACTCCGGCTTTGTCACGTGAGCTTCCCTGTGGCTGGACTCATTCTCTGATGTATTTGAATGAGATGACTTAATGAGCTTGTTTTCCATCTGAGCAGAGGTCCTGGTGTCAGCATGATGCCATGCTCAGCTCCGAGGCTTCCGGCAGATCCCGTTTGGGACAGATACTGGCTGGGGGTGTTTGAGCTGCTGTTTTGTTTGTCTCTGACTTGCAGAAGACAAGGATGAGACCGTTGCCAGGACATATCTCTCTGAGCTCAAGAACATCCGCCTGCGCCTGGAGGAGTGTGAGCAGAGGCTTGTGAGCCGAATCCAGTCCCCGAGCAGCGCCCGAGCAGATGGTGACACTATCCAGGAAAACACCATCCGCATTGCAGAGCAGGAGGTCAGGCCTGCAGCTGGGAGAGGGGCAGGGGAGGGAGGTGGTGGACACTGCTCCAAAAATAGCTGTTCCTTCTCTGGAGTGAACGTGTGGGTGATGGGTGCCTGAATGTGCAGGGTTTGAGGGGATCTTGCTGCACAGAAGGCAGCGGGAAACCTCAGCAGGTGGGCTCCCTGCTTCATTTTTCCTACCGTCTCCTTTGCCAAGGGCAGTCCTGCTTTTCCTCTGCGTGTTTGGGCTCTCCTTTCACGCTCTGCCCTCCCTCCCACAGCGAATGCAGGAGGATCTGCAGCAGCTGCAGTCAGACCTGCGGTTTGTGTCCGAGAGGTGCTACAGCTTCCTCGACAAGGCGCCCGCGGGGTCCAGCACCCCCCACTTGCGTTCAGAGCTGGACCTGGTGGTGAACAAGATGGACCAGACACGTGGGCTGTCTTCCATCTACCTGGAAAAGTGAGTCAGGATGTTCTTCTGTTCCCAAATACCCTTTTGAACTTGTCCAATTCGCTTCTTCTGTCCCTCCAACACACCTTGCGCTGGGCCATAACCAAGTTCTGTCCCTCTGTGGCAGACAGCGCAAACAGCCTCATGATCGAGATCTCTGCCAGGTTTTGGGTGTCATTGTGCTGCCTCTGTCTGATTTGCCAGGTTGAAGACGGTTGATGTCATTATCCGGAACACCCAAGGAGCAGAATCCCTGGTCAAAGGGTACGAGGTGAAGCTGAGCCAGGAGGAGGCAGTTCCCGCTGACCTGGCAGCCATTCAGTCTCACAGGACTGCATTACAGGTTGGTGCTCTTGGTTTGTCAAGCAGGGTCCTCCCCTTTCTCTGCTGAATTTTGGCAGCGTGACATTTTTTTTGGCCTTGATATAGCTGGGAGGAGTTTGTGCTGCTTATGTGATCCCTTATTGCTTTGTAAAGGTAAAGAAACTGCTGTGACTTCCTTGTAGGGCACATGCTGACACACGTGAGCATCTTGGCAGCTGCATGACAGGAGCTGAACCAATCTGACTTGTGAACACGGTCCCCTTCATTTTACACTTCCTGTAACCTCCCAGTTCTTTGCAGGTTTAGGAGAATGGGAAAACAAACCCATTAAGCCCTTCTCAGGCTTCTCAGCCCCAGGGAGGAGGACATCTCTGACCCAGTGTCCCCTTTCGGTGGTGAACCGGGGCTGTCTCTTGCTGGCTTTGCAGCAATGGCTCGGGGAGGTGAAGGACAAGGGCTCCGTCTTCTCCACGCTGGAGGAGGAGATGGCCAAGGCGAAGGCGGTGGGGGAGCAGCTGTACCGGCTGAGGCAGGAGCGCAGCATCGACCTGGAGCGCTACCAGGAGAAGGGGAGCCAGCTGTGGGACCGCTGGCAGCGAGTCTGCGCCCAGATCGAGACCCGGTGAGAAACCCCCTGCCTCCTCCCTCGGCCTTACTGTCATCCTTCAGCCGAGAGCCGGGGTCGGGCTTGTTAGCAGTGATGTTTTTCCAGATGGGATTCCTGCTGGTGGCTGGAATATCCCTGCAGCCTATGGTGGCATTTCACCTTCCTCTTACTTGTCGGGGTTCTTCCCTCAGCCACACGGAGCTGGAGAGCATCCAGGAGGTGCTGAGTGATTACCGGCAGTGCCACAGTGCCCTGATCCATTGGATCGAGGAGATCACGGTCCAGCAGGAGCTGATGAAGCCTGGGCAGGCGGAGGACAGCCGAGTGCTGTCGGAGCAGCTCAGCCAGCAAACGGTGAGGAAGGACCTCGTGATGTCTCAGCACAGTTGCTGCCGTGACACTGTCACTTCTTTCCATCTGTGAGCTTGACAATATGAAACACAGCAGGGAAGAGGCTGCAGGCCTGAGCTGGGTGTCTGGGATGTGGAGAAACTCAGCTTGAGGTGGAGATGAGGTCTTGCATGAAAAAATTGAAGAACGTACAGACTTCACCCAAAAGGGGAGGGATGGGAACCAGAATTCAGCTCACCCCGCCATGGCAGCTGTCACAGAATCACGGAATGGTTTGGGAAGGGATCTTAAAGACCCTCTAGTTCCAACCCCCTGCCATGGTCAGGGACACCTGCCACTAGACCAGGTTGCTCTAACATGTCCTTGAACACTTCCAGGGATGGGGCAGCCACAACTTCTCTGAGCAACAGCTCAGACAATTTGTCCTGACAACCCTTTTTTGCTTTGAATTTTACTGAAGGCTTTGGCTGCAGAAATTGAGAAGAATCAAGCCAAGCTGGACCAGTGTCAGAAGTTCTCGCAGCAATACTCGGCTGCCGTCAAGGTACAGTTCCCCTCTTGCCCCTGGGTAAGGCTGGCTGGGCAGAAACAGCTGTGGCAGAGTTTGTATCTCTCATGCTCCATGTCTCCCCACCCCTGGCTGTGTTTCAGGACTATGAGTTGCAGCTGATGACCTACAGGGCGTTTGTGGAGTCGCAGCAGAAGTCTCCCATGAAGCGCCGGCGCATGCTCTCGTCCTCGGATGCCATCACACAGGAGGTAGGAGCACAGCCACCCACCCCACCACAGCAGGGAGAAACTGTATGGGGGGGGTCCTTCGATGCCAAGCAAACCTACGAGCAGCCCGTGTGAAATGAGCTCCTTTCTGCTGAACTCTCTTGTATAAATAAAGTTTCCACCCTCGCTGTTTTTTCCAATAGCCACAGGGGATGGCTTAGTGCTCTAAGCACCAGGTATGACATACGTAGACTCCTGGGAACCCCTGGGAACCCCTGGGTCAAATCCAGCGGGGTCGGCTCAGCCCTTCAGCCTTGTGAGGTAAATAACCAGAGCACCATGCAGCCTTACTGTGTGTGGATCTTTGGGATGAGACCTTTAGGGACCCGAGGTCCTGTCTGCTCTGTGTGGATATTAAAGATCCCGGTAGCCCTCTGTAAGAGTTGAGCATCCTCCCCAGTGTCCGTGACCGGAGTGTCCCCTGGCTCCAGTGTCGTGCAGCATGGCATGCGTGGCCACAACCCTCCCCATCAGCCTTGCTGCCTTTCATCGATGCCATTCCGGGTCTGCCAGGTGCCTGGGGGGTTCCCAAGCGACAGGTGCCGCATCCTTGTCATGTACCATAAAGCACGGCATTCCGGATCCGCCGGCGGGACTGATGCACCCCCTTCTCCCCTCTCTCCCCTGGCAGTTCATGGATTTACGGACTCGCTACACGGCTCTGGTGACACTGACCACGCAGCACGTGAAGTACATCAGCGACGCGCTGCGGCGGCTGGAGGAGGAGGAGGTGAGGCTCCTTCCCTCCACCCCCAGGGATGCTGCTCCCTGTTGAGGTCACACTGCTCCCGAGAGCCTCTCCCTCTCTGGAGATCCCCTTTGACGTGGTTGTCGTCCTCCCTCCTCGTTTTGCAGAAGGTAGTGGAGGAGGAAAAGCAGGAGCATGTGGACAAGGTGAAGGAACTCCTGGGCTGGGCCCTGGGCTTGAAGCAGAGTGTGCAAGGCAGGGCGGCTGCTGCTGGGAGCAGGGAGCTGGGCGACATCGAGAAATCCATCTTGGAGCAGCAGGTAAAGCAGAAGTGACCATCACACACTGAGGGTTGACTTCTGCTCTTTTTCCACAGCTGGATTAAGCTTCTTTCTCTGTATTTTTTCCCAGGCCCTCAATGAGGAGCTGAGTGCAAAGAGGGAGCAGGTCTCTGAGGCCATCAAAACGTCCCAAATCTTCCTGGCAAAACACAGCCACAAGTGAGTGTGACCCAAGGCGGGGACAGGCACGGAGAGCAGGGATGGGAGATGAGATTCCTTGGAGCTGTCACTGGTGGGCTGGTGTCACTGGGGTCCGGTGCGATGAGCTGCACATGACAGTTGTCTTCTTTCTTATCTGCAATGAGAATTATGAAATGTGAAACCTATTTATGCTGTGGGGCAGTATTAATCCTCTTTAGTAGTGATCCAGCCCCATATCTTTGGGGATTTGATCACTACAGTGCAGGTCAACCTGTGCGGAGTTATCCCTGCAGGTTTTAGCTGAGCTGGAGAAGGAATAGGGCTGTGGGAAGAGGGGACTCATGGTGGATTTGGCCTTTTCCTTCACCAAAAGAACATGATAATTCTTTGGAGCTGGTTTGTACAGTATCCTGAGAGATTTCCCCTTCTCCTTTCAGGCTTTCCCAACCAGAAAAGGAACAGATTTCTGCTCAGATTGGTGCTCTGAAGGAGACCTACCAGGCGCTCTGCAGCAACTCCTCGGAGCAGCTCCAGCAGCTCCAGAGCCAGCTGGCTCAGGAGGCAGAGCACAAGGTACTGCTCCCTGCTTGGCCCCGTGGCTGCAGGGACACGGTTCACTCCTCAGGGGTGCAGAAGGTTTCTCTTTGTGTTGTGTGTCTCATGGCCACTGGCCACTCACAGCCCATCAGCTCTTACTTGCACGTGGTTGCCCTCCCTTCTCTTCCGTCCATGGTCACCCAAAGCATCCAGGCTGGTGGTCCCTGGAGGCCAAGCAGGAGCCATTTTCCTGCTGCCTTCCAGGTCAGTGGGAGAGTTGTCCCTTGGTTTTCATCAGAGCTCTGCCCTCTGTGCAAGGGTTGGCTCGTTACGCAGGGATGTAGGTGGAGTTCTGGAAATGGTCCCCCTGGGAAATCTGTGTCCTTTGAGGAATGTCCTCCCAGGACTTTGCCCTCAGAGGGCTCTGTCTCACAGGCTGCCTGCGGGCAGGAAGGTGGGCTTCTGCCCGGGGGGCCTTTGCCTGCGCAGCCTCACGGATCTTGGGGTCTGGCAAAGGGTTTGTCTCAGCAGTGGCTGAACCAAATGTCTCTTCCCAGCGTAAGGCCACTGCATTGTCCATCCCCTCAGCTGACCTGGGAGACCTTCCCAACCCATTCCCTCTTCACACCCACCAGCACTCCTGCCAGTCCCCATCCCTGTTCTGCCGGGTAGGGAGGGCTGGCAGCACATCCCTATTGCCTCTGTTAGGAGCTGTCGTTCACAGATATCCGTGTGCGTGTTCTCTCAGTGTATATACATGTGTCAGTGGATATATCTGTGTGTTTGCTTGCTGGCTCCCTGTACCCTGAGGCAATGGCCGGCTCAGACCTGGCCGTGTGACGCAGCTTGCGGCTCTCGGGTCCGTGAGTGAAGCCCTGTTCGAGCCACTCACAGGAAAAACGTGGCAGGGCTGCTTGTTTGAGGTCTGCCTGTCCAGCTTTCACCTAAATATATAGTGTTGTGCTCCAAACTGGACTTTACAGCACATTCCAGGTGTCTCAGAGCAGTAAATGCTTTTATAGCCAGCCCTTTAGCCCTCGTGCTGGCAGCAGGAGGGTGAGCCAGTCAGCTCATTAGTCACTGCTAAGCCATCATGGATTTGGTGCAGCCTGCCTGTGGAAAGGATGCTTTTTCCGTTCCCTTTTCCTCCCTTTTGGGCTGGAAAATGATTTTGGAGCGAAAGCCTTCTCCAGGGCTTGTCAGGCTGTTTTGGTACAGCACGAGGCCGCTTTGGGGCTGGAAGTTTTCACTCACGCTCTCGATAAAGCCTGGGACAGAAAACAGGAGTTGGCAGTGGGGCTTCACCTGAGGTCCCTGTCTGCAAAGTGAGCCCTGCGGCTCTCGTGCTGAGCCGTTGCTTCACTGTAGAGGGAGCATGAAGAACTCTTTAACATTTGCTTGCTGGAAACATCCAACTGTCAGAAAGAAGTTATGAAAGACCAAAAGTGCAAAGCAGAACGCGCTAAATTGAGCATGATGTGTCCCTGTACGGTTTGTGTTTCATGTCAACTGTTTTTAAGATTAACTGACATCCTTGCTTACAAGTTTAACTAACCCTCCGGGATTTAAACAAACAAAACACACAAAGGGAAAGAGGACGACCTGTGTGTGGGGTTCTTTTTGCAAACAAAACAGTCGCATGCTGGACGCTAACACCAAGCTTTACACTGTGTGTGATACGGCTGAACTGCTCCATAAGGCTCTGTCTTTAACTGCTCAAGGCACACCCTGCAACTCGGTAAGTAAAAGCCTTTTACTCCCCTCCCTCCCACCCGTCTCCTTTTTTATCTTTCTCTTTTTGCCCTCCTTCCCTCTTCTCTGTCTTTCCATGGCTTGTTCATCTCTGACTGTGCATGTCAGGGTCTGGTGATGATGGTGGAGAGCTTAGGTTGTCCCAGAAGGTTCCCCCTCTTCCCACAGCAGGGTGTTGGGATGCAAAAGGAAGTCATTCCATAATCCTGATTCGCTCCTCACTATCCCCACAAAAATCTTTCAGTTCTTGGGCCAACCTTGTGCCCAGCCAGTGGGACTGGGAAAAACCAGAACATCCAAAGAGCGTTTGGACAAATACACTCTTTATCATCTAAACCGTTATCCTTCCTGTGGGGACAGCAGCAAGAAAAGCCCCTCCAAAACACCACAGTAGATGGTGTGTTCCCAGTCTGTCACTGTTTCCATGCTGGGACCTTCAGCTTTTTCCATTTCTCCCTTGGCCCTGTCTGAGAAGCAACTTCGAGGTGCTGGAGTGGGCAGAGCAGGAGCTTTGGTTGTGCTCAGGGAGCTGCCCTGACACAGGGCTGGGAGCTGTGCCATGGCTGGGGGGTCTGAGGTGTGCCCTGGCCATCCTGGCACTTGAGGTTTGCTTGGGAAGTGCAGGATTGACAGCATGGCAGGAATCAGCTTGGAGGCTGCGCTGGGAGAGGTTCCTACTTACCCCAAAGTGGACAGCTTTGGGGAGTTTTCTTCTCTGTGAGTGAACAGTGGAATTTGTGTTGTCTTTACTTTTTAAAACTGGAGTTGTTGAAGGGCTTTGTTGTGCTGGTTGGTCTCCTTCCCTCTTTTTCCATGGAGCATTGGGAGGACTTGCTGGTTTTGGCGCTTGCAGCTTCGCTGTGTTCCTGGTGGTGGATGTTGGAAGCATCTTGGTGCTGCCCTGGTGATGGACTAGAGGAGCATCGCTGGCAATGGTGCAAGCTGGCAAATGCACCAGTTTTTGTGCTGTGATACCTTTGGAGTTGCATTTCAAACACTTTGGGACTCACTTTCTAGCCTGTCTAGGGATTTTAAGTTTGGTTTTGGTTTTTTTTTGGAAACTGAGGCCTCCATAGAACTCATGCAATGAGTTCTGGAAGTGCTCAATTTTGATTTAATTGCTTTCCTTCTCTTTCTGTTCTAGGGCAGCGAAGCAGTGGCAGGAGTAATCGATCTTGGCACAGTAGAAATATTCCCTGTCTTTGGTGCCATGCAGAGAGGTCTGATAGATCAGGACACGGGCCTCGTCCTCTTGGAGGCCCAGGTCATCACATCTGACTTAGTTGTTCCAGAGACCAACGAGAAACTCTCCCTGGAGAAAGGCCTGGCCAGAAACATCATCGATCTCAGGACATTCCAGGTGCTGCAGGAATTGAAGGATGCTCTCCACCAGGTGGAAGAAGTCAGACGTGAAGGGAGGCAGCTCCTACCTGTTGTTGCTGCGATAGAAGAGGGGAGGATCAGTCAGAGCATTGGGCTAAAGATTCTTGAGGCTGAGCTCGTCACTGGGGGCTTTAGATTCCGTCAGGGCAGAATCAGCATGGAGACAGCGGTGCAGGAAAGGCTCCTTACCCCCCAGCTTTACTCCAGACTTCTGTCTCACCTGGAAGGTGGCAAGGATTTGATTGACCCCAACACTGCTGAGAAAATCAGTCTGCCCGAGCTCATGGGCCGATGCATCGTCCACCGAGAGACCGGGCTGAGGCTGCTCCCAGTGAAGCAGCTGGCGGGTGGGATGGTGAGCCTGAGATCAGGCAGAGAGGTCAGCATCTTCCGGGCAGTCCAGGAAGGGCTGATAGACAGGCAGGTGACAGTCAGGCTGCTGGAAGCCCACCTCTTTGCTGGTGGCATCGTTGACCCCAGGACAGGGCACAGGCTGACTGTGGACGAGGCTGTGAGACATAATTTAATGGACCAGGATTTGGCTTGCACGCTTCTCATCCGGCAGCTTCAGACAGGTGGGGTCATCGACACCGTCACTGGAGAGAGACTGACCATTGATGAAGCTGTAAGGAAGGAGTTGGTAACACCAAGAACTGCATTGGTGGTCCTGGAATCCCTGTGGTCCTTCATGGGGCTCCTGTGGCCAGAGACAGGGGAGATCATCTCGGTTGCAGATGCTTTGGAGCAAGGAATCCTGTCCACTAAGCTGGTTCACCAGATTCTCAGCAAGAGGCAACTCATTAAGGCTCTTTTTGTACCAGAAACCACTGAGGTGTTGTCCTGGCAGAAAGCAGTTGAACAAGGTGTCTTGGAGAGAGATGTGGTGGAGAAGCTGAAATCGGCAGTCATCCCCGATGTCATGGCCAGTGTGCAGGTCGCTGGCTCTCCAAGCAGGAGCAGGCACGGCCAGAGCTCTCCTGGAAGGAGTCCCACAGGTCATGAAGAGCCCAGTGACCCTCTGCTAAGGAGTGACAATGAAAGGCTGATGTTCCACCTGATGACCCACAGCTACATCAACATCCACGATGGCCAGAAGCTGCTCTTGGTGGATGGAGAGCTGAACAGTCTCACTAAAGCGCTTACCCAAACCCAAGAAAATGGATCCTGTGCACAGATTGTGGAAGACAGTGAAGGTTTTGAGGAGACAGAGGCAAACGCAGCCCTTGAAAGTGAACCTTGCAATGGTTTGGCTTTGCAGCACCTTGGGGTTCAATTTGATCCTTCAAAAGAAGGAAGTGAAAAGATCCAGCCACCCAGAACTGCTTTGGAGAATGGGGAAGTGGTGATGGGACCTGAAAGTCTCCTCATGGAGGATGCAGATGATGTTCTGCATGTGGAAGAGCAAGAGCAGATTTATACTGAACAGGTGACCATCAAGAGAGAAACTGATGCTGAATTTGGAAGAGAGCAGGTCGCTTCGACAAGCAAGGACAAACATCAGGTAGAATTATTCATGCCAGAACCTCCCAGTGACCTTGACAGTGATTTCAGAGAAACAGAGGAAATTATGATTCAGGCAGGAGAAGAGTCCAAGGCTACTGCAGTAGGTGGAGTAGAAGGCACTGAAGATCGGAAGAAGTCATTGGAAAGTGGGCCAGTGGTTGTGAAAAGTGAAATCTGCATAACAGTGGATGTTTCAGAAAGTAGAGATAGACTGAAAATCGTGGCAGAGAGGTCTCAGGGGGTGGAGGAACCTGAACTAGAGGCAGAAGGTATAAAAGAGGTTTATTTAGTAAATGAGGAGACAGTTGAAAATGGTGTGCTGGGAGGAGAGGAGGTTGTGCTCCCTGAAACCGGAGAGACAGTGCGAGCAGAGAGGCTGAGTGGAGACATGGAAAGTGTATTGGAAGTGGAAGAAGGAGAGGGGGAAGAAGTATTAGGTGATGAAGGCGTTGACAGAACATCCCTGGCAGCCCCTGAGGAGCAGGAAGCAGAGGACACTTTGGAAATGCTCTTAGCACAGCTCCAAAGTGGTGGCATAATCCATGAGCAGACAGGCAAGACGCTGCTCCTGAACGAGGCGGTGGCCTGCGGGGTGGTGTCCAGCCACACGGCCGTGAAACTGATGGAGAGAATGAAGATGTTCAGTGGCTTCTTTGACTCTCACACCTGCGAGTCCTTAAGCACTGAGGATGTCATTGAAGAAGGCCTGATGGATGAGAAGCTTCTCCAGAAGGTTCTTGCATCTGACAAAGCCATTAGTGGTGTTCTTGACCCAGGCAATAACTTTGTCTACTCCATCAAGGACGCTGCTGCCGTTGGCCTTCTGGACAAGGAAACAGCAATGAGGATCTTGGAAGGGCAAGTGGTTACTGGAGGGATTGTTGACTTGAAACGTGGCAAAAAGGTATCAGTGACTTTGGCTTCAAATCTGGGCCTCATAGAGCCAGCAAGTCAGAAGGAGCTGGTCAAGCTGGAGAAGGCTTCCAAGGGGAAAGGCACCGATGAGGCAACCAGACAGAAGCTCGTCAGTTTGCAGGCTGAGACCAGTGGAATTGTGGATCCTAAAACCAAGCAGCCTCTGACTGTCACAGAATCTGTTGAAAAAGGGCTCCTGGAAAAGGAAGAAGCTTTTCAGCTCTTGGCCAAGCAGGTTGCTGCTGGAGGAATCATCCATCACGTGTCTGGAATGAGGCTGTCAGTGAATGATGCAATGGAACATGGTTTGATTGATCAAGATTTATGCAATGAGCTCAGGAAAGCTGAAGGTGTGTGCCTGCAGGACTACGTCCATCCAGTGACAAAGGAGACGCTGCCCTTGTCCCAGGCAGTATCCTCAGGGCTCATTAGTCCAGAATTCCAGAGGAAGGTGCAAGACATTCAGGCTGGGAGCGGAAGCATTTTTGATCCAGCTTCTGGCCAGAGACTGGCACTGTGTCAAGCAGTGCAGGAGGGCTTGCTGCCCCAGCAGGTGATGGAAAAAGTCCTGTCATCTTCAGAAATGAAAGAAGGAATTGTGGATCCCGAGACCTGCATGATTGTTCCCTACTCAGAGTTCATGAAGAAGTGTAAAATTGACATTGAGTCTGGCCAGAGGTACCTGGAGGTCCATCCCTTCCGAGCCATCAAGGATGAGGTGACGGGGACCAAGCTGACGTGTGCTGAAGCTGTGAGGCTGGGGAAGGTGGACCCTCTGCCCACCCTGCGGCTGCTGCAGGCACAGGCAGACACTGGAGGGGTGGTGGAGGGCACTGTCAGCAAGAGGCTGTCCCTGAGAGCTGCTGTGGAGCGAGGGCTGCTGGATGAGGGCATGGCCAAAGTCATCGCCACCAACCAGCTGAGGACTGGAGGAATTCTTGATGCCAGCAGTGGGAAAAGAGTCACTGTAAAGGAAGCTGTGGAGAAAGAACTGATTAGCCAAAAATTAGCTGCTGGTCTGCAGGATGCACAGATACCCGAAGACAAATACGGTTCTGAGGTCTGCAAAGTAGAAAAACCCCGACTTTTCCAGGAAAAAAAGGAAAAAATACCTCCAAAAGAGGAAGGCATCATCCTCTCTGCCACATCTGCCAAGAGGTTTGATGTTGCCGAGGACAAAGCTCAACCTGAAGCCCTGAGCTATGACACAGCTGGAGGTGCAGCCGCTGCCACTGAGAGATCCCCCATAACACAGACAGAAGGGAAATTAAAACCTCAGGGAGCTTCCAAGGGTGGTGTTCAGCCCCGGGATGAACATCATCATGATCATCATCCCCAGGCAAAGGCTGAGGTGACTCCAGAACACCCCTCAGTGTCAGGTACAGCATCTTGCCCTGAAGAGGTGGTGGTGATAAGGGCTGTGGAAAAAGGGGTCACAAAAAGGAGCTCCCAGGTGAGAACAGCCTTGGGGGAAGAATCTAGGAGAGAAGAAGTGGATGGAGAGACAGGGGAAGTAGAGGGATTGGCCTTGGAGAAGGAGCAGTTGGACATGGAGGTGCTTCACTGTGCAGAGGATGGTGAGGAGAGGAGGAGGGAGTTTGTAAGTGCAGAGGGAGTTGTGGCAGGTGCAGAAAGTGCAGTGATGGTTTCTGGGCAAGGAGAGGGAGTGACCAGCATGGTCCGGGTGACATCAGCAGCCCTGAGGAAATCTGTTAGTGTGGGTCCAGGGAGGGAAGAGGTGGGTCCTACAGAGTCTGGAGAAGCCCCTGGGGTTGGTGGCCCTGTAGAGCCTGCAGGAGATGACCTTGCAGGGAAAAAAGCTGTCAAACCCACTGAAGGAGGCACGCCAAGACTGGGTGCAGAAGGCCCAGTTGATCAGGGAAAAACAAGTGAAGCTGAGCTCAAACCCACCCAAAAACAGAAAAGCAAGAAAAAGAAAGCAAAGCAGGGCAGTGCTGCAGGAGGCAGTGCTCAGCCAGAGAAACCTTCTGCAGAAAAGCAGTCCCTTGCTTTTCCGGTTTCCGAAGAAATTCCAGGGAAAAAGGGGGAGGAGGACTTTGTGTCAGGGGTGCCAGAGCCAAAACATGAAACCACCATCAAGATTACTGCTGGGTTGGCAAGAGACACAGCCAAGCCTGAGGGGAGCAGCAGGGATAGGAAAGGAAAGAAGAGAGATTCTGAGAAAGATACAGAAAACCTCAGAGAGGGTCAGGTGTTCCCTGTGCCCCCTGAACAAGGGGAAACTCGAGGGGTGATGAAAGGTGGGGTCAGGAGTGGTCATGATTCCTCAGTGGCATTGAGGCTGGAGGAGAGGATGACTCAGGAAGACACCGAGGTGGAAACCACCTGGGACGGGTCCAGCGCAGCCCCTGCGGCGGCAGAGGAACTGCCTGATGAGTTGATTATCAAAGAGGAACCCGGAGAACTTCAGGAAACCTCTGCAGTCCTTGAGCCTGGAGAAAAAAACCAGCAAGAACAAACAGTCAAGCTCACCACAGACCAAGAAGGTGCCCCTGTTCCCCCAAAATCCCAAGGAGAAGCCCCCCAGGAGAGGCTCAAGCAGCCGGGTCCTGGCGATCGGAGCTTGTTGTTGCCTGTGATAGTGGAGGGGGAGCTGCTGGAAACCTCGAGGGAATCCACGAGACCAGCCCAGGTAAATGAATACTTTTTGCTATTTTGACATTTTTTATGAGCTGTTTGTGTATGTTTGATGCTAAATCTGTCCAAGGCCCTTGGCATAGAGGGCAGCCAGAGCATGAGGAGTGGATGCTGCAGTATTGGCTGCAGTGGATTTGGCAGAGAACCTGCTGATGTACAACTCAAAACACTCAGGCTTAGTTGTGGCTCCTTTTGCTGGAGCATTACTTCTAAATGACTAATGAGTAGGACTCTTTTTTTGGCACTTTTACTGTAACACCAGAGATCTCTTGCCATTTATAAGCTTATGTTGGAAACAACCATGTGTGTTATTTTTCCTGTAGTAAATCCTGCAGATAAGGCCAGCAAAGTGGCAGGTCCATGAGCTGGAATGTTACTAACAGATTTCTTGTTTGAAAAAAGACAAATGATATATAACCCTTTGTGTTGTTTTCTGCCTAAATTTGAGGCTTTGTTTTCCCCTTTGATTCTGTAGATCAAGTTCAGCAAGAAGATGTGTCTGGAGCACGATGAGAAGCTGATATCCTATCTCTCCATGCTCCGAGATATCGAGATGAGAATCAAACGGGTGCAGCCAGCTGAGCAGAACTTGGCAGCCCTGCATGACCTGCTGCAGCAAGCAGAGGTGGGTGAGCCTGGGCCAGGCTTGGCTGGTGTTAGGCAGGACAGAGTTTGCCTCCCCTCTCCCCAGCTTCATGCACAGCCCTTGCACCCCCTTCTTGCTTCTGGGAGATTAATCTTAGGTTTAATGGGCATTTATAGGCAAACCCCATCCCTCCTTCTCCTGGTGCCATCCACCTTCTCCTCCCTGCCTAGACAATAACCTAAGCTTGGCTGAAATGAATTTTACATCCTGGAGAAACACAGGCGGGTGCTGGCAGCTGAGCAGGGCTGGAGGGGGGTGATGAATCTTTCTAGATGCAGTGTCTCCAAAACCTTTGCTCAGCTTTGGCAGCAGGAAGGTGAAGTCACCCAGTCCTAGACATAACGATGCTGTCTTGCCTCAGGCCCTGGGCGCTGAGCTGCGGGAGCTGAGCTTCCCAGTGAATCAGGAGTTGGACGCTGTGCAGTGGATTGTGGCCAACCCCCCTGAAGAAGTCCCTGAGCAATTACTGAAGGCTTTGGAGAAGGATGCCAAGAATCTCCAGAAGTCTCTGAGCTCTGCGAGCGATGTCCTGGAGTCCCGGCTGCGAAACCTTCGCGGGGTGGCAGAAAACGAAAAGGTAGAGCTGGCAACTGTCCCTGCTGCCCCCCGAGCATCCCACAACTCCCTCTTTAAATGGTGCGTTTCTGTTTTTAAGGCTAAAATCATGGCACGTCACGAGGCTCTTCAGGGCAAACTGCAGGAGCTGCTGAGCTGGGTGTCTGGCACCGCAGAGTCGCTGGATGACAGCGATCAGCACCGGGCGAGCGATGCGAGCAGCTTGAGTCGCTGCCTGCAGCACTACAAGGTAACCATGGCAATGCCCCTAATCCTTCGGGCTGCTGAACTTGCTGCCCTTTGCATGGAGGAGAAGCTTTTAATCCTGCTTCCCTCCTGGAGCCTACCAAGGGTTTGCTCTTATCCTGTGCTGCAGTAGGAGCAACCATATTGTGCTTGCTCCAAGGTCACTCGTTTCCACAGTACACAAAGGCTCTGCTTTGGCTGTTTGAGGAACATGCTCCACTGCAGGTGTGTGGTAGGGCCTGAGCCACCAGGAATGATTCCCATCAGGCTGTTGAGGAGAGAGCTGCTTCCTCTGGAGGGGCTCTGAGAGCCCCCTCCATCACACCTGCCATCAGCTGTACAAGGAGCCTGATCTCTCCTCCACATTTATCCATCTTCTAGTGATAACTTTAAAGATTATTTTCAAGTTCAGCATCTCCTGCTTGCTGGTAGCACCTTGTCACTGAAGTCAGGGGATCAAAGGGTTTGAGAACTGGTAGTGGCACATGGGAATCACTGTGGCCTGGGCAGGCCTGGGTCATCCTCAGACCCAAGGGCAGCCCTGCATTTATGCTCCAAGCAACCTCTTGGTGAAGTACCTCCAGCACCTGGTGCAGAGGAACATTGGGAAATGGTGAGATGCTTTCACCTCCATGCTGAGTATGATTTTGGGAGCATTTGATGTTTCTGGAATATATTTCTTGCTGCAAAGCCCGTCCACATGTCCCACCTGAAGATGGGAAGCAGCGCAGGGCAGGGTCATTTTGCCTGATGGACCTTTTCTCTCCTGTTCAGGAGCTGAAAGAGCCCCTCACTGACACCAAGTCCCAGCTGGACAGCATTGCCTTCGACATCCAGTTCTTCATCTCAGAGCACGCCCAGGACTTAACCCCGCAGCAGAGCAGGCAGCTGCTGAGGCTGCTCAACGAGCTGCAGAAGGCTTTCCGGGACCTGTCGGGGCGCGTGACGGCCCGGGCGGAGGTGCTGCAGGTCTGTCTCCGGCAGGCGGAGCAGACGGACCAGGTGAAGGTCGGGAGGCATCTGCTCCCTGGCTGCCCTTTGCTCCCTGAGGTGCTGCCCGGCCACAGCACACCGAGACACCTCCTGTCTGGGATTTCCTGTGCATGCCACTCACAGTTTGTGACATCTCTTTGCACATCATGAGCTTCCTCTAAGGTCTTCCTCCTCCCCACCAAGTAGCTCCCAGGCGGAAAGTCGCTCTCCTCCCAGAATATCTGGAGCCCTCATGAGGTCTGGGTAGCACAGCCTGGCAGCCCTTGTGGAGCTGCTTTGGACTGGGTGGCAAAAAACCCTTTAACCTGACCAGAAATCCCTCTGCAGAGGGGCCAGCACAGACACCCAACAGTTTTAATGTCTTATTTGCACTGCACACGTCAGGCATGGCTGTCCCAGGGAAAGAGCTGACGATGTATCAAGGACAAAAGCAAGTCCTCAGGTCTTTGCTGCATTGCTGCAGCACCCATCACTGCATGAATCCTCTTATTCAAGACAGGATTAATGTGTTTTTATTAACAATTGCTCTGTGTAACTCTTGCCTGTCCTCTCTGGAGTGTGTGTGTATTTTAACCAGTTTGCTTTGCCTTTTCAGATTGAGTGTGCGCCCATCCTAACCCAGGAAGAACTCGCTTTGCAGCTGAAGAGCTCTTAAGAAGGCTCTTTCAATTTGCTTCTGTTGTTTTATCTTATGACTGGGAGAAACAAGCACAGTGTTTTGCACAAGTTTGTACATCACCTTGCTGAAATGCCCAGTGAAAAACTCAGAACCCTTTTATCTCCCCTGGGAAAGGGGAACAGGGATGTTGCAGGGACTCTCAGGTCACATCATGCTCAATTGCTCAAACTGGCGCTTCTGTGTTGTGCTCTGGCAGCAAAAGGAGGAGCTGGAACAGCTACAGAAATACTTTCCCTCTCCAGGGCTCCTTCTCCAACCCCCGGATCATAAAACAGCCTATTTGGGTTGTCTGGGGCTCCACAGTGGCGCTGCCTGACTCAGGTTGTTGTTACCTCTCATTCAATGAGTTTCTGCTGCTATTTTAATGTTAGTAATGTGGAATGGAAAAGGCACAGAAACTCGTGATTGAGTTTTCCTGGGAGAGGAGTGCAGCTCCACATTGATGCAGATCCACATTGATGAGAGGCACCTGCTCATCAGGGACTGGAGAGGGAGCACCTGGAGAGCCACAACAGGTGTTTTCTGTGCTGCATGCTTATCTTCAGGAGCTGCTGCAGCTGTAACCTCTCACCTTGCCTTTCAGCAGTGCCAGTGGAGGTGCAGCACAGGTTCTGACTGTCCCCTGTCCCCTTTCCTCTGCCCGCAGACGCTGCAGGAGCAGCAGGCAGCCCGGGCACAGAGCCTGGCTGAGCTGAGCCGCTGGCTGGGCCAGGCAGAGGACACGCTGGCAGAGCAGCCGAGAGCAGAAGGGGACCTGTCAGCCCTGCAGCAGAGGCAAAGTGATGTTAAGGTCAGTGCTTTAACTTAAAAAACAGGGGCAGAGGGTGCAGAGGCTGCGCTGCCTCGGGAGCGCTCGGGGCCTCACGGCATCGTCTGCCCAGGAGCTGCAGAGGAACATCCACACCCGAGCCGCCTCCTTCGCCAGCGTCCTGAAAAGCACAGAGGAGTTTCTGGAGGAGAACAAGGCCAAGATGGAGCCTGGGGAGCTGGCAGCCCTGCAGGAGGACCTGCAGCGTGCCAAGGAGCAGTACCGGTCCCTGCAGGAGAGAACAGAGGTGGCCCAGAAGGAGCTGGAGAGTGCCGTGAGCGCTGCAGTGCAGCAGGAGACTGAGAAGGTAACATGCAAAGAGCTGTAGCCTCTGGGCTCTGCCTGAGGTGGACAGTGAGGTCCAGCTGGAATTGTGCAGGGTCCTGGCAGTCATCTGGGTGATGCAGCATGAAGCAATTTGTGGTTCCTTCCTGGGTGTCCCCCAGACATTTATGTAATGAAATACCTTGAGAGTTGCAGCGATGGATGAGCTGGTTATGGAGGAAATGGGGGAGAGAAAGGCCCCTTGCTCTGCCTTTAGGGTGACCTTCAGTGGGTGTGAGAACCTCAGTCACCTCCCTGCACTTGTGGTGCCACCTGTCCCCCTTCAGGGAGGGAAGCCTGGGTTGTATCAGGGTGAGAAATGCATTGGAGCAGAGGCTGAGTTTATTCACAGCTTCTTTGCACCTTCTAGAGAGCCACAAAAGGGTTTGGAAAACTCTGAGTGTCTCAGGCATTTGCTGAGGCTGGAAAACTCCTTGGGTTTTTATTTTTGTTGATTTGTGTCTCCCTCCCCTGTGGAGCAGTTTGCTGAGCCTGCAAAAACGGGTCATTCTTATCTGGAGCACTTGTGCTTTCAGGTGAAAGCTGCCAAAGAGCTGGAGGAGAACAGCAATAAGATCGATTCCCTTTTGAACTGGGTGGCCTCGCTGGAGCAGAAGGGAGGGCTCCCGGAGTACAGGCCTCACCCTGCCAAGCAGGAGACAGGGACACGAGCAGGGACAGGCACTCAGGATGTCCCCGACAGCCACGTGGTGGAAGCAGACAGTGCTGCAGGGAGCCTGGACGAGCAGTGCGAGAGGCTGAAGGTCAGGACTGACAACTCATCCCTCTCAAAGCTTTCTGCCCCATGCACTGGCCTTGCCTCCAGTGGTGGTGCAGCTGGGAATAGGATGGGGTGTTGGATGCATCTGGCCTCTGGAACGTGTGATTTTCCATATGGGAGACTTGGAAAGTTCCTGCCTGACTTCCTGGTGGAGATGCAGTCTGTGTGGTGGGTGGGTGCCATGGCAGGGTGTAATCAGAGTAACAAGAGAAGGTGCCCATGGTGGTCAAAACCCCAGTAACCCAGCCTGGGATATTCCCCACCTTGCTGGTGCTGTGTCATAGAATCCCAGACTGGTTCAGGTTGGAAGGGACCTTAAAGCTCACCTAGTTCCAGCCTCTTGCCTTGAGCAGGGACACCTTCCACTAGACCAGCTTGCTCAGGGCCCCGTCCAGTCTGGTCTTGGACACTTTCAGGGATGGAGCAGCGCCAGCTGTTGGAGGGTGTGGAGGCTCAGTCACATGCCGGGTGGGCAGACACCCTCAGTCAGAAGCATCACCTTTGCTCACTGGATCTTTCAGGCCCAGCACCAGGAGCTGCTGTCCCAGCAGCAGGACGTCATCCTGGCCACGCAGTCGGCACAGGCGTTCCTGGACAAGCACGGCCACAGCCTGGCTGGGGCGGAGCGGGCGCGGCTTCAGGGCCGGCTGGCAGAGCTGAGGGGCCAGTACTCGGCGTCCCTGTCGCGGTCGGAGACGCGGCTGAAGCGGGTGCAGGTCCTGCGGGACGAGCTGCAGAAGTTCCTGCGGGACCACAGGGAGTTCGAGGCGTGGCTGGCGCAGGCGGAGCGGGACCTGCGGGGGATGTGCAGCGGCGGCAGCGACCCCGGCGCCCTCCGGCAGCTGCTCCTGCGGCAGGGCAGCTTCTCAGAGGACGTCATCTCCCACAAGGGCGACCTGCGCTTCGTGACCATGTCGGGGCAGAAGGTTCTGGACGTGGAGGGGGATGCTGGGGACGCTGAGTGCCAGCTGCTGATGTCCAAGAGTGTGGTGAAGAGCAAGCTGGAGGATGCGACGCAGAGATACACCACCCTGCACTCCAAGGTACGGGAATGGCTTTGCAGGGCTGGGAGTGAACCCAGTGCTGTTTTCCTCCTGTACAGGGATGGCAGAGGGACGTTTCTCTTTGAGTGTGTGGCTGGGCTTCCAGAACATATGTAGATTATAGAAAAAGGATTGTCTTCAAGGCTTGGGCAAGGCAGCACCCCTTGTCTTGGTGTTGGTCTGCATTCTGCCTCCTGTAATTAACATGTGGCAAGATCAATTTTTTTACTTCTTTTTCCTTTCTTGATGGTTTCTTTGCCTTTTCCACGGGCTGCCCACGTTCTCCTGTCACATCTCATTGCTCCTTTGCAGTGCTCCAAGCTCGGCTCCCACCTGAACACCTTGCTAGATCACTACCAGCAGTTCCAGGAGGTGGCAGAGTCTCTCAGGACGTGGCTGCAGGAGAGTGAAGCTGCTGTTGGGAAGCTGCTCTCGGAGACGGTTTCCTCAGATCCAGCTGTTCTGCAGAGGCAGCTCGCCAGCACCAAGGTACATTTTTCTTAATGATTCAGTGATTAAGTGAAGAGGATCCCTCAGAGGGTTTAAATGGAGCCCTGAGCTCCCCTGTGCCTGTGACCCATTGCTGATTTTGGCTTCTTTCTTGTCAAAGCAGCAGCTGCAGGGAGATCTGGCTGAGCACCAGGTGCCGGTGGAGAAGCTCCAGAAAGCAGCTCGGTCCCTGCTGGAGGTGCAAGGGGAGCCAGCCCCTGACCGTGGGCATATTCAGGAAACAACAGGTATGGAGCAAAGCAGCTGCCAGTGTTATCAGGGGACAGTGAAAACAAAGCAGGGGGGGAGCAAAGATGAAGTCTCCCACTTTTGGGTGAGGTAAACACACAGCAGTGTGTCCTCAGGGCTTGTGTTTGCACATGGGAAGGTCCCTTGTGTCACTGCTGAGGTTGGGGACAGGGATTTGTTGTCAGTGAAAGTTTTGGAGGAGCCAAGGGTGACCCTCTCTGCTCTCTGAGCACTTGGAGCTCTTTGCCACTGACTCTCCTTTGTGCTGGACTCTGCAGATGCCATCGTGAGCCGCTTCCAGAGCCTCTCCCAGCAGATGTCTGAGCGCTCGGACCTGCTGCAGAAATCCATTGCCCAGTCCCAGAGTGTCCAGGAGAGCCTGGAGAGCCTCCTGCAGTCAGTGGCTGAGATCGAGAAGAACCTGGAGAGAGAACAGCCAGCTGAGCTCTCCTCCACCTCCATCCAGGACTCACTTGCCACGAGCGTGGTAAGGCTGGGCCCAACTCCCTCTCCTCAGACACCCGTGCAGGACCTGAGCCATGCAGGGAATTGCTGGGGTTCAGCTACGGTGTTTTGAAAGCACCAAAAGAACCCTAAAAAGGGATATGAGCAGAGCCTTTGCTTGATATCATAGGATCACAGAATGCTTTGGGTTGGAAGGGACCGCAAAGACCATCCCTTTCAAACCCCCTGCCGTGGATGGGGACACCTTCCACTAGACCAGGTTGCTCCCATCCAACCTGGCCTTGAACACTTCCAGGGATGGGGCATTCACAGCTCCTCTGAGCAATCTGTGCCTGTGCCAGGTTACACACTTGTTGGAAGTCTGCTTTTTTCTTTCCTAACAAGCAGAGGTTGGATTTCAGGCACTGAGGAAATGCAGAGCAGGTTGGGGAGATCAGAAAGGAAAGAAAAAGTGGGATAGAAAACTATTCTTTCCCTGCCCTGGTTGTCTCAAAGCACATGCTGCTGCTTCCCAGGGCAGCCCAACCAATTCACACCAGTTTTGCTCAAGAACCTTGCTAAAGTGCCCTCCCTGTCCGTGTGTGCCGCCCCCCAGAAGCTGCAGCAGGACATTGCCCGGCAGAGGAGCTGCCTGGAGGCCACGCGGGAGATG
Organism: Acropternis orthonyx; assembly: GCA_035583155.1. NCBI lineage: Eukaryota > Metazoa > Chordata > Aves > Passeriformes > Rhinocryptidae > Acropternis > Acropternis orthonyx. The sequence continues at coordinate 4,688,547 of JAWWEU010000062.1, forward strand.
GTGACCCGGTTCATGGAGGCAGCAGACAGCCCCACGGCCTCCGCCCTGCAGGACAAGCTGGCCGAGGCCACCGAGCAGTTCGGGAGGCTGTGCCAGCGGCAGCGGGAGCGGGAGGATGCCCTGAAGGGCCTCCTGCCCAAGGTGGAGCAGTACGAGCAGCTCTCGGAGAAGCTGCGGCAGTTCACGGAGAGCCGAGCGCGGGTGTTGGCGTCGGGGAATCAGCCGGACCGCGACATCGCTCACTTCTCCCAGCACATCCAGGTGAGCCGAGGGGGGAGAAGGCTCTGCCTCCACTGGGTTGTGGGACAGCACCCAGGCTGGCAGGGCCTGCAGGATCTCTGTGGGCTCTCTGCCTGCAGGAGGGAGCGTGGCCCAAGTGGGTGAGGCTGTTTCCAGCAGTGAGAGAAGGAAATGGTGTTTCCCAAGAGTCAGACTGGTTTTCAGAAGGGATCTCTAGCCAGGCTTTTAGGGACCAGTGCAAATATAGCAGGGTTTTGTCAGTTAAAGACCCCATGGGTGTAATACAACAAAATTCATGTGTGCTGGCAGTGAGCTCGGTGTGGGATGGCACAGAGACCTTGGAGATCTGAGAGCCAGAGAATCGAATGTTTTGGATTGGAAGGAACCTTAAATACTGTCTCATTTCAGTCTCCCTGTCATGGACAGGGACGTCTTTCACTGGACCGCGTTGCTCAGGTCCTACCCTTGAACACTTCCAGGGATGCCCTGGGTTGTGGTGGCTGGTCATGGCTGTGCAGGATTCCTCCCTCTGGCTTCCTGCAAGTGCTCTGCTACAGGGGGTGGTTCATCCACAGCCTCCGAAGTGCCCAAAGCTGGCATAAAACCAGACACTTGTGCCGGGGGAGAGTTGATTTGGCTTAGTCTAGGGCCCTCCCATCCCATCCCAGTGTGGGCTTACACCAGCACAGGAGAAGGTGAGACTTGCTTCTACAGCTGCTTAAAGTATTTGCTGAGCTGGATTTGGAGGATCAGGTGGGAGTGGGTTGTGCCTGACATTTGGCACTGGAGCCATCCATGGACCACAGAGGTTCTCTCCATCTCACCAGAGCATGGGACTGTCTGGTTCATCCCCTCTGCCTGAGTCTGCTGGTGGGAAATGTAATCAGCACCGCCCTTTGCTCTTGGCAGGAGCTGAATTCAGAGATGAGGCAGCACCAGGAGGACCTGGCCACCCTGGAGCACTTGGCTGCCGAGCTGAGCTCCTGTGGCTTTGCCCCCGGTGCCTTCCAGCAGCAGGAGAAGCTGCAGAGCCTGAAGAAAGACTTCCTGCAGCTACAGAAGGTGGCAAAAGAGAGGTGAGTCTCAGGGACCTGGCCACTCTCCGGGGAGGTGAGTTTGGGGGTGGCATCATGGCCTGAGCAAGACCCTGTGGAGCTCTCCTTTACAAGGGGGGGCACGAGCGCGCTCTTCCTGCCGCCCTCCTCCCACGCTGGGAGCCTGAGGCAGCTCCATCCAGCTGACACTTTAAAAAAAGCCTTGGCTGGGGGCGTTGTGAAAAATTCCTGGTGCTGCAGGAGCCGGAGTTACGCGTTTCCCGGCGTGTGGGCCGCCACAGCTCCACCCCAGAGCAGCTTGCTGGAGGGGAGCGGGGTGCTGGCAGAGCATCAGGAGCCTGCCCCAGGTGTGCTCTCCAGGAGAGGGCAGAGCAGTTTTATCCCTTGAAGTTGGGATAAAACAGAGCTTGAGCTCGGATTGGCCGTGGCAACTTGAGCAGGGTCAGAGCAACAGCATCCCTGGGGGTCACACCTATCTGGCTGTGTTTCCAAAATCCCTGGGAAATACAGGGAGGGTGATGGGGAAAAGCAGATGAAACTTGCAGTAATCCCCAGTAATTCAGTGCTCTGCAGGCTGCTTGCAGCTGCAGTCAGCAAGGATGAGCCAGAGGGGCCCGTGGCTCCCATCCGGGGGCTGCCTTGTTCCTCCAGCATGGGCTGAATAGATGGAGCTGTGGCCAGGGAAGGAGGGGCAGCACAGCCTGGGCTCCCCTGGGATGCAGCTGCCTGGGGGGACACAGCATCAATGAGTCCTGTCTTCCCAAAAGCTTTGCTTTTGCCAGGACGAAGAGCCCAGCGCAGAGCCAGAGCAGGTTGGCAGTGGTGCTCCCATGGCTGTTGGCTACCTCTGTGCTGCCCAAAAGTGCCACCAGCCACGATTTGGGGGGTCAGCAGCAGTGAGAGGCTGGCACTGCATGCACCCACTTTTGGCTGGCAGTGCCTGTGCTGTTCCCAAGCAACATCTAATAATAATAATAATTGTAAAAAGGGCTTCTGGAGACAAAACTGTGCTACATTCAGGAGGGGGTAGTTGCAAGGCAAAGCACGAGCTCTGACTCTGAAACCTTTTCACTCTCAGAGAAAAGGATGCGTCGTCCTGCCAGGAGCAACTGGATGAGTTTCGGAATCTGGTTGGTGCCGTGAGGAAGTGGCTGAGGGAGAGTGAAGGCAAAATGCCACCTGCTGAGACCTCCCTGGGCACCCAGGAGCTGCACCAGCACAGGCAGCAGATCCAGGTGGGCAAAGGGAGCTGGAATCTGACTGGGAAAGTTGGCAGCTGGTGTGGAAATGCTGGAATATGGAATAAATTCCAGGAAGCAGAGTCCTGGGAGGTGGTTTGTGGTCTCAGGAATACTCACTGTGCCATCCTGTGGCTTGCGGAGAAGGGAGCAGTGTGAGATTCCTCTTGGGCACTGCCTGGTTTCCCGTCCCTCCTCCTGACTGCTCTGGGAGGGATTTGGGAGTGGGGGAGAGCCAGGCACACAGCTTTTCTCTGAGTGTTTCCCCGTGGCAGACGTGGAAGGTGGCCTCCTGTCAGCCGAGCCCCCGCTCCCCTCCGGCACAGGGGTGCTGTAAATGGGGATGTGCCAAGGGGTTGACTCAGAGGCAGAGCAGCCCTGCTGAGTCACCCACATCCCTCCAGCCCACGGGTGCTCCGGCTGGGCTCAGCCAGGCTGGGCTGTGCAGGCAGGAGGGGCGTCCCCGAAATGGTGGGAGGGAGAAGGTTTCCTCCAACAGACCCATTAGCTAAGGGAAGAGCTTCTCACTCTTTGATTCCCCTGACAAAAATAGATGTTTCACACCCACTTTGCCAGCACAGCCTGTTTGCCATGTGCTGGTTCCCTGGGTGCTGTGTCCTGGTGCCACCGTGTCACCACAGAGGTGACAGGCGAGGAGGGGACAACTGTGGCCGGGCAAGCACGGCCTCCAATCCCAACCTTTGCTTTTGAGCAGGATCTCCTGGAGGAATGGAAGGGGAAGGGGGCTCAGGTGGAGGAGATTGGCCGCAGAGGGACCCTGCTGGAGAATCTGATTGTGGAGATTACGGCCCCCAACACCCCACCCAAGGCAGGTGAGTTGAAGCCCACTGTCCTGAGGAATCCTCATCCCTCAGCAGTCTCCTGTCACCACTGCATCTTCTCTGAGCCTGCCTTGAGCAAAAAATGGGGCTATTTCTCCCTTTTAGCCAAATTCAGAGGGCCCATGGCAGTCTGAGTTATTGTGAGCTCTGTGAGTTGGACCATGAGAACTGTGGGTCTGGGCTGTCAGCCCTGCAGGGAACTCGTGGAGGTGACTCCTGCTTTCTCCCAGTGATGTGCCTCAGCATCCTGAGGGCTGGAGTGTTTTAATCGAACACCAGCATTTGGATTTCATATCTGGATGACATTTAAGGCTGTGATAGTCAGATGTGATTTACAGGTCTCCTTTTTGGCTTCAAGTCTGTGAAGCAATGAGATTACGTCTGGTTTGTTTGGAAACCAACTGCAAGATGTCTTCCAGCTTGTGAAAACAAATCCCTGGACTCACATTGTTGTTGGGAATTTATGGGAATTCATGGTCTGGATATGTTTGTTGGGATTAAATTCATGAGCAGTTCTTTGGGAAACCTCCAAGAGAAGTGAGGAGAGGCTTGTTCTGGGTGATTCCCATGGTCACCCACATGGGGTGACCAAAGGTGCAGCCTCTTATATCCATGAAACATTTAAAATATGGGGTTAGAAAGAGAGACACTTACCTGACAGTATGAATCCCTCTTGGGTTGTGACTGTAGCTGTGATATCTGGTGTCCAGGGAGAGGACACTTGGTGCATCCTATAGGGAGCCTCTGGGCAAAGAGAGCATGCCTAGGTCTGGCAGCTTCAGCTCTTCTGCTTCTGGTCCAGCAAGGCAGGAGGAGCTCCAGGAAAGCAAAGGGAGCGGGAGGAGCAGAGATAAAGGGACTCCAAACCAATTCAATGCCGATGGCCCGGCGCTGGGCATGTGGAGATGCCACATCAGTGCTTGGTGGCCGGTGTGGTCCGTGTCAGGGAGGGGTCGTTCATCACTTGCATTCCTAACACATCTGCCTTATCCCCCTTGTCCCTTGTGCCTGTCCCCTCTGCTCAGGTGCCACACTGCCCGTGCCAGGAGGGTCGGTGGGCAGCGTGAACGGATACCACACGTGCAAAGGTGAGCTCTCTGTCCCTGCCCATTCTTGTCTGTGCAGCTCCATCCCCGAGAACAGAAACCTCAATGTGACACTGTCAGCATCCCAGCACAATGGGAATGAGCTTGGCAGTGGGTTGGGAATTCTCAGCTGGAGGCGCAGTGATGGAGGTCAGGCTGAAGGACAGACCGGAGCAGCTTTGGGGAGTCACAGCACCCTGACACCCCGTCAGGTGGTGTTAAGGGCTGATAAATGGGAGATCATTTTAAGGCCTGCAATTAAATTTATTGCTTCGGTGGGATTGTAACAGCATCCAACCCTCCAGTTTGAAGAGCAATTTTAATTATGGCCCGTTATCTGCTGTTAGCTCACCGGTTCAGCGAGATAATAGGTGCATAAAAATGGCTTTATATTCCAGTGTCAAATTATTTAACCTCGTAGTAGCAGTGGCATTATGAAAGGGGGGCTCAGCCTGCATCATGTTCACATACACGGAGGCATTTGCTTTGTTTGCAAACTGTCAGTGTGTGGATGTGGTGCGAGTGGAAAAGCCCCTCTGGCAGGAGAGGTGAGGATGATGTGACATCGCTCCACAGGCAGACGGATGGAGCGTGGCCTCTTGCTCCTCATGCTTGGCTGGCTGTGGTTGCCCAGGGCTAGATTAGAACCTGATAGTCCAGGTTAAGGTGGAGAACACGGGCAGTGGTCCTCATGTCAGGCCGCTCTCTGGAAACAGATCTGACGGAGATCCAGTGCGACGTGTCGGATGTGACCCAGCAGTACCAGGCCCTGGGCACAGCGCTGAGGGAGCGCCAGCAGCAGCTCTCAGCTATGCTGGAGAGGATGCAGGAGGTGCAGGAGGAGGCCAGTGCGATGCTGAAGTGGCTGGAGTCGAAGGAGCGGACGCTGTCGGAGCTGGACGCCTCCGCCTCACCCACCAAGACAGAGACAGTGAGAGCACAGGCTGAGCACAACAAGGTAACTCCTCTTCCTGAGATGAAAGTGAGAATCACAGAAGCACCAAATGGTTTGGGTTGGAAAGGACCTTAAAGATCAAACTCCTGCCGTGCGTCTCCCAAAGGAGCTCAGAGATGTGCTTTATTTGCAGCAGGACCAGAAGGATTAGCCATGAGGATCTGACCTGGGTTAAAGAAAGGCATTCCCAGATCAGAGATCCCAGGCAGGTCTGTGGAGCAGAACCCCAAAGTTCCACTTTGCTTTTAGACCCGTTGCTTTCAGGCATTTGGCTCAGGGGAAAAGAGCTTATCTGGAGCCCTTGTTGATGGGTCACTCCAACTTCTCCTGGAAAGCAATTCCCAGCCTTTCCCTGCCCTAGGAGCCAAGTTAACTCACAATATTGCTAACAAGTTGGTTTAATTAAAGAGCAAAGAACAGAAATTCAACTCCAGCTTGTAGCTGCTGCTTCATTCCTACTCCTTGTTTTGTTACTTTTGCCCTGTATCTGAGACAGTTCAAATCATTATTTTCCAGGCATTTCTGGCTGAATTGGAACAGAATTCTGGGAAGATCCAGAAGGTAAAGGATGCACTTTCTGGCTTGCTGGAGAAATATCCAGATTCCCCAGAAGCAGCGAACTGGAAGAAGATGCAGGAAGACCTGAGTAAGTGCCTGAAGCACTCAGTGAGGCTTCTGTCTCCAAACATCACGTTAGAAGCGGTTCAGGAGTGCGGGACAGTCCCAAAGTCACGGCAGAGCAGAGTCACTTCTGATTAAAATTCAGTAAATAGCAAACTTATCTCAGAGCTGTCTGGTGTACAAGGTGTTCCTGAGACGAGCACTGTCATGCCTAATGAAATCTCTGTGATGGATGTGGATTTTGAAGATGTGCCTCCTTAAACTGCTTCTTTAAAAAAACTGGGAAAAAACCCCCAATGTTAGTGACATGGGTTAGTTATTGTGATTAAAAGCTTCACTGTGTGATATAAAATTCTAGTCATTAGTGAGGCTATCCTAGGTAATTAAGTGTTGACTAAACAAGTCTGTGTGTTTAAAAAGAAGCCCAGAGATTCTCTTCTTTGAAATAGCAGGAGCGTGTTTACGGAGTTCTCCATCCAGGAGATCTGAATGTGCTGTGTGAGGACTGATACACATGAGAGTATCCTCATTTTTCCAGCCAGGGATGGGAGATGGCTCCCCCAAGGTCAGACCAGCTCATGGCAGTAGTGACTAGAGCACAGAAATCCTGCTTGCAAGGTTTTCTCCTAGGAGCTTCAAGACCACGTAGCCATTAGAATTGGGTAATGGCTTATTAGCTAGAGAGTGAATAGAGCCATGCTAGTTCTGTTGGAAAACTGAGGAGGTTTCCCACGGGCAAAACCATGGGGAGGGGGAAAAATTCCATCTTGATGGAGGGGTGGGCTGGCCAGGAGCACAACCATGGCCAACACAGCCGGTGCTTCAGATTGCAGGTGGGAAAGAGCCAGCCAGGCAACAGCCGAGCGGCAGCAGAAGCTGGAGGAGTCGGCAAACCAGCTGGCCACCTTCCAGGCTGCTGAATCCCAGCTGCGCCCTTGGCTCATGGAGAAGGAGCTGATGATGAGCGTGCTGGGACCCCTCTCCATCGACCCCAACATGCTGAATGCACAGAAGCAGCAGGTCCAGGTGAGATGGCTTCACGTCCCCATGCTGGGTGTCCATGGAGGGGGAGGGTGTCTCATCCAGATACGAGGTGGAAGATTGAACTTGGAATTATTTGTCTTGCAAGCACCCTGGAGACCTCATGGCTCCTCTCCCAAGTCCTCCCAGCTGAGCCCAAACTACTGTGAATAACTTAGTGCCCAAGCTCCCTTCCCCACACTGCATTGACTCATCAGTGAATCACTTGGCCCCTCTTGGAGAGTGAAATTGCTTTAAACAAGACCTGTGCTGATGCTCTGCAGGACTTGCTAATGCTGCCCCTCCTCCTGCCAGCCTGCTCTTTCCATGCCTCCTGCTTCCAAATCCTAACATGTCCGTAAGAGGCCACATCATGAAACAAAAAGCCCCAGTTAACATAATCAGATTTCCTTCTCATCTAACTGGTTTATGTTACACTGCACAGCAGTAAGGCAAATAAGAGAGAGGGCAAAGTCCTGGAGTCACAGACCCCTCCCAGCATTTTAACTTCCAAGGTCACAGTAAATCCTGGTCTACCCAGCCCAACTGCTGTCCCACCCCGGGGCTTGTTCCTGCTGATTCCGTGGGCTGGATAAAGCCCCTGGAGGTCTGGTTTGTTTTGACTGTGTGTATTCGGAGCTGTCAGTTTTATGCAAACATTTTTCTGTTATTTCTGTTCCAGTTTATGCTGAAGGAATTTGAAGCCCGCAGACAACAGCACGAGCAGCTCAACCAGGCAGCTCAGAGCATCTTGACCGGCCCTGGAGATGTTTCTCCATCCACGAACCAGGTGCGGGATGAGCTCCAGGGGGTCAATCGGAAATGGTCCGAGCTAACGGAGCGCCTCAACTCCCGCTCCAGCCACATTGACCAAGCCATAGTAAAGAGCACCCAGTACCAGGAGCTCCTCCAGGGCCTCTCGGAGAAGGTGAGGGCGGTTGGGCAGCGCCTGAGCAGCCAGTCTGCCATCAGCACACAGCCCGATGCCGTCAAGCAGCAGCTGGAGGAAACCAGCGAGATCCGCTCGGAGCTGGAGCAGCTGGAAGGGGAGATGGCAGAGGCTCAGACCCTCTGTGATGACCTCTCCGTCCTGATCGGGGAGCAGTACCTCAAAGATGAGTTAAGGAAACGTCTGGAGACAGTGGCACTTCCTCTCAAAGGGCTGGAAGATCTGGCAGGTGAGACACCTAAGAGATACCGGGATGTCAAGCTCCAGCCCTGCTCTTTGCCAAAGGGCTCTCCCATCACTGGGTTTCTAAGAATAGCAGGAAAAGCACCATTTTTCATTTTTTGGGGTACTTTATGGGTGTTTTATGTGGGACCAAGCCCAGGAGGATTCAAACTCCAGACATACCTGAGCCTGGAGAGGGAGCAGATGTGTTTAGTCACACTGACGTGACTCTTCAACAAGCAGTGTAGAACATGCTTGGAAAAAAAACAGGTTCCTAAATTCAGAGTGGGACCTGGAGGAGGCTCAGCAGCCTCTCTGTAATCTGGAGATACATCTTCTGGTTTCTAAGAGGTTGTGTTTAGAGACTGGTCAGGAGAACCGAGATGACTGTGTTATCGTTGCCTCTTACTACTTAAGAAATTTATGACTCAGTGAGCAAAAAGGCTGGTGATGCAGTGCCTGTTAATCAAAACACAGTTGGTACATATGAGATGATTTTAAATAATTGCACTTTGCTTATTTGATTTCAGTTTAATTGTCGCCTTCTAATCTCATTCCCATTCCAGCTGACCGGATGAACCGACTCCAGACTGCGCTTGCGAGTTCCCAGCAGTTCCAGCATATGTTTGATGAACTCAGGACCTGGTTAGATGACAAACTGTGCCAGCAAGCTCAGAGCCAGCCGATTTCTGCTAAACTGGAGAGGCTACAGAGCCAAATTCAGGAACAAGAGGAGTTCCAGAAGAGCCTCAACCAGCACAGTGGCTCCTACGAGATGATTGTAGCTGAGGGGGAATCTTTGCTGCTTTCCGTCCAGCCTGGGGAGGAGAAGACCACCCTGCAAAACCAGTTGGTCAGCCTGAAAACACACTGGGAAGAGCTCAGCAAACAGGCTGCTGATAGGCACTCGAAGCTCAAGGACTGTTTGCAGAAAGCTCAGAAGTACCAACGGCACACGGAGGATCTCCTGCCGTGGGTGGAGGACTGCCAGGCAAAGATGGCAGAGCTGGAGGTAACTCTGGATCCAGTGCAGCTGGAGGCGACTCTTCTGAGGTCGAAGGCCATGCTGAGTGACGTGGAGAAGCGCCGGTCCTTGCTGGAGATGCTCAACAGCGCTGCTGACATCCTGATCGACGCTTCCCAAACGGACGAGGATGACATCCGGGATGAGAAGGCTGGCGTCAATCAGAAGATGGATGCCATCACAGAAGAGCTGCAAGCCAAGACTGGCTCCATTGAAGAAATGTCCCAGAGGCTCAAGGAGTTTCAAGAGAGCTTCAAGAACATTGAGAAGAAGCTGGAAGGGGCGAAGCACCAGCTGGAGATCTACGATGCCCTGGGGCCACAAGCCTGCAGCAACAAGAACCTGGAGAAGCTCAGGGCGCAGCAGGAGGTGCTGCAGGCCCTGGAGCCACAGGTGGATTATCTGAAAAACTTCACTCAGGGTCTAGTAGAAGACGCTCCAGATGGATCCGACTGTTCCCAGCTCTTACACCAAGCTGAGGTGGCTCAGCAGGACTTCAAGGCTGTGAAGCAGAAGGTGAACGACTGCTGTGCTCTCATGGAGAACAAGCTGGAAGGGATCGGCCAGTTCAACAGCCGGGTCAGGGAGATGTTCTCCCAGCTGGCGGATCTGGACGATGAGCTGGACAGCATGGGCCCCATCGGGAGAGACTCCGACAGCCTCCAGTCCCAGGCGGAGGACGTCCGCGCCTTCCTGGGCAAGCTCCAGGCGCTGAAGTCGGACATCGAGGCTTCTGAAAGCGAATGTAAGAAGATGCTGGAGGACGAAGGGAGCCCGGATTTGTTGGGGCTGAAACGGGAGCTGGAGACGCTGAGCAAGCAGTGCGGGAAGCTGAGGGAGAGAGGCAAGAACCGGCAGGAGCACGTGGAGATGACGCTGTCCCGAGTCGAGGACTTCTACAGCCGGCTGAAGGAGCTGACCCACATGACAGCCGCGGCCGAGGAGAGCGAGGCCCTGCAGTGGGTGGTGGGAACGGAGGTGGAAACCATCAGCCAGCAGCTGGCGGACTTCAAGGTGAGTCTCGGTGCTGTAATGTTTTTTTTTTTAGGTGGTGTTCGGAGTTTTGAAGGTCTGTCTGGTGTTGTGGGATTTTCTGTAGGACCTCCGGGCTTCGAGCCGTGGCATCTCTGTTGTTTGTTGCTGTAATGTGAGTGGTTTTGGTGTACTAAAATATCCTTGCTCTGCAGAGTGTGAAATCAGCTGGTGGACTTGATAGTCTGCGGTGAAAAGGTGCAGAAAGATTTTGTGGTTGGGAGGAAAATCCCTCTTCTCCTGGTGATGCGTAATGTTGATGTGCCAACATCCCGTGGGCTGGTAGAGGTGGTTGATGTTTAGGTTTCTGGGGGAGGGAGGGGTGGTTTGGAGTCCATGTGAGCTGTGAGAGTTGGTATTGTTTGAGAGTCTAGTCCAGATCAGATCGTTCTGCAGGTCTTTCTACCCGGCCTACCATTCTTGCCTGTTGTTCCCTTCACCTGGGTCACATTTTACATCCATTTTGGGGTCCTTGGGTACAAATAAAGCCACAGATAAACTGTGGGACAAGGGCCGCACGCAGGGAATACAGTGAAGGTGAAGTTTTATGTGAGCTGTTCACGTTTCCAGCAAGGACTTGATGGAGACCATCAAGACTTGCATGAAACACTGAGAAAGGGAAGAGTTGGAGTGCATTTGATATATTTTTATACAGTATTATGATGTTGGGTCGTGCTGTTACACTACATTAATTATATTAATACAGCTTAGAAATTCTCTTGCTGTGAAACTTCTATTCCTGATGTGCTCAGGAGTTGGTGATTGGGCTGATTTACATCTGGCTGCTCATTTCCTGGTGTTAATGGGGGCTGGGAGGGGGAGGCAGTTTTACAGCCATTTACTTTTCATCTCATGGCTAATTGATCCCGTTTCACCACTTTAATAGGTCTGTGAAACCTTCACCAGGACAAGGTGTTTCTGGTTTGGGGCTTGCCTATCCAAAAAATAGCTGGAAGTGTTATTTATGGGACAAACTCAACCTCATCTAATGGTGTTGCTGTCTTGTGTTGGGCAGTGCTTTGCTTTGAGCTGGTATCAATGGGAAGGATTTAACTTCATCATTAAACACCACACAGTCACTTGGAACAAATATATCCAAAAAGGAGTTTTCAGGCCTTAAAATTACTGAGCCTTTCCTGCAGAGCAAGGGATTATTCCCGGCTGAGCAGTTCCCATTAGGAAGGCTGAGGAAAGCCAGATTGCTGGGTTGGCTGGGCTGGAGGGAGCAGCTTAACCCATTGTAGGGTTTGCACATGGTCTGTGGCTCAGTGACCTTGAGGATGACCCTGTAAGACGCGGGTGACCTGGGCTGCCTGAGCCCAGGGTGCTCTGGGGGCATGAGGTGTCCTTACCAGGAGTCATTTGCTGCCCATCAGGGCCATGCAGTGCAGTTGGGGTCTTTCTTGGTGGGAGAATGAAAGTTGCAGCAGTGAGAGGGAGGGTTTTGCCTTGTAATGGCTGAGTATAAAACGGGGGAGAAGCACAAGGGGTGGATGGAGCAATCGTAGTTACGCAGCAGCATTCCTCCGTTCATCCAGGGAGCAAGGATTTCTGCCTCCAAAGAGCAAGGGTTTCTGCACAAATCCTAAACGCTGCAGAGCAGGTCTTAGCAAAGCTTCACCTTCCAGTCCTCTCTAAGGGAAATGCAATCCCAGATCCTGATCTGCACATGGAAGGGCATTAGCAGGGACTGTCTGTCCTCTGTTCCTTCAGGAGGGAGAGAGGTGGAGAAATCTGACTTGGGCTCTGTGGGAAGTGGGGAGGGAGCACAGGGGGCTTCTCTTGGTTGCACCAGGCTTTAATTTCTCAATAAATTGTCTCTCTAAGACAATGCCACAACTCTTTCCCTTCTTGGCTTGCAAACCAAATGCGTGCCCTGAGTGCCCAGGGGGACCAGAGGAGCTCCTCAGCCAGGCAGTGCTCCCGGGGGTTGTGTGTGGGGAGGAGGATGGGGTGATGGATGGGGTGATGGGTGGGGTGACGGGGGCTCTCCGGGAGCGGTCGCACTCTGTCTGTCCAGAAGGCTCAAATGCAGGCAGATATTATGTCTTAAGGCATTAATTTTAATGAACATCTGTGTAAATGAGATGCAAATTAGGCATGGCCCCAGGGCTCCAGGCAAGTTGCCAATGGAGTCCTGACAAAGGTGGGCACTTCTGGACTCATTGTGTCCAGATTTTAATAAAGAAGATGTATTGAAGGCTCTGATGGAGGCCAGGAACAGATTACTTTTGAAAGCAGCTTATATTGGAAGCTTCCCATATATTCTTTTTTTTCCTGCAAAAATCCCCCAAACTTGCCCCCAAAAGGCCACAACCTCCAACAAACCTTTAGCTTTTGGAAAACTGCCATCCATGCATTTCCTCTCTTCCCCCCAGCCCCTTTCCCAGGTCACAGAAGGACTAATCCTGGCTTTGGGAGGGCTGAGCCCTCTCCCACTGGAAGTTTTGCTCCTGGCTGGGTTTCTCAGAGGCGGGAGGCTGGGAAGCAGCTGTCAGACTGTGCCCGGGGCAAGGCTTTGTTTGCAGGACGTGTTTCGGTTCAGGGAGCGGATGTGATTTTGGGGATGGGACCACCGAGGGGCTGAGCCCACAGCGGCTCCCACGGCCACCAGGGGCCAGGACAGAGATGCAGGAAGGACCTGGGATTCAGGGGGTGCGGGGAAAACTAGGCAGGGACTGTTTTGGAGCACCACATTGTTAGAGAATCATAACAAACCCATCTGGAGGAGACTCCAAGGGGTCATCTAACTTAGGACCTCATTTTCTGGTGAGATCAAGTGCAGCTGAAAGGCATTTCTGTGGTTTGGAGCCTGTGCTTATATGGACATCCTGATGGATCACTTCGGATCTAGCTATGCCACAGAAGAAATAACGTGGACTTAGCTCATGTTGAGCTGTCAGAGCAGAGGAACCTCATCTTTAACTCCTGATCTTCAGCAGGAGTTTAACCCCAGTGACTCTTTTTCCATTGCTGCCTCTCTGAGGAGCCCCTTTTTGTATAAAAAGGTACTAAAAGTTGGAGTAATCTTTGTGCTGAGCTTCACACAGCCAAGTTGGGCTCTTCAGCAGGGGGGACAAGCATCAGCCACCAGCCAGAGCTCCTCGTAGGAGTTTTCAGGCTGGGGCACTTCTTCCCCCTCTGCGCTCTCTGCTGTCAGCTCAAGTTTCCCAAAGCTTACGCTAGTATTAAATTTTAATGACTGGAATCAAATGAGCTGCAGTTGAGATGTTACTAAACATAACAGCTTTGTTGATTCAGTTTAGCAAACAGCAGAATTCCCCAGGGAAATGATTCCCCAAGCACGGATGAGAAGAGGGGTCATGTGAAGACATAGTGGGTTTCTCCATCCCATGCTCTCTGGTGTCAGCAACCCCTGAGCTGGAAGACCCTGAGTTAGAGCCCTTCGCCCCAAAAATTGTGAAACTAATGGGATAAAGCTTGTGCTGCTCAGTGCAAGTGGCTCATCCTCCTTTACAGGCTGAAGAAGCAGAGGTGTGAGGCTTGTTGGTTTGGAGTGGTGGTGCCAGAAAGCCCCAGGCACGGGCTCGTCCTGTCTGGCCAAAGAGCATCCATCAGCCTGGGCCACGGAGCTGATGGAATCAAATTCTTGGGTGTTTTGGGGAAGACATCCATGCTGAGGTAGCTCGGCCTCCTGGCTAAGCGAGCTTGAGCCTGGGTTTTGTTTATCTTTTACGCAGTGGATTTTGAACTTGGCTTTCAAAGCCTGGCTGGTGCTTGGTGTTGGCAGTTCTGAGCTAGGACCTTCTTTGATTCACCGTATTGTTTTTGGACAAACTGTAATGTTGCCACGTTTCACCTACAAAGCAGAGAGTGACACTCAGCCCTGGGTCAAAGGCGCTGGCGGGGGCTTTTGGGCAGAGTGATGCTTGGGAGTGAAGGATGCTGTTGCCTCCCCTTTCACAGAATCCTGGAAAGGTTTGGGTGTGAAGGGACCTTAAAGATCATCATCTAGTTCCAACCCCCCTATCATGGACAAGGACACCTTCCACTAGACTAGGTTGCTCCAAGCCCCATCCAACCTGGCCGCTGCCAGGGATGGGGCAGCCACAGCTTCTCTGGGCAGTCATGCCAGAGAAGAATCTCAGTTGTATCATGCCAGAATGGTTTGCTTTGCTGGGAGCACTTTGTCCCCGTGAGGAAGATGAGAGCAGGATCAGGGCAGCCTGCATTCCTTCCGAGTTGCACTCAACAGCCAGGGGGGATTTCTGCAAGAGTCCGGAGAACTCGACCCAAAATGAAACCCAAGATGAAGCATCACACTTGACATAACCAAATGGTCACCATCACGTTCAGATGGGTGCAGGTGCAGTCGGTGGCGTGTCCGTGTGTGGCTGGAGCACTGTGGCCTCGCTGTCCCCTCCCGCTCCGGCCCCGCAGCTGCGCTGGGGCACGGCGGAGGAATGCGGCGAGCCGGGACCTGCCGCAGCTGGCACAGCCGGGACCTCCCTCCCAGCCTTGATTAAACCCCACCCTGGCCCAGCCCCAGAGCAGGGGCGAGCGGAAGGGGGTCTGTCCCATCCAGCCTCCAGTGGGAGGTGGCTTGGCCAAGGCAGGTTGTGGAGAGCGGAGGGGTGAGATGGGATTTCGGTCTCCTGCCTTTCCTCCCGGTGTGGATTTTTGGGGAGGTTGTTTGAAGCTGGAGTTTCCCAATGCAGAGAACTCGGGCACTGCTCCGTCACGCCAATAAAGGTTTAATGCTGGATCATGGAGAGCGGGACGGAGAATCCCTGGACAGCAATGACTGAAGCTGCACTTCCTTTTTATTTTAGAGCAGGTCAGGTTGGCCAGGACCCACTCAGCTCTTGTGCCTCCAGCACCCTCTTTGTCTGCTTGAACAAAAACAAATCAGAAAGGAATCCCAGGGGAGCGATGCAGTGAGTGAAGCCTTAACCAGCATTACTCATCTTGCCATTGCGATGCCACCGTCTGACCCTTCTCCGGGTCCTCCCCACCTCATCCTCAGTGGAAGCAGCAGGGAGCCTGTGCTCACTGGGAGCCCACCCACAGTCCCACGCCCTCCTCCTGCCCCCTGCCCTGCTGGGGGATGTCAGCTTTCCTCAGCACTCTGTCCATGACTCTCAGTTCCCCCAAGCTTTCCAACTGGGAGCTGACTCAACAGTGCTGTTGAAAATGCCACTGGTGCCCATAAATGTTGCCCCCTGTCCCTGAGTTTCTCCCAGGTGCTGCTGCCTGAGGCTGCTGCTTTTTGGGAGAGGGGACTGCCAGTGACACAGGACCTCAGAGGGACAAGGGAACTCATGACACATCCCATCCCTGTGTCAGCTGTTGTCATTGATGGGTTGTTGGAGGCAGGGAGGAATATGGGATGGGGACTTGACTGCAAGTGGGTGATTTCTCCCCAAAAGTTTTATCCCATTTGGGTTTGCAGCTTGTGCTCCTCAGCAGGCTGGTCCTTGGGTGCACAAGTGATGTTTTGTGGTCTTCCTCTCTAAGGTGATCCTGAGGGTCTTTTCCAACCTAAGGAATTCTGTGATTCTCTCTCAGCGGCTCTGCTGCCACTGCAGAGCTGCTCTGGAGGATCATAGGGTCATGGAGTGGTTTGGGTTGGAAGGGACCTTAAAGAGCATCTCATTCCAACACCCCTAAGGAGGGCAGAGGAAAACCAGCATCCCATCTTGGGATCACAGGGCAGGAATGAATCGGTCTGCTGATAACACAAGGTGTTTATACCCAAATCAAAGCCTTTTTTTCTGGAGACAGCACATTAGCCACCACTGGCAGCACACTTGCTTCCAGGCAGTGCCCAAGCATCTGAGGAGGATTTTTTGGGCACTCCACACCCCATCACAGAGCAAAGACCCCATAGCTGGGGGTGCATTGCAGGCAGGTGGGAGAGCGGAGCTGGGTTTCTGGGATGGATGGGGCAGGGAAGGGAAGGGAAGGGAAGGGACACTCTGCCACTTGCTGTGCCCCAGCCTGGCCAAGGGTATTTTTAACCCTTCTGTGCCCCCGGAGGAATGCGTGTGGCTCCCGACAGTCGTCCAGTTGGGAGCAGCTGGGTGGGACTGGGCTGGGAGCAGGGACCGGCTGCACGACGGTGTCTTCTCGTTGAACGCTTTCCAGACCTACTTAAAGTATCTCTGGCTTGTATTTTCAGCATCAGCAACACACGCAGAAATGCCTCCTCTCTGACAGCTGTTAAGCTGCCTTAAAGGCACCATCTCCCCTTGATGGCAAAGAGGATGAGAAACGCGGGATGATAAGCTGTGCTGGGTGACAGAGCTGTCCCCAAGCCTGGCTGGGCCAAGTGGCCCAAGCTGCAGATCCTTGGTGGTTCTCCGTGCACTTCTAACCTGGTCACCCCGTGTTTGCACAAGAGGCACACGAGTGCAAGTGGTCCCCGCCTCCTCATTCCTGGGAAATAAATTGTAGCACAGAGGGAAGAGCAAACGTGCCCCTGGAGCTCTCTGTTCCCAAAGGGAACGTTTGCTGGTGTGCTGGTTCATCAGCAAGCCACGGGTGGGTTTGACCTTGACGTGTCATCAGGCCCTTCCCTGATCCCGAGTGAGCCGAGAACAAGAGCGAATAAAGCCAGGAATTGCTGAGATCGACCAAATCACAGCAAGGCTTTCCCCTCCCCTCCTTTTCTTTTCTTTTCTTGACTGTGAAAGTCAGACTGTGATCAAATGGTGCCTTTCAGGAGCCACCTTGGGTCACTGCTCTAAAGCCACCCACTTGCAGATGCTTTGGTGACCCTGCCAGGTCTCAGCTGAGGGAGGTGGCCGGAGGAATGTCCTCTCTCCAGAGCACTTGTTAGCTGGTGGTGATGACACTTCACAATGTTTCCAGGAGATACTAAAAATACCAGCTCTGCATAAGACCGGGAGAGCTGAGGATCTGAGGGAGGAGGAGATGGGAAGCTTTTTGTTGTCTGCAAGGGCTGAACAGAGGAGGGAGAAGAGCCCGGCCCTGGCAGCACATGGCCGTGGAGGGGACATCCACAGGGAAGCGTGTGGTCAGGAGAGCACAGGACATTCCCATCACCCACACCATCCAAGGAAATTGCCATTCTCCAGCAGGGACAGGAGGGACTGTGGCCACTGGGTCTGGAGCAAACGGGGACTTCTGCAGGAGAGGGCTCAGGCTGGGATTAGTCACTGCAGCCTTTCACGAACAATTGCCAATTCTCCTGCTGAAGGAGTGGTTTAAATGTCTCCCATCCAGAGGATTCTCTGGATGATAACACACTTACCTCACTTCCTAAAGAGCCTTGCGGGCAGTTTATTAATCACCCCATCCCTCGGCTCTCCCTGTTGTCCCCCTTTACTCTGAGGAGCAGCTTCTGCAGTTCTCCGTGTCCCTGGGGTGGGCACTGGGGTGGCAGCACCCACCACCCTGCCCGTGGGAGCTGGGTCAGTGGCAGCACAGAGCGGGATGCCTGGATATCCCGGGATGCTTCATCCACCCTCGTGCAGCACCAGAGCAAAGCCTGGCCGCAGAATTTTTGGGAAAACTGGGCAGCTGAGGACAAAAATGGGCATTTCAGCAGGTTTCACCTCCTGGCCATAAAAGACCCTGGCACGTGGCTCTGCCCTTCTCTCACAGTCCCATCTCAGGTTGCTGCCAGGCACTTTTGGGGTGCTCTGTGCACAAAGATGGGGTTTCCTGGGAGCACTGAATGCCATGTGTGAGGCTGTGCCTGAGCACTGCTGTAACACGTGGGCTCCAGGCTTCCTTCAGGAGAATTATTTATACCAACATCTACATGAGCTGCCTTGCAGGGAAAGTGCTGCGGTGCAGCTCCTGCACCCTTGCAAAAACAAAATCAATTTAAAACCACAGTGTACATCCAAACTGTAGAAGGTTCCTCTGTGAGTCTGAGCTTTAACCTCTTTCTAAAACTTTTCCAGTGGAGGTGCAGACCCCCATGGAGCCAGCTGAGGTTTCCTCCCCCAGCCCTGTGGAGGAGGGTCCTGAATTAAGAGGCTCCAGGTTCCAAATGGCTGATTCAAAGATGTGCTGGCTCCCTGCATCCTGAGCAGCTGTAGCCTTTGAAGAGGGATTGAGTGGTGGCAGAGCCCCGATGTGAAACTGGTTTGAAGTCAGCTGTAAGCCAAGGGGATAAGGGAGCACCCAGCATGGCAAGGCGGGATGGGATTAGCCCGGGTGCTCCTTCCTGGGTCAGGCTGGGAGCTCAGGGCTTGCCCACGCGGCGCTGGAACAGCAGTCAGGGGAAAAGGAGCAAGTTCAGGAGGAGAGCAACACAGAGAGAAAGAAATCCCTCTGACCTTCCTATAAACACAGCAAAGGCTTTGAAAACATGAATCCTCTGGTAAAAATCGCAGCGAAACCTAAACTGCGGTTTCTAAGGGAGATTTGGGGGGTGTGTGATTTGGCTTTGTGCTTTTATTGCAGCATCTGAGGGAGGCTGAAATGTGCTCTGAGTTCCTTCACTGGGCTGGAGGCATTTGGGTGCATCCACTCTGCCTTGATAGGACATGCAGTGTCCCAACCCAGCGGTCCCTCCTGTCACCGCCAGCTCAGTGACACTCATGGAGTCAGATATGGGGGACACAGTGACCCACATGGAGTCAGACATGGGGGACAGGTTGCCCAGAGAAGCTGTGGCTGCCTCTCCTTGGAAGTGTTGGACAGGGCTTGGAGCAACCTGGTCTAGTGGAGGGTATGGGGTAGGAACAAGATGAGCTTTAAGGTCCCTTCCAACCCAGATTATTCTATGACTTGATGGCATGGTTAGTGCGACCTGTAGGGACAAAGCTCATGGTGCCAAGGCAGAAGCTCATCCAGCCTGGCGAGTGGGTGCTGCAATCCCAGGGCAGGAGGGCACCAAGGTGAAGATTAAAGAAGCTTTGAGGATGAAGGAGACCTCTGGTTGTACCCTGGTCTCATGAACAACGTGTCCATCAGAGATCTTGAGCTGCCTCTGAGCTCTCTTGGTCATCATATAACACAGGTCCCTCTTTTCCAGCTGCTGAGATGCATTAAAAGAAAGCTAAAAATACCTTGGTTTCCAAATCCTGCTTTACCATGTAAACAGCGGCGGCAGCAGCACAGGATGGAGTGCAGTCATAAACAGGGTGACATCACGCCGTGGCGGGGACGGCACACGCCGGGGCTGGTGGCCATATGAGGAAAGCTTGAAACCAACAGGTTCAGGAGACAGATGGGGATGCTGCTACTTGGAGAAAGCCCTGGAAAACCACTGGGTGGGTTTTAGCTGAGGGTGTTTATCTACAGGACGTGGCCTGGGGTGGCTCTAGGTCTGGGTTTGGTAACAGTGCTGGGCAGAGCTGTGGCCCTGTCCCCACGGTGGGCTGCCTGCTGGAGCCCCGTGCATGTTCACAGCATCATTCTGTGAACCCCAGTGTGGGTTTGGCCAAAGTGTGCTGGTAATGGAGAAGGGGAGGGAAGGTTTGGAGACTGTGCAAAAGCCCGATGAGGAGTCTTGGTGGTCCATTCTGCCCACCACTGCCATCTTGGGCACTTGGAGACCCCCAAAAGGACAGAAATTCAGACAGGACCTTCACATCCTTCCCCATCTGTCCCTTGCACTGACACGAAACTCAAGCAAAGCCCTGACCTTGCAATTCCCAGCACCATTTGGCTTCTGTCCCCGTTGCTGGGGTGGCACGGGGAGGCTTAAAGCCGCAATTTGGGGAACCTGCAAGCGCTCTGGCTGGGATCTTCAGGCCAGACACAGCAGGATTTAAATTGGCTTTCGTCCTTGCCCAATATTTCCCTAATGGTTTTAGAAACGGGGGGATGTGTTGGAGGAAGACTTGGCTTGCTCCTGGCACGTGACTCGGTGAGGAAATGGGAAAAGAATTTCTGGCTGTGAAACGGCAGCTCCACGTCGAGATCGTTCCTTCTTCGCAGTGGAACAAAAAGCCTCCTCGCCCCAGCCTGGATGCCTGGGATTCCTCGCGGAGGGGCCCGGAGCGGTAACGGTCCCGCTCCCGGCCAAGGTGGTAGCCGGGGAGCCGCTGGCACAGCATGGTCCTCCTCTTGTTGTTTCAGCTGTGCTGGATTAATAACAGGGACCAGGAGCGGGAGTGTCTCCCGCCAAGGAGAAAAATCCGGGCTTTGGGACACTCTGGCAGTGCTGGCGGCTGGGGTTGGGGGAGACTGCCTGTCTCTCCAGGAGGACTCGGTGGGACGTGGAGGGGACATGCCCTGGATGGGCAAAGGGGCTCCCCGGAGGCTGCTTGGACTTCCCTCACAGGTCCCTGCTCCCTCCCCACCTGCCGTTCTTTTCCTTGATTATATTTAAAGTTGGGAAAAGGGTTTTCAATGATCTCCCAGTGCACAGACATTCCCATCAAGCACTTTGGGCCTTTTAAGGGGCGTTTCTCCCTGGACCCTTCCCTTCCACAAAACATCCATTCCCATCTCTCTTAAAGCGAAATAGCGCTTTGGGAATGCGTTGCTGGGTCTGCTGTGTGTGCAGTGGGTGCTGGGACATAGGGATGAAGGGTCCAAGGGTTTGGGGCTGGGGAAGCCAGACTCCCACCGCAGCCACGCCGTGACCTTGGCCAAGCTTCAGGATATTTGGGATGGCAGGCACCTGCAGCACATCCAAAACAATCAGGACTTTGTCTCCCTTGGCTTCAACCTGCAGCTGTAACACGACCATGGCTCACCATGGCTGGGTGGGAAGGTTTTTGGTGAAGCTATGGCACAACAAACCGCAGGCTGACGTCCCGTTCTCCTGGTCTCGGCACTTTTGAATGCATACTGCACGTTTTTCTGTGTTAAACACCTTGTATTTTTATCCCAATGCCATAATTCATCCCAAAGTAGCAGTCCGGGTGGCTGGTGGGGCGGGTTGTTGCCTGGAGATGCGTGGAGGCTGTTCCCAACCCTCCTGTTTTCTCTCCCAAGTCTGTGACTTCCCTCAGCATCACTTCGCAGCGGTGATTCACACGCCCGGGCTGCCTCCCTCTCTGCTCTCAATGTTCCCCGTCTCTTAAACCCCAGGGTTCTGGGGGAGGAAAAGAGGGCGACAGAACTCGGGATGGGGACAGCAGGATGGCTGACCTAGACCTGAGGCTATAAAAATTAGGATTCGCAGGGAAAAAAAGCCTGCAGTGGGTGTCGGGAACGGTGGCAAGTTGCCTGGTGTGGTTTTGGCAGAACGATGGGGAGGAAGGCAAAAATGGTCCTTTGGGGGTGTTTAGGTTTGGGGGCGGGGGGGGGGGGGGGGGATGATGATTTAATAACTCGGTGCTTTCTGCGAGGGTGGGTGCTCGGGGCAAGGGGACCCGTGGCGTG